>OX421245.1:9182265-9536180 GCA_949125135.1 Alcis repandata | reverse complement strand
AAAAACACTGGCCTTTGATAATAATGAATTAAGTTTTGCAGTTTCACTTATTTTAACGTTCGTACTATTAGGTATACCTTACTAAATAATTGTTATAGCTATAATCACACTTTTCATTCAAATTGGTAAGTACTAGTTTTTACACTGCTGAGAAACATTACACTCTAAGAAAACATTTAACTTAAAACGTGAAATTTCTACCTTTTTTTAAATAGGTAATTAAGTGGTCAACCGATTTAGTTTTACGAAAACTTGATTTATTATTTAATGTAACATTTGACTCCTAAGCACTGAATAAATTCTGTATCAATAATAATAATTATTATTAACAATTCACTACTCATGTAAATGTCATCGATTGTACATTTTTTTTATCCACACTTTGCTAGTCCTTCTGAATTACTTGCATTTATAGTAAGACAGGAGTTTTTTTTTCCAGTAGCCCTGGGTAAAAGGGCATTAAGAGAGGCAACACTAGGGAGACGGCGGCAGACTGTCGTCACTCTCCAGGTAGGTGACGTAGTTGTCCTCGCCGGGGACGTGCGGGGGCCGCGGAGGGGGGAGCGATGGCACGTCATATCCGTGCATCTGGAACAAAAACAACTGTAAATGTTACGTTTATTATTGCTGTTCTAATAACGACGAATGGTGATATTCAAAATGAAAATAAAAGTTAGAAAAATATAAAATTACTATCAAAATTGGCTTAAAAATTTCGTAGATACCTGGTCAAAAGCATTCCTACATCTGAGCTATTAAATATATTTATATATGTATTTTAGAAAGCTGAGTTTAGAATGCGCAGTTCCCATTATGTCCCCAGGACCAAAATGACAAAAGAGGGTACCTATTTCCCAATTGTGTACTTCCCAAAATGTGCATTGTGTATGTCTCACAAACATTACATTTACAGCTTCTTAAAATAAAAAAGTTAGAAAAATGTGCGGGTAGTTTGCTAAAAATCCACAGACCTGATTAACAAGCTGTTGGAAAGCCGCGCTGTGATGCGGCGCGCGGTCCAGGTCGGCGTGGAGGGCGAAGTCCGAGAGCGCCTTCCACGGCGGCTGGTAGGCCGTCACCTCCAGCGCGAGTGAGTTGGCCTCGTGCCGCACCGGCGACCCCGCCACTAGTGGTACCCCCATGGACATGTAGCCGAGACGACGGCCTTCCTGTTTAACGGTTACCGTTGTTATTAAGCTACATTGACCGACTTATTTTTTTGAAAATTTTTGTAAAAAAATAATTATAACCTATTTAAAATTATGATTTTTGTTTATATTTTTTTTTTGAGAAAAAAGTTGGCATAGATTTTCAATATGAGTAGCAGCTAAGCATCATCAGATCATCACGTAAGTTTGTATAAAAAGAAGGTAATTATGTGATTTTTGTACAGCTTGCCAGATTATCGAGATTTTACTGTAGGTATTCTTATTGTGTTGTTATTTTATTTCTATATCTTTTTTTTTAAATCAGACTAACAAAAGCTACGTCATTTAATCTTTAATACTACTTATGAAAAATATATATTACTATTTCAAATTATATCTAAAATATTTCTCTAACCTGATAATCATTTGAAAACTGTTAAAGAAAAATACTTGAATGAGATACTAGCATCGATTCTGTCACACCATTTTCTACGTTAAACTAAACTGACAGGACTAATTTTACTAACGTCTCTTTTCATTTACTTAAATGAAAAAGGGACGGCAACAATTTTAGAGCTGTCACATTTAGTTAGGTTAAAGAAATTGTACAATGAATCCACGTCAGGCAATGAGCAGTCATTTCGCAGATAAAACATTTTAGTACTTTAATGTCAGCTATACCATGATAACCACCTTTTCCTGCTGCATTTGCATTTTCAACTGGATTGTCTTCTTCTTGTCTTTGCACCTTTTGTTCTGGAACCAAACCCTGATGACTCGCGGACTGAGGCTGGTCATTTCTACGAGCTGCTCCTTCATCAGTGCGTCGGGACGAGGGTTGGCTGCGTAGCACGTTCTGAAAGATTAGAAAAACGTTTAGGATGAGTCTTTTGTGTTGATGTTTAGTTTTACATTAGTTTTATTTATACATTTACAATTTTTTAATACGTTAGTGTAGTTGTATTTAATTTACCCCCGACGTTTTCGGGTAAATTTTTACAACAGCCACACATTCGCATTTTTTTATCATGCAGTGTTTTGGCAACAAAAAAACAAACATTTAGCCAAAATGTTGTTAACTTCCTTCCACATACTTTTTTAAGGATCTGAGTGGTTTGGATACAGAACACATAAACATTTAGCCAAAAACTAGAAGAAACTAATGAGGTCGTTTTTTCCTTGTACCTAAAAGCATAAATACGAAAGCATAGATACTAAATACTTGTACTACCATTTATTCTGTGCTTAAAGTAATTAATCAAAATGAGAATCAACGTCACAGTCTCAGGTAATACGACTACTAAGTAAACTGTTTAATTAGTATTCGTGTTACCTTAGTGTGTGAAGCTGCTTTTCATTGAGGACAGTCCTGACTCTCGTCGGCTTCCCGTCGGCGGCGGCGGAGGTGCGCGCGCGACCGGATTTATGGGACCCCGACTCGCTGCCCGAGTCTGAAATGTACAAACAAGTGTGTTAATAATTATGTTTCTGTGTTTCGAATTAAAGGGCAAAGGTTTTAGTGAAATTTCACGGCAAACATTATGAGATTAAGCATGTAACTTGAGCACGGTGCTGTGACGCGCAGTCTTGATTCAAAATTCTGGGTGGCGAACACCAGTTATGGGCAACGTTAAGTCTAACACCAGGCGAGCGACTTGCTCGTCTCTTTACTTAGTTGTATGAGAAATACTACCCATCAAGGCAGAAGCCAATATGAAGAAACAAAAACCGTCTTTCAACAAACCGAAACCTCCGAAAGTGGACAAGCATAGCCAGCGTCAAACAACTTTACCACTTGGCTCAAGATAAGGAGGAGTTCGCTATGCTGACGGCCAACCTCCAGTAGGTGGAGGCACCAGATAATGATAACGAAAATAAAACCCGACTGTAAAATGAAGCTTTCGGACTAAAAGTTTTAAGATACCTACTTATACCTATGTTTAAGAGCTAGCTAAGAGCAATCTCTTCCAGAGACAAAGAAACACCCAAAAAAATAATATCTCTTCCCTCTTAGACAGTCGGCTAATTAGCGAACACTTTTACACTTTTACAAAATCATTGAACACACGTGGTTTTGCTCTAAATAAACACGTAGGCGTTATTCGAATAAAATTATACAGCGTTATAGGGAAAGACTACTAAGCCAAAAAGGGCTTGTAGTACTCATCATTATGAACAACTTTTACTATGGGACCAACCCGAAATTCACGAAAAAATCAGCTGTTCCATAAATTTTGTCGACTGTCATCGACATTTTTTTCTGACACCGTTGATATTTTTCCGCGATTTCAAAGGTTTTTTTTAAGTGATTCAAGTGACGAAACGAGCAAATCGCTCGCCTGATGTTAAACGTCACGTTTGCCCATAACAGGTCTGCGCCACCCAGAATTTTGAACTCGCAGAATTCAAGACCCTGCGCGGCACAGTACCGCAGTTGCCCTGTAATTTCACTGGAAACAATGCCCTTCCAACCGGAACACAGTAATGTTTGCACATTACTGCTTGGCGGTGGAATAACTGGCAAAGGTGTGGTACTTCCCCAGGCGGGCTCTGCAAAAGAGCCCTACCACTACACCAACTTATTATTATGACCAACTTTTACTAGGTTGGACCCATAGTAAAAGTTGCTCATAATGATGAGTACTATGAGCCCTTTTCAGCTTTGCATTATTTCTTTATAACTCTGTATTCCAGTCAGTCAACCCTCTTACAATCCCCGTCACCAAACACAAAGGTTTAATTCCATAAGCCTCTCCCTTGTTAGTGATAATAATACATGACAACGCTAGGGCTGCCCAGTGTCCATCTAACATGTTTAATCCCAGTTTTGATCTCACTTCACACCTCTCTAAGCCCGAATAATAATTACAGCGTTTGTGCATTTTTGATTAGCTAGTCGGTTTCGATTCTGACTCACGAAGTTAAAATTGCGGGACTAAAATTTATCTGCAGACATATTGGACGTAAAGAATTGTGTACAGATTTCACTTGTAATTCAGATGATTTTGCACATTGTTATGTATAATTTTATTGATGGCTTGTCTTCAAAAGGCAACATTTTGTTGTAATTAAATCACAGCCGTTAGAGCAGGCATTTTGTTTACGTAGAAAATATTTGAATTATTTTTCAACGTTTGCCTCTACAAGAGCTAGACTAAAATACGTTTGATATAGGTAGGTACATGTAATTCGATGTACGGGACTTGGGTATTGTACTCTATTTGTCAAATTTAAAAAGACGAGTATATCAACTCCATCTCGAATACGAATCCGAAAAAAAACTTCTAAAAAATGTACGTTAACGGTTTCTGATTATTTTGGATACAAAAAGTTTGAAAATATTTGTTTCCGTTCCCGACCGATGCGCAAAATCCGGCATTCTCATCCAGTTTAATATCAGACCAAAATCACATCAGTATTAGTCCAGCCTATCGAAAACACGAGCGATTACGCTTATCACCTATCGATACACATCCCAACATTCGTGTTTCGATTGTAATCGTTTCGCGATGCAGTGATTACTCGATAACGCGCTTTGAAGTGCGCCGACAAAGCTTCCGCCGCCTTTGAAAACGCCGCCAAGTGTCAATCGATGGTTCTTTTATCGCTTAATTAAAGTTTTTCGGTGATTTTGTTACTTGTTAGTTGTTAGTTCCTAGTAATTTCGGTTAGCCTTCGTTTGTTCGGGGAACTCTTTTTTATGATCTGATTTACTAAAATTACTAAATGATTGATAAAATTAAATGTTGATTTATGCGTAATTAGATTAAGATCTTTCTTTATTTGTTACGAGGCCATAAGGCCCTTCAGGCGGGAAATTGTGGCTACTTCTTTATCCATTTTTAACCTTCAGTCTATTACAATAAGGTTCTAAAGAGATTGCTATAATATCTTGTGTTTTTTTTTTCTTTATTTTTAACGAGGTTTTATAAGCCCTTCAGGGGGGAATAGTGCCTACTTCTTCATAAGGGCCGTCGCACACGGGGTGCGATCCGCGCGTCTGGTGCAGTCTTGTAAGACACGGGCGTCGGTTGCCCCCCTCCCTGCACACCGGCTGCTTTCCCATCTAGTACAAAAAAAACGCACCGATCGGATCGGAGACTAACTAACTTATTGTCAGTGGAAATAGCCTATTTTCTCTAACTTACAAAGCTCACGGATCAAGCCGAGTTATCTTATATAGGTATATAAAAATGAATCGCTGTTCGTTTGGCTCGCTATATGTAACTCGAGAACGGCTGGACCGATTTCGCTAATTTTGATTTTTAATTTTGGTTTAAAAGTAAAAAAAACCGCCGGTGGCAGCTAGTATTATTTATAAACATGATATTTTATTGAAGTACTTCTCAGTAGAAACAGTTCTATTCTCTATCTTACATAGCGAGCCAAGCATTGAAAGAGATTTTTTTCTTTCATTATGTAATTAGGTATGTTTGGCGTTTGTCGTATAGAAAGACGTCCTACCACTCCCCCTTTATTGGACTAAAAAAGCGATAACTAGACAACCAGTATAATCAATATATCATTGATATATCTAACTAGTGAGCCACGGCGCGGCGTCTGCCTTTACTATCGAAACATTGAGATAATTGCTCGTTCAGGTATACAGGTACAACTGAGGCCATACGTTTTTTTTAATAAATTTAATTATTGATTAATTGATATTAAATTTAATCATAAGCTATATCATACGACTCAGTCGAGAGACAGTTTAATTTAACTAGTTTTTGATTATTTTGCCCCACGTCGTTGTTTTGGTGCGATTATTTACAACGTTCATATTTTTTTACAACGCACGGTCAACTCTGGCACGAGCCGCCACGACATGGAATATTCAAATGACGGTGCATTTGAAGATAAGTAGATAAATTTACTCTTTTTCACACCAAAAATAAGAAAAAAGTGAAGCAAAATGTGATAAAAGTTTTTAGCGAGTAGGTAAGTAGATCCTTTTATAAAAGCTATAATATGTATAATTACATCGCCTCAGCAGTCTTGGGGCTGTAAAACATAGCTTATAGCAATCAGGAATAGCGTAGCTTTCCAAAGGCGAAATATTTTGTCAAATCAGACCGTCGATGATTACCCCTCTACAAACTTACATACAAACTTTACCTCTTTGTTATATTAGTATAGAAGAATAGATAAACAATACAGGGTTATTCATAAAGGGTATGCTAAGCCGAAAAGGGTTTATAGTAGGTACTCATCACTACGAACAACTTTTACTATGACCAACCCGAAATTCGCGAAAAAAAATCAGCTCTTCCATAGAAAATGTCAATGACACTTGACAAAATGTATGGAACAGCTGATTTTTTTTCGCGAATTTCGAGTTGGTCCCATAGCAAAAGTTGTTCATAATAATGAGTACTATGTGCCCTTTTGGCTTAGCATACCCTTTATGAATAACCCTATATAACTATAGTAAGAGGGGTATAAAACTAGGAATACCTATAATGTAGTTATCTTCTTACCAGACATGGAGGCGAGCTCGTGCGGGAGGTGCGAGTTGTTGTTGCTGAGAGTTGTGTTGTTGTTGCTCTCCGCGTTGCCGCTGCTGTTGCCGCTCGTGTTTGCACTCTGCAACAGTCCATCAATCAGCATTTTAATAAATTTGATAAAATATACAAAAAAATTATGAATAAAAACAAGATATTTAGGGAAAATATAACAGTTTATTGATGTCAGAACACAATACTTTTAATAAAACAAGCATACAATAAAAAAATAAATACACAGAACTTTCCAGACATAAAAAAGAACGTTTTTACGTGTTCTTGGGATTGGTCCTATTATCTAGTGCTGTTGCCGTACCACAAAAAGGCATTTAAATTTAAAACGGAGACTTACTTTTTCTAATACGTCGTGGTCTTCTCTACAATACAAAGCACCTCCTTCTCGTAACGCGAATTCATCTCCTGGGAAAAAGCATTCATTTAGTTATCATAAACGTGCGAACAATTGTACTAAGTAAATAACTATGTTTATAAATAACTAGCTGACCTGACAAACGTTGTCCTGCATTATCATAAGTATGTCTTAATTTTCTAATGTTCCGCTCAACTTTCTTGGTTTTTTCTTTCATAAGAACCTTCGCCTGACAGTAATTAACACAACAAAAAAATAATTAGCGAAATTGTTCTATCCGTTTACGCGTGATGCGATGATCTAGGGAAATAGAGATTCATTTTTTTATATATAGACTATACGATACGTACATAGATTGGAAATGCCTGTAGGCCAAGCATAAATTCCGACATAAAATACTCTCGATTCTTCGATTAAAAAATGTAGGTATTGTCGGACATATACAGTTTCCATTTACGCCCGACGGGGCGCTGTCCCATTTATAAAACATTTGTCTATCGAATATTCGCTACGTATTTTTACGTCAGAGTTTATCCTAGGCCTACTAGCCGCAGGGTTTCCCTACTCTCCGTTTGCAAATATTCGAAAAGTATAGTTTTGAAATTAAAGTACTTACTTCGAACTTCTTCGTTGTTAAATTCGTCGTCATCGGCCGCCCGACAACGCGGGCGGCCCAAGACTTTAAATTTGTAAGCCCTTACTACAAGTGAAGCCCCGCCCGGACGCTCCCCGGATGCCCTCTAAACTAGGACAAATCCGAGGAAACCCGATCGGATGGCAACCCTAAATTCAAAGTTTAAGCAGTACTTACCAGGTATGAGTTGTCTGGCGCACGCGCAGCACCGGAAGCAGTCTATGTGGTAGATCTTCGTCTTCGCGCGCATCACGAAGTCGTTTTTACTAAACGAAGCGCCGCACTTGTCGCATTTCGTTCCGAATAACCTGCGAGCAAGGGAAATAAGAAAATTATTTCAAAATATAGGTATATATAAAATTTTAAGTTTAGCTTTGAAATACATAATTATTATATTTCAAAACCAGAAAAAACAACAAACAATACAAAAATTACTACTATATTATATCGATACCTATATAGCGCAAAGTAGGTAGGATTAGTTTGGCTTTTCTTACAATGGTTGTCTGTAAGAGATCACTGCCAGTGATAAAACCTGTGACACTATTCATAACTTCAATTTAGTGGTGTGTTCACTATAGAGTTTCTATCTATCCGTTCTTAATAAATCCTAACAATAACACAAATACGAAAGTTTCTTTGTACATTACCTACGCTTTTACACTTCCGATCATCATGTAATTTTGCATACCTGTTGTGAGAAGTACAAGAACGGACATAGGCTACTTTTAATCATCCATCATCATCATCGTGGTACAGCTACCTACTCGTAGTACAGCACGCTAGTCTGATCCGAGTATTTACCTCTAAAACACTTCCCCCGAGCCGATACTCATAGCTGCCCGTCTAATCCTTCACACCCGTACCTACCCAACCCTACAATCTACAGCCTACCTACGCTATAGCGAATGCTTTTAGCAATATTGCGGGGGTGGGAACAACCCAACAACCCCCGGTCGACGACCCGAGGCTTTCACGGGCCGTTTTGGGCGTTGAAATGATTAATACTTTCCTTTTTGAGGCTTAAATGCTGATTTTTGAGACTATACGCTTAACTGATGGTAAGCAATATGGTCTACGATGGAACTTGGTGAGCAATGAACCGATACATTTGCGACTTGAAGACATTCTATATCTATTGGGGACATTCTGGGAACACCCATTCTGGCTGGCTTTAGCAAACTGGCGGTTCGCACAATTATAGCGAAAAGAAAGCTTTCATATTCTGTGATAGGTTTGCCTTGAACCGCCATCTCGTCTGATGGTGAGCCATGATGCGGTCTACGATGGAGCACGCGCGCTTAGAAGGAACTGATTCACTCGCGATTTCAAGACACTCATAGTAATATTATTTATTATCTATCGGGGAACACCCACTCGGGCAGAGCATTCCACAATATCGCGGTTCGCAATAAAATTGGAATCAAAGCGATTCTTGCGGCTAAGTCTTTATAAATAAATAATGTTTTCTTGTAGCCATATCTTCTAGGCAAGTGCGGCATACGTTCCACAATAAAATTAATAATGTATTTCTTATGTCTAATTTTAAAATTAATCATTATTGATCATGTTTTAATGCAATCTCTCTAATTGTATTTAGCAATTAACTGGCGCCAGCATAGCTCGATCAAAACGTCATTCTTCAGAAATTACCGCTTTTTGCAGTCGATAAATAAAAAGTATGTTAGTATTTTTATCTACACTTCTAATATTAGTTATCTTATCTCATCTACATCTGATAAGATAACTTTAAGCTGTGTTTGTCAATACCGCCGTGGGCTGATGGGCCGACAAATTTAAGCATACATTTGACCAAATAGTGTAACTTCAAATTTTGTAGGAGTGGCTAACAATTTTGCTCTGGAAAAACGATTGTGCCGCCATAGTAAAATGTACAAATAACTTGGTCGTACTGTATGTGAGATTATATTACTTTTGACGTAAGCCGACAAACCGAGTATTTTTAACCGACTTCAAAAAGGAGGAGATTCTCAATTCGTCTGTATGTTTCTTTTTTTTTATGTTTGTTACCTCATAACTTTTGACTGGGTGAATCAATTTTGATGATTATTTTTTTATTAGAAAGCTGACGCTTCCCATGTGGTCCCATTTCAATTTAGTCCAGTTCTGATAATGGTATCCATGATAAAACCATATAAGTCTTAAATTTGCATTAAGTACGTGCGCGACAAATAGATAGAGAGAATAACTCAATAGCCGGTCTCTCGAAGTCGGTTTTTTTTTTGTAAAAATAATTATCTAACGATCACTTCCGATTTTTTTAGGTAACTATCTGAGGCCTTACTTACCTACACAAAAAACGTGGCTTCGCAATTTCTTAGATCGACAAATGTGATTTAACTTGTGTGCAATACAAAAATTTAGTGCGCAGCGCAGTTACTAAATAGTGTCCCATAATTTTAAGCAAACTGTTTATGTAAAGACTCCTGATGTTTAGGGACATTTGAAACTTTTTATTAACATTGTATAAGTTGAAATCTGCGGATGAAGTTAGCTTACCTTATGTACTTTTTGTCTATTTATTGTTTACTTTTTATACTATGCTAATAAATTACATAAAAGTACCTATTTAGTACCTATTTTCTCACTAAGAGATATTTTTCATTCTTAGAGAAAACAAACTCTTAAGCCATAAACCAACATTTTCTTAATCGCGCACTGCTGAGTGTAAGTCTCTTTTTGTCTCTTTCTTCATCTATAAAACTTACTCGTATCTTATAGTACACAATAATCACGGGCCTCTCTTTCCCTCCCTCTCTACTAATTGCTTAAAATAATGTGCCATCTAACCCAGTCAGTCTTCGGATGGATGACCGCGAGGGCACTTACAACTGTGCGCTACCATATTATATGTACATCCGATGACACGAAAAACTAGGCCCCGGTGTCTTATGACAACAACCGCCAAGCCACATTAAAAGCCTTTGAGAAGAAGGCCTGAAAATTCTGACACCAGGGCTACGTATGTACTCAGCCTTTTTAACACGCTTTTATTAGTTTCACCTGTATATGCCTTTGAGCTCGATTTTGCCCTACTTTGAACGATCACATATAATTCAAACTTTGCACACCTGTCAAAGACCGATGACAATGCGTGTTTTTTAAATTTTTAAACTATTTTGGTTATTATTTATTTTTATGCAAAAAGTGACGAGACGAACAAATCACTCGCCTGATATTAAACCTCACGTTTGCCCATAACAGGTCAACGCCACCCGTATTTAGAATTCTTAAAATTCAAGACCCTGCGCGGCACAGCTGCGCTCGTCACTGAGATGTTTAACCTCCTATTTGCCCTGAAATTTCGCTGGAAACATTGCTCTATTCGAACTTTACCTTAACCACGCATAAGACCCACTATTTACATTATGTTCTGTAAATAGCTAGCCCCTATCGGTAACCGGAGCCGGCGCGCGGGTGTTCAGTTTCGCTAATTGACGGCAGATCGCGGTAGCTCCCGGGGCTCGCAGACTATAATACTGAGAAAGCCGTGATTTTAAGCTTCCGGGGCTCGGAGACAATAATACTAAGAAAGCCGTGATTTTGGACTATTTTAGACGCTGATCTAACTAGGTATTCGAAAAATCAAAGTAAATATTTAAACCAATTTAATTTAATTTTTCATAGACGACTTCTTTTTACGTGAGTATTCTTGTGTTCATTATAACAAAATCAATTCTAACAAATAAAATACCGATAAAAAATCCATAGTTAGTAAAAACACATATTTATTTTTTACAATGTAGTTTTTTGTGTAAGGTATACTGGCCAGCATTTTGGTCACGAAATGCCGCGAACAGCCGGTTTAAAAAATAACTTATTCTATTTTTGAACTTCCTTAATTGAAGTATGATAGAGTATCGAACTATCGGAAGCTAATTGTAAATAGAGGAAATTATCTTCCGTGTGTCTGCGAGTTCACTTCCGAGGGATGTGCTTAGTAAACAATTAAACACTTTTTGGAATTATTTGTTATTTTTTTTTTACTTTTGTTTGTTTTCTTTTTTATCGGAAACTATTTCATTCGTTGTTTTCATATTGATCTTTGAGTACCTACCTTCTAAAGTTTTTTTTAATATGAAATCAATTGAAGAAGCGCTCCGAAGCTCTGAAGAACCTCGCCGCGAACAAATTTCACAACCTTGATGCTGTTGCCGACTAAGATAGAAAAAATAAAATCTGTAATCGAAAACCCGCTTATCCGGGCCGGTGTAAATGGGAACAAACATTACCATAGACATATCGGGTTGCCGCCGCCCGCCGCGCTGTCAAACTGACGTTTGTTTTGGCGCCAAAATACATAATGCTCAGTCAAACTCAGTTTGTTTTCTCTTCGGCACATCACAGTAAGGAGTGACAAACACACGTTGCCGCTCCTGCACTCCATTCTAGCCTCAATTCAATCAAGTTTATGCCTTATATCTTCGCTATCAAGGGCCGTACAGCTTATACTGTAGATGGAAAATAGTGAACACATATTTGCATTGCTGTAATTCTATATTTTGGCTGCGAGAAATGGAAGGGTGAAAAGGTAAACATACGCGCGTTATTTTAGTGAATTCATCTTTGGTGTCTGTGTGTATAAAAAGTGGCGCCGCTATGCGGATGGTGATTGACGTTTGGTTATGCATTTTTCTTTTTTTTCCGGTGGTGAAGTTGTGTAAGCAAGGAGGTTAATATTAGAGAGTTATTGAACTCTGTGAAGTAAAGTCTGTTTGTTTATGGGATTATTAGCAAACAGAGGGGAGCTCGCATGTTGTCTTATTTCTACTTAGTTTGTGCATGCTTCTAAAATGTCTGCTTACATACACGCCTGATATTTATTTCCTTATTCGATAACATTTCGGATAATACGTTTTTCCTCTTTTGAGATTCATTGTTAGCCTGTAGGGCCAATCTCATCCCTGGATGACCAGCGATGGGTCTGATGTCGTCGACCCATCGGGCTGATGGTCTGGCAACAGAGCGCTTGTCCGCAATCGGTACCCCCTCCGTCTACGGACTAACTGTCGGACTAACCATACTCAAGTTATCATCGAACACACACATACATACAAACGCCAATTTGTTCTCTTAGACTCTGAGACTTTACTTTGCTCAGTCTCACCTAGCTTGGTCGAAAAGTTGTCTATTCTCTAGCCTCATGCCACATACCTAGGTCGAAAAGTTGTCTATTCTCTAGCCTCATGCCACATACCTAGGTCGAAAAGTTGTCTATTCTCTAGCCTCATGCCACATACCTAGGTCGAAAAGTTGTCTATTCTCTAGCCTCATGCCACATACCTAGGTCGAAAAGTTGTCTATTCTCTAGCCTCATGCCACATACCTAGGTCGAAAAGTTGCCTATTCTCTAGCCTCATGCCACATACCTAGGTCGAAAAGTTGTCTATTCTCTAGCCTCATGCCACATACCTAGGTCGAAAAGTTGTCTATTCTCTAGCCTCATGCCACATACCTAGGTCGAAAAGTTGTCTATTCTCTAGCCTCATGCCACATACCTAGGTCGAAAAGTTGTCTATTCTCTAGCCTCATGCCACATACCTAGGTCGAAAAGTTGTCTATTCTCTAGCCTCATGCCACATACCTAGGTCGAAAAGTTGTCTATTCTCTAGCCTCATGCCACATACCTAGGTCGAAAAGTTGTCTATTCTCTAGCCTCATGCCACATACCTAGGTCGAAAAGTTGTCTATTCTCTAGCCTCATGCCACATACCTAAGTCAAAAAGTTGTATATTCTCCAGCCTCATGCCACATACTACCTAGGTGAAAATATTGTCTATTCTGCAGCTTTATTCCACATACCTAGTATAATCCCTCTTGCAATAAGTCTTCCCGTCCCTCACGAAGCAGGTGCACGACTCGTCGAGGTACTGGCGGCACTCCTGGCACTTGAGGCAGGCGGCGTGCCACTCCAGGTCGGGCGCCACCCTGAGGATGTACTGGTCGTGGATCTGGCCGCCGCAGCCCACGCACAGGGACAGCCGGAGCTTTTCTGAGGACAATACACGATCTGTTAATGATAATAGAGGCTAGTCAAAAACTATACGATTTGTAAATAAAAATAAAATTAGTTTATACTACTTTTGTTTTTTTCTGCTTCTTTTAAACATTCCTACTTGGTTTCCATGAATGTGAAACAAATGTCTATAAAAATAAATGTCAAGGTTTGGATTTTTGTCACGCCAAAGCTTTACGGTTTTGGACTAAATGTAACATAAGGGTAGCTTATACTCTTGAATTAACAAATAAGCTACTTCAGATCCTGGAAAATATAGGTAAAACCGTAACACGCAGCTACTTATAGGTTTAAATAGGTAAAAACTTGTAAAAATTTTGGACTAAGCCAAAAAATTATAAGCTAATTAAACTTACTAAGCAGTTATGAAAGACAGAAGAATATTTTAAGACTAGATAAAAAAAAAGGCAGGTGTGAAGTCGTACAAAAAAAAACAAAAAAGATCAAAACATTATCAAAATATCGAATAAAAAAGTAACTGAATTACTCTGTAGGGAGTCCTGTATAGGAGCAAAAACGTTTTTAAAAGGTTTGCATCAGTTTGAACTAAGCGACTGGTGACGTGAAGATTGCTCCGCAACATTCTTTTATATTTATATTTTAATCCTTTATTTCAATACGTAATAAACATATAAACATAGTGAATATACTAACAATAATACCAACTTATCATTTACCCAGACTATGAACTACCTCCCATAACTCTATTACGCAATTAATGTAAAAGCCTCAAAAAGCATAACAATTGATTAAAATAACTAACAATCGATTTAAGCATCTTTTTAAAATCGATTGAAAATTCTTTGGCAAGCTGTGAGCTTACGGCTTTTTCCACAGACTCCATTAACGCTAGTTGTAACCTTACCGACTCATAAAAAAGGTTTAATTTCGGTACACGAACCTTTTTTAAAGTCGCCCAAACACCTCCTTCGTCATAACAGTAGAAATGTAGTACAATATGAATAAATCATCGAGCGATCGATACCGGTAGGCGTGGCGGGCTGAAGAGGCACTGAGCCCGTGTACCCGTCTCTGTCTAATCGGGGTCTCTTTCTAACTTGGGCTTTTTGTACCTAGGTGTGTCTTTAGTACTAGTGTTTTTAGTGAATGTATGAAAGTGTTTGTAATGTTTGTACGTAGCAGCTACGAGTCTCGTAGAGGTTGTAGCCGTGTCGTAGACAGTGGCTCTGGTCTCCTAGTTTTGTCTAGTCAAAGATAGATAAATATTATTTACGTAAATAATTTTCAAGTAGGTATTGTTTCTTTTCATTCCGGAAAAAAAAATCCTGTAAGTAGCTAGTGAAACCGCGGCGCGTAGTTATTAATAATAATTTTCGCGTAAAACAAGGTCTTTAACCTGTATAATCAACAATACGTACTATAACTACATATGTTATCAGTAATCTTATGATAATCAGGACGCAGGATGCGTGACGGACGAGCGCATGTCAGAGGGTGCCAGTCAATTTGTTAATTAAATTACAAGATAATTAAAGATAGGAAGCTATTTTACACAAAACAGGGGTAATGGCATTCATAGCATTTTATTGATAGGCTTGCGTTTGACCGCCATCTCGCCTGATGGTGGGCAATGATGGTGCTCACCATCAGGCGAGATGCAGCACGCGCATAGAAGGAACCGATTCACTCGCGACTTGAACGACACCTAGATTGTTTCAGCTTTTGTTTCTAAAGAGTCGCTAGGTGTTTTCTTGTTAAGTGTTACTAAGGAAGTTAAGCTATATTTTTGATTTTGTTCGATTATTTAAAAGAATTAAGAATTTAAAAAAATATTCTGTAAGTATCTAAGTTCACCTAAAAAAAAGAAAAGGCCTAAAAATAAGGTTAAAAAATAACCAATGTTATAGATAGATAGATAGATTATTTAAAAACCATTTAACAAATTCTGACCTTTTTCAGAATATGATTGAAACAAAACTATTTACCTAAGTGCTTACCTCAGAACAGAAATTCATAGATTTAAAGTACTTACAAAATATAATGGCCATTAAAAATTAGTAACTCAGAACTGAGCTCAATAAAAACAACAATGAAACCCAACAACAATAACTATTAAAAGAAATTAATAAAATTAATTGCAATATAAGTGAGTCTTTCAAAAACAAAAAAAATAAACAAACGGCTATTAAAATGAACCGTTAGCTTCAAACCAAAATGAAATAATCATAAAACAATGAAACGAAACGTAAGCCTTTCACATCTGCCGTTCACTAATTAAATTGATTAACTTGATTTAATTTTATTTGACGACCTGTTTGGCTCAGCGGTAATATATCCGCATTTTAAGCCAGAGTCGAGTCCCGGCCGGGCTGATGGTTGAATGATGAATTAAAATATCTGCTCTGGGCCTGGGTGATAGTTGTCCTTGTCTTTGTGTGTGTTCCATGGCATCCCGACACAGGGTATCCAAGTGGGGAGCTATGAGTGTAAAACGTTATTTACAATCTGCTCTGCGCTGCGGGGACTAGCGTCACCTGCGTCTCAGCAAACGCTTAGCCTAAAGCTAAAACAATTGAGGAATTCCAATTGATTAAGCCTAAAACAATTGTAATTGAGTTAATGATTTCATCATACATGCGGCCGTCCCTGAACAAGCCACAGTTTACCCAACACTCACTACGAGAAGCGCAGCCCCGTGACCGCACCGCAATATGTTGCAACCAAAAATTGCAACGATAAAAATATATAGCTTCCGGCCAGGTCCAGATAAATATAAGAATTATTAAAAAGTAATCACTCAAATAAACTGCTGAGTAATTCATTAAAGTCATTAAATATCAGCATTTTAATTTTATCATTAATTTGTTTTATTGTTGTTTTAAAAGATTTAGAATGAAATATTTATTTTTACTAATTACAGCTAATTTTAAAAGTTCTTGACATACAAAAAAAATTGCTATATTTTTAATTGCGGTTTACTAAATAAGGACACACAAAAATGTTCCACACACTTTGTCGAGTGTCATTGACATTTCCACATTGACAGCCGATTTTTTCGCGATCCATAATAGTAAAACTTATTTAATGACGAGTACAATAAACCCTTTAGCTTAGCATACCCTTTCTTAATGACCCTGTATAGATTCCTCGGAGCATCCACGTACAAAGTTAAAAAGGTACCGTTAGCGGAACCTTATAAAATGCTAATTTATAATTGATGAAGCCATGAAGTAGATCATTAAGGCTAAGTGGTCTCGATAATGCAGTAAAATTAAGACAGTAAATATAGGCTGCCAGGTAGTGAAATAAGAAAAGTTTCTTACTAAAAAAACTGGCCAAGTGCGAGTCGGACTCGCGCACGAAAGATTCCGTACCATCCCTATTCCTACTAACATTATAAATGTGAATGTAAGTTTGTTTGTTATGCTTTCACACGAAAACTACTTAACCGACCATCATGAAACTTTGTACACATATTTTTTAGGTGTTAGAAGTAACATACTTTTTATCTATGAAAACGGTAAGAAATCACGTTTGTTGTATGGGAGCCTGCAGGTTTTTTATTCTTTGTTTTAGTATTTGTTGTTATAGCGGCAACAGAAATACATCATCTGTGAAAATTTCAACTGTCTAACTATTACGGTTCATGAGATACAGCCTGATGAAAGACAGACGAACGGACAGTGGAGTCTTAGTGGTAGGGTTCCGTTTTAACCTTTGGGTACGGAACCCTAAAAATTAACACCGACTACAATATTTCATACAAGTTCATTAAATAAGTAAGCTCGAATAGGCCGTGTGGTCCGCTGTCAGAGTTTTTAGGCCGCCTGAAGGTATCTCACATGGCTTGACGGTTGTTGTCAGACAAACAACCGGGACCTACAATATAACGTGTCATCCGAGCCACGGTAGGGCTCAGTTGTAAATTCTCGCGGTCACCCATCCGAAGACTGACCGTGTCGTCCGTTGCTTAACTTCGGTGATCGGTTAAACGCCTCGCCGAGTTACGCCACGAGTTCAACTATGTCGAATAGTTAAGAAACTTTGTGATTCTTTTGTAAAAACTTGTTTCTTTGTGATTGACACTTAAATACCTAATTTTAATAGTGAATATGCTCTATTCCTTGTATATATAGACGAAGACCGAAATCAAGGTCGGTCGTGCTGGAGGCTAAAAGACCCATTTTGGGTCGCTGCTCCTGGGTATACATTAAAGCCAGTTTTTAAGGTTCTAAACCTCCTTCGGGGAAGAACCCTTATGGCAAGGCTTCGGAGTCTGTCTTTCTGTATGTCACCTCACAGACAATTTATTGAATGATGATAAGGTTTTATTAATTTCTTCTTCTTGCGGCCTCTACGTGTTTATGTATTACCTATCTATAAATAAATATGTAATTTTTAAACTTGTAGTATCTACAGCTTACTTGTTCACTCGACGTTTCGTCATGTAATATGCAAAAACGTGTTTTTAATTAATTTTTTTTCCGTACGTAATTTAGTAGCAACATTGAATTAAAACCTTGACATTTAAATATCGTTATTAATAAGCAAAACAAAAAGCCGTGAGAGATAAAGACAAGTACGCTCGTATGCGCCTAGTGGCCAGACCTGGTGTCAGCGTTTATGGCCAAACCTGGCTGAAAATTTTGAAAGGACACCGAAATCAGAAATAAGAAATACATATTTTTACATTGAATGTCACAAATCAGTTACAATCAAACGAAGTTAAGTAAAGCTTACCTATACAAAACTTGAAAAGTTAAAAAACTAATAAATTAAATGATTGAACATTATTTCGAGCGTTATGCATTTACTCGTATTGTGCTGAAATGTTTTCATGGCAGACTGATCATAAAATAAATTAATGACTTTTTACAGGTAAATGCCTGTCAATATTAATAATAAATGCTTATACATTTTGTCGAGTATTTTTGACATTTTTCTATGGAACAGCTGTTTTTTTTTTCACAAATTCCGGGTTGGCCCCGTAGTAAAAGTTGTTCAAATTGATGAGTACTGTGAGCCCTTACCCTTGCACTGTGTGAAGATGTTCGAGTAATCGAACTGTTTGAGAAATAAAGCCATATCATGATAGTTGTCTCCGTAAAATCTGGTACCAAACATCGTACTTTTTAGTGAATATCAGTATGCTCCGTACTTTAATTCAATTCATCATACTCAAACAGAATTAAGATGGCCATTTTTCTTAGTGTGTATTCATTCTATTTTAAGAGTAGGACAGGCAGGAGCAAACTGACACCCAGACCACTACCTCCGTTATGAGTTCCTCACTGTCATTTAACCCGGAAATCGTCGCTTAAATATTACATCATTAAACGATCGCACACCTCTATGTGTGGGATACAGACGCGTGTGTGCGAGGCTGGTTTTAAAAACGCGTGCGTTAGAATTTATTGTGTCAATAATGGACCGGCCCTGCCGCTGTGTGCCGTAGGGTTGGCCGGTAAAGGGTTAAAAAAATCCTTGGTAAAAAAATATAAATATTACTAGGTAGACACTGGGGATAATTAACAGACTTTAAATATTTACAGAATAAATATTTCAAGTCACAAAAACACAGAAATTTAACAAATCAATACAAACAAAAGACAATGAGATGCAGATGCATCCCAGTGAGATGCATCCCTGAAATGCATGATGATGAGATGTGTCCTCGAGCCAAAAACCTTTTGACAACGTGTAGGCATGCAAACATTTCTAAGTTGCATGAAAGCGTAACAAACAAACTCACTTTCGCATTTATAATGTTCAAGCTCAAAAAAAAAAATTGGAATGTAATTTTTTTTTATCATTAGTTTTTTATCACCGCTTTGGTAAGACCGTGGAGCGCCATCGCCAATAATGAAAAAAAAATTACTTCATTTTTTTAATAAACAAATAACACAAGTCTCCTTTTTTTAAAGAATTTATTTATATTTGTTATTTTAAAAATAAATCATAATGAAACCTCCAATCAAGTGACACCCCTACCTCCAATAACAAAATCAGAGGCGGCTCCGCACAAAGGCGGCGCGACAAGCCCCGCGGCATCCCGCTTATCGGCGGGTAGCTGTGCTGTTCCATGTGGTACCGAATCTGTTGTAGTAGACTGGCTAGACTGTACTTAATACCTAGACTGTTGTACCTTGTAGCCAGTGCTGCCAGATCTAATTTTTGAATTTTCTCCATATCGAATATTTTCCTCCCCAAAATGATATTTGAAAGAGACAACCCCAAAAATTCATCAAGTCAATCTTTTTCCTCATTTTCCCAAAATTTCCCCAAGAGCCAAATGTTTCCCTTAACCGCGACCCCTGGCAACCCTGCTTGTAGCTAGACCAATATAGAACCTAAATAGATTTAGTTAATTGTTAGCGACTTTATAACTACTCGTATGTGTATAATTTCTTTTTTACGTTGAACAGGCTGTGTTTAATCTCACCTGACTTAGGCGATCAGGCCAAAAATCCAGACGAACTTCTAGACTTCAGGCTTTCGGTCTTCAGGCCTTTTCGAATCTTCATAGAGATTTAAAATACGGACAGATCTAGCCACTGGTCCCCTACGAATTATCATTTTAAAACATAGCTATAGCCTGTAGACTATACCATAAGGCCAGTTCAAAACATAACTTAAGTGTACCGCCCTTTTCAAACACACCTAATATCAGGTGAACTTTGTCAGTCAGCCGCAAAAAATCAAGGAGCAGCAATCTTTATTCTGTAAAGTTTAAACAAATAAGGTCCTAGCGCACTACCCTCGGTCACGCCGCGGTTTCCTTTGGCGGTCCCATACTTGGCGGTAAAAAACAAACTAGAGGCCTTCGACTGTAGAGCACGTTTAGTTTTTTAGGAGAGCAATATCAGGCTTTTATTACTAGAAGAAAGCAAGTTCGTCTGATAGTAAGCGCAGGTAGTAATAGTAAAATTTAATTTGAGAGCCAGTGTCCATTCTAAGCTAGGACTACACCGTCACTAACAAAAATACACACCATTTTGCTGCGAAAATCCATCAAAATCGGCGAAGCCACTTTTTACAAGAAGTATCGAACAGACGAACTTACTAGGAGCGCCACTAATATAAGTGACAAAATAATGAGAAAGAAAAATTACAAAGGACCAAGAAAAATATACAAGTGACAAAGAAAATGACGCCTATTGCCTCCTTGTTTATTATTTGGAAAAATCAGAACTAGTTATTTGATGTAAACCATTTAGTCTGATCTAATCATTTAGTCTAAATGGTAAACAAGTAATAGGTAAATGGTCTATTCAAAAATCTCCAAATTCAAGGAAAATACCCAAAGCGAACGAAACTGTAAAATTAACGCTCCGACCCTAACACTGAAGATAAAACATTGAAATCTTACCTCTAACTACCGAGCAAATATATTACCTTTATTTCTAACCGTCCTTACAGCCCATAATCCCTTCCACACAATCTTTTCAACACATTCCCTTTCATGTAAACATTTAAAAAAGTGCAAGGGATTTTGATTTTTATGGGTTGTCTTGTTGATTTTAGCCATTATTTGTTAAGGACGTTGGTCGGAATTAGCGAGTACTACCGCGGTGAGGTCTTAAAGACCCCGAAGTAATGACTATGGTCAATATGGGAGAACCAAACACTGGCCACGGGACGTATGAGGCTTGGGACGTGACACTTTGACGGTATATCGTCGGCGAAATACGGTGGATACTCATTCAAGATTTTTTTTTAACTAGGATTCTCTGAGTTGGGGATGCCGTGGAACACACATAAAGAACCCGGGACCTCTGGCTTATAAGGTGCATATACTACCGCTGAGCCAAACAGGCGTCAATTATACTTACTTTGAAAATTAACGTGGTTTTGACACTTTTTTTGACAATACTCACGTTTATTGAGTCGGATACTCTGACTGGTTTTGAACACATTCGGTGATCTTTATCAGTGAGTGATAAACGTACTCAATAAACGAGAGTATTCTCGTGTAAATTATAATAGAAAGTAAAATATGTCAATAAAATTATAAAATGTAGAAATGAGAAAGAGGATAGATAGGATAGAACGAGAAAAAGGATATGTCTACTATCACCCTTTTATCTCTATTAAGAACGAAGCGATGGCTGTTTTTTTATTTTGGCTTCGATAAATGTTCATAAACAATATAGTAAGCCCTTGTATTTATTTGTCAGTGACATATTTATAAGTACGTAGAAAAATAACTGTCAAAGTCTATCGTTAACAACAACTATAACGCCAGTGTAAAGTAACATAACAGCGCTAATTAATACTTATTACACGCCAACTCCGTGTGCGGCGAGCGTCGCAAGAGTTAAATACATATAACTTCATTAATTTAAAGAAGAGTTTCCTGGCAAAAGCTTGTAGCATTTATGAAGCACCTAGCTTGGGATGAATATGTTTGAATTAGTATAACATTTAACAGAGTTCTAGCATTAGCATTACCTCAGCATAAAGAATTAGTGAGATTAACCAGTGCTAGGTTATGCTAGGGGCTGGTTTTAGTTGACTTTTACTGACAATGTAATATATATATATATATATATATCCTAGCTGATTTCAGCCATGGCGACCACCGTTTCTGTTAATTTACGACACATCAAGGCTCCGTTCGTGCGCCTTCATGTGACTGTAGTACCCTATTTTGGCTTTGAAAGTGCGTAAACAAATGCTGCACGTTAGGGTACCATTGACAAAGTTATAGACCATATTCGATGGCGGTCTATTCTTTAGTTCATCTCGTTTGGAGTCAAGATTGCGCCTTCTGTCTCCCTCAAAAGAATATACAGTTTGCTGCACCAAGCGCCTCCATTCGAGACGATTCTGAGCAAGTGCTTCCCAACGCGAAGGCTCAATGTTGCATCTTCTCATGTGCCTCTTCTGAACATCCTTATATCTAAGGAATTGGCCACCGCTCTTCCGCTTACCATCCTGAAGTTCAGAGTAGAAGATGCGCTTTGCTACCCTCTCGTTAGACATCCTCGAGACATGACCACACCAGCGTAACTGACGCCGCATTAAATAAGCCTCCACTCCACCAATATTGGCTCTTCTCAAAACCTCCGTGTTCCTGACACGATCTGACCACGATATGTTCATGATGTCTCGGAGGTATTTGAGGTGAAACCTATCCAATACGCGTATATGCTTGCGATACAGGCACCACGTCTTGGAGGAGTAAAGCAAGTTTGGCAAAACCACCGCCATGTAGACTTTTATTTTAGTGTTCAGAGAGAGGTCATGACATCTAAACACTTTAACCCGGAGCTTTCCGAAAGCAGCAGAGGCAGCACTTATTCTACTACTTATCTCTGGGCCCAGGTCACCTTTTGCCGTTATGGTACTGCCAAGGTATTTAAATCTGTCTACCTGTTTCAAGACGTGGTTTCCAAGTGGTATATCCAATTTTGTACGGTCCATTGCCATCACTTCGGTCTTAGTGACACTGATCTTTAAACCAAATTTGTGACAAGCTTGATTCAGATTTTCCATTAACTCTTTTAGACCATCAGGACTCTCTGCCACAAAGCAGAGATCATCGGCATACATTATCTCCTTAATGGTGTCGAATGAACATTTAGTGCGAGCTTTAAACCTAGCCAGGTTAAAGAGCTTACCTTCAGTTCTGAAACGCACACGAATGCCATGTGGAGAGTTTCGCAGAGCTTCTTCCACAACAACCGAAAAGTATAAAGCAAACAAGACAGGTGCTATTACACAGCCCTGTTTAACCCCACAGCTGACTAGGAAGAAGTCCGATTGATTGCCATTGGCAGAAACACAGCAATCCATGCCATCGTGCAAAAGTCTCAATACTTTGATAAACTTGTCTGTACAGCCCAGCTTACGCAAAGCTGTCCACAGTGCCTCACGAGGAACACTGTCGAACGCCTTCTCCAAGTCGACAAAACAGAGATAAAGTGGCTGAGATTGCTCTCTACTCTTCTCTTGTAATTGCCGGACAGAGAATATGGCTTCACAGGTTCCTCTATTAGGTCGAAATCCGAATTGAGTTTCGGGTAATATGGCTTCTGACAGGTCGACAAGGCGATTGAGGAGAACTCTAGCAAATATTTTTCCTGGAACAGATAAAAGCGATATCCCCCTGTATGAATTGCAATCTGCACGATCGCCTTTATTTTTATATAAAGCGCATATGTTCGATGTTCTAAAGGCAGGTGGTACGCGCTCTTCTACCCACATTCGCTTAAAGAACTTCCACAGACGCTCGTGCAATTCGTCTCCGCCATATTTTATGAGCTCCCCTGCGATGTTATCAAGGCCCACAGCTTTTTTATTCCGTTGCTGCCGTATAGCAGCGATAATTTCCGGTAGCGCCGGCTCAATATCCAACTCTAAAACTTGTGGGCGATCTGGTAATAAGTTAATGTAGGTAAGATCCGCTGATCGATCAACATTCAGTAGACATTTAAAATGTTCAGCCCATCTCTGCAAAGCTTCATTTTTGTCAGAAATCAAGCTACCGTCAGCAGTTTTTAAGGGAACATTAACTTTATACTGGGGCCCAATGAGTCTTCGTACTTCACCGAAAAAGAGACCAAGTTGATTTGTATCGGAAAGCATCTGCATGTGACTAGCTTTTTCTTGCCACCATTTTTCTTTTATGGCCCGCGTAAGCTTCCGCAGTTGAGATGCACTTTCCTTGATCTCATTGCTACGAGTTCTGTTACTGAGCGTGAAGCTTTGCTTTTGCAGAAGCTCCCGGTGTCTGGCTATGGCGTCAGTAAGGGTCTTATTATTTACATCAAACCAGTCTTCATGTACTCGCTTTTTTGGTCCAAGCGTGTCAGAAGCGGTTTTAGTTATGTGACTTGTAAGATCTTGCCATTTTTGCTGTAAATCACAATTCTCAACGTCAATTTGCGATACGTAGCTACAAATCGCTTGTTGGTACACTTTCCTTACTTCGCTGTCCTGCAGCTTGTCTAAATTCATGCTAATGACTTTAGACCGGCCAGACCGACGAGAAGGGTAAAGTCGTATCTGCAATTTACAGACTACTAGTCTATGGTCCGACCAACAATGAGCTCCACGCATTACACGGGTCAAATGAACTTGAGAAATATCTCTTTGACGTACAATAGCGTAGTCAATGAGATGCCAGTGCTTGGACCTCGGGTGCATCCACGTGGCTTTGTATTTGGCAGGAAGTCTGAACATGGTATTAGTAATCGATAACTGGAACTGAGAGCAAATATCAAGCAGCATTTGCCCATTACTGTTCATGCTTCCAATGCCATGCCTGCCCAGAACTTGAGGCCATGCATCAAAGTCACGCCCAACTCTAGCGTTGAAGTCACCCAGCAAAAGTATTTGTTCCTTAGGTTGAATTTTAGTTAGGACACGGGTGACTTCTTCATAAAACCTATCCTTGATTTCATCTGTGTTATCCATTGTTGGTGCATAAGCGCTAATAATATTTAAATGATTTCCATCACCTAAATGAATGCGAAGGGATATTACTCGATCCGAGATATACACAGGATGTTCGCCTAGTTTAGATGCTATTTCTGTTTTAATAGCAAACCCTACGCCTGAACGCCTTGGTTCACTAATAGCTGTTCCCTTCCAGTAAAACATATACCCACCACCGTGCTCTACTAGTTCACCTTCTTCGGCTAAATGAGTTTCACTCAAAGCAGCAATGTCGACATTATAGCGCTGCAACTCTCGAGCGACGATGGCAGTTTTTCGTTCAGGACATAGGTTGTTTGGTCGATCCAGGAGTGTGCGCACATTCCATGCGCCGAAAATCATAGTTTTAGTTTTTAAGTTCTTATTGTTGCGTCGACCACGAGTATGGGATGCGCAGGCAGCCGTGGTTACTACCCCCCCAGTGTTTTGGAACAAGCATTTTTTTAGGGCACCTTTTCTAGCCCCTTCCCCAGCTGAGCGGGGGAAGCAGTGCTTCTCTAAATAGAGCTGCTTCGTCGCATAGTGTGCTGCCGAATAGCATCCTTGTTCCTGTTCGATGCTGAAGCGACCACTCTCCCTATGCCGCCTCTGTGCAGACATTAGACAAAGCCCAACCGGCATCATGGTCGAACCTCTCTACCTTTGTCTATCGCCAGAGGTCTTTAATTTCAGAGTCCGGTAAACAGAAAACAGGCCAATTACGCAGGAAATATTTAAGTGCATTAATGTTCGCGCACACACAAACGCACTCTCTCGTCCGTGCTCTCTGAACCCCAATGGAACGGCTACCCGCTACAATTGGGAGAGAGCTGGATGCAGTGTCTAGCCGACGGTAACTACACTGACTCCTACCGTCGCCTTAGGCCTTTCACAATGCCTCGCTGCCTCACCGACTCCGCCAGCATCGAGTGCTTATCAGCTTTGACGTGCCTTCGCCGCCGAGACAGACTTCTATACACAAAACAGGGAGTAACTGCTTAGGACTTGACTTTATCAATAAGTCCCCCCTCTACCAGGTTTAGCCCACGAGCCGACGTGGTTTACCGGGGTGTGGCCGCTGTGTGTATAACAGCTACTTGGAGCCACTGGTGAGAGAAAGCAAGTTGTTAAGCAAGTTGTCCCGTGGTAGGCTGGCTGACATGTGTGGAAAGAGCGTCCGTTTGTTCCATATCCTACACCTTATACGCCCAAGGGTCAAAGTATTGTCGAAGTCGCCGGCCGACTGTTTGCTGCTAGTTAACAGGTCGAGAATTTGTCAGGAATATGAATTGGGATGGCGCCGGTACCGGGGACGGGGACGGGGACGGGGACAGGGACAGGGACGGGGACGGGGACGGGGACGGGAGACTCTTTATGGAGAACCGAGAAATTAGTGCTTAGTTCGGCAGGAACATGTTAGACGGGAGAGAAACCGTCTACTGCTGGCAGTTCAGCCCAAGGCACATTGTTAGTGATTTTAGTAAAAATCGACTTAACGAATTTCAATAAAATATGAAAAATAGTAATCCTGAAATCGTCAAAAATAATTAGCTGTTCCATACAATATATCGAATGTTATTGACATCCTCGGATGATTCTATGGAACAGCTATACTTCTCGCTGTTTAATGGGTTGGTCCAATAGTAAAAGTTGTTCATAATGATGAGTACTATGAACTCCTTTATGGATTAACGTACCCTTTTCTTTTAACCCTGTAGAATTATATTACATATACCCTAGTCAGCTACTTTTTATTTCGGGAAAAAATGTGTCGTTATTTAAACTTTAAACGGTTCTTTAAACAGGGCGTAGAGTTAAGAAATAAAGTCGCAACAATATTTTTTTGCCATTTTATTTTGACTCTATAAACAAATTAATTGAATGCACGCATCTGACATAATTACATTCATTGACACCACAGCAAAAGATTAGCCACACACAAAAGGCGGTCTTATCGCTCCCAGCAACTTGTTCCAGACACGACACAGTTCTAAGACTTAATTGGTTATCTATCCCCGAGTCATATCGTGGGAACAGAATGAGTAAGTACGAGTCATTAATAGGAATGTAAGTAATCATTTGTAATCAGTACATCGGTGAGTGCGGTGCTACCGGGCAGTGGGGCCACGGGACTAGCGGGAGAAATAAGATATACTCGTTAGCTGGTGAAATATCCACTGTATTAAAATTGTAAAACTATACTATTTAAAAAAAAAAAGATACCCCCACGTTGAAACGTCTGAATCTGAATCTGAGCTACTGGACTAATTAGGAGATGATTAAAAAAAAATGGTTGCCTGTGAAGTCGGTTTACGGACGATAGTTTAACGTGACAACGGACTAGCGGACTGTACCTAAGTAGACATGGGGCCTTACTTAGAACGTTTTTTTAAAGTTAAGTGATATTGGCCAGCGTGGTGGAATACGGCCTAATCACCCTTCGAGGGACTTGCATCCCAGCAGTGGGAGGATTAAAGGTTGCATATGAATATGAAGTGATATTAAGTTAGAACTGCGCACTACATTTTTATATTGCAGACAAACTACTCGTAAATTACATTTACAATCCAAGCAACTGCTATGCAGCGTTTATGTTGGAGCCGTTATTAAGCCGTGGTAGCTCAGTGGGAAAACAGCCGCTTCACATTCTTGAGGTGGCGGGTTCAAACCCCGACTCGTACCAATGAGTTCTTTGGGACTTATGTACGAATTTACATACCACTGGCTTTTCGGTGAAGGAAAACATCGTGAGGAAACCTGCATACGTCCGGAGAAGAAATTCAAAGGCGTATGTGAATCTACCAACCCACACTTGGCCAGCGTGGTGGAATACGGCCTAATCACCCTTCGAGGGTAGACCTGTATCCCAGCAGTGGGAGGATTAAAGGTTGAGTAGTGTTTATGTTGGAGAAATATCCACCGTATTACAGTGAAACTATTTATAGTATAATACGAGTATAATCAAGAAGTAAAGTTTGTATGTATATGTTTGTAGGAGGTAATTTCTGGGACTACTGGGCCAATTTATAAAAATATTTCATCAATGGAAAGCTACACTGCGCTTGAGTTCAAAATTGTGGGTGGCACAAATCTGCTGTGGTCAAACGTGATGTTTAACATCAGACGAGCAACTTACTTGTGTCGTCATTCGATTGTCAAAGAGCAAAACACTATCTCTGAGTGCTACAGGCTACAAGGCCGAGAGGCACCTGGCATCAACAAGTTTTAACAAAAGAAAATAATTTGAAACTAAAAACATAACCAAAATTTAGTTTTACTAAAGTAACTGATCAACGAGTAACAGGAAGTACTTAGTAGTAACTTTACGAAAGATTAGTTTTAGTTAGTTTGGACTCTTTTAGGTATTTTTGAATTGTAAAACTAGTCTACAAAAATAATGACGCAGCGCGTTGATGTCTTTTCTTGCTGCGATTATTACCCATTTTTACGTATTTTTTTACTTATTTTTAAGAAAGATTTTTCTTCTTGGATTTTTTTTTCAGTTTGAGAAAACTTTGCTCCAATTCCACGCTACAATAATCGCTCCCGCCAACGCCTCTTCCAAATTCGTGGCCCACAAAAATCGAGATTAAAATCACTTTGCTTTCATTTGACGTCTATATTCATTTATCGGCCGCCATCTTGAAATTAGGAAAATAAAACAAAATGCAGTGAATGTCAAACGGTTACAGATTGAGATTTAATTGTTATCGTCGGAGGAAGGTTGGTAAGGCAGTGTTCACACAGATTCGAGTGCCTTATTTCGTTGACCGAGCGAAGCGAGCGCCTCAAGAGTCTAATTGGACCAATCGGCGTTTGTACGTTTGTATATTTGTCTGTCGATAACTTGATTATGGTTGATTTATGTTTTATACCAAATTTTATCTTTTTTTTTTTTATGTAATTGAGTGACGAGACGAGCAAATCGCTCGCCTGATGTTAAACGTCACGTTTGCCCATAACAGGTCTGCGCTACCCAGAATTTTGAACTCGCAGAATTCAAAACCCTGCGCGGCACAGCACTGCGCTCGTCACCCTGAGATATAAGTTGTTTAATCTCCCATTTGCCCTGTAATTTCTAAATCCGTTCAGACGTTTTTGCGTGATTAACTAACAAACATTAATACGTACCTCTACCTACAAACTTATACTAGTATGAGTAGTACGATTAATTATTGTTTCACAATTGAACAGCTGGACCAATTTTGATGAAACAGGTAATATCCATCACGAGAACGGACTTCGAACACATGATCCATTCTTTAACACCTAGCGGTATTCTGAGCCATTCGAGATGAACTCCGTCCCTCTCACTCTCATGACATTTCTCACAAGAGCGACAGTGACCGAGGCAACATCTCGCGCACCAGAATGAGGCCCCTAAGCCCGGCTTCAAGTGTCAGCTACCTACAATTAGGCAGGTAGCACAGCGAGTTCATGTTACATTTTTTGTCAGATCATTGTCATTGTCATAAAACCCTTCTCGTACGGTAGCTTGGGATCTGTCAAAACTTGAGACTCGTTTTTTATTGTCAAGTTTTACTTATTGGCTGTTAGGTTTGGAATACACTGAGTGCAGCGTACCTACTACTACTTACTACTTTACTATCTTGTACTGGTTAAGCAAGCTAAGTAAACGTGCAAATGGGATGCAAAGCTGTGGCTATAATGTTCTTTTTTAGCTATACTCCGCGGTTTCACTCTCTATTCTTACAAGATTCGTTGATATTTCGGTATAAAAAGTAAAAAATATTGATACAGGATACAAGCTACCTCCCCTCCATACATCGTACATATCCGTTCAGCCGTTTTTGCCGGATGCACCTACAAACAGCAAGTCTACAATTTCATTATGTATAGGTATTTATGTGATCCCAGACACTCCCGAACTTACTTTAGAAGACTACTTAAACCTGTCTTTCTTAACACGATATCTCCCACTGTACCACCACCCTTAATCCCCATTAATCCGACATAGGACGTTATTATGGTCTTTATTCTTTATTTGACCACATCTGGAGCTGGTTATCCACTTGTACGATGGTAAAGAGAGGACTAACTAACTAACTGGGTTTACATTTCTATTAGCTACCTGTAATGAGACTAGTCTTAACTTTAAGGTATACCAGTCATATTAGTTTAATTTTTAGGGCTCCATACCAAAATAGTAAAAGGGAACCTTTGCGGAGAATCTGTAGGTAACACATGGGCAGACATGAAGACACCGGTTTTTTAATCTGTCTGTAAACTATGTTACAGCAAATTATTTTAATAGTCAGATATAACGTAGGTAAATGTTTAAAGTCGCTTATAACCTTGCATTCTTTGGATTTCCGCGTACCTGTGTGTCGTGGGGAAGGTTTGACAAGGAGGTCTCGAAGTGATTGGGCCGACTCTGTTATGAGTATTATGATCGAATTAAATATCTAAATTGAAGTACTACTGCTAAGACTAATTACGGAATTCAATTTATACGCATTTAATTAAATAACGGCGTGGTCCGAGTTATGCTAATAGAAACCAGAAATATAAAACCCACTGCTGAGTATAGATAATTAATAGGTCTCCTCTTCAGCGCTCCATATTTTTCGGTCCTTTTATTGCCTTTAAATAACATTAAATACCAACAACAATCAACAACAACAAAGACGCCAAAAACTCTAGTAAGAACCAACACAACACAAAAACCGTACCATGTAGGTCTTATTAGCCCTGTTGACTCGGCGCTCTACTGGCACATTTCAGACCGAGCCAATCAATCTTGACACTTGACATATTATGACCTAATTTTCCCGCCATTTGTTTGATATTGACAGCCAACCGGTCACGTCCGAGGCGTGTGAAGGCATTTGTCCAAAAACAAATATTTGAAATATTCACTTGATTATATTGATCGAGACGCTATGTGGATAAAACTTTGGTGTGTTTGCTTTAAATTAGTATAAGGCAGATACTTAGGTAATTAAATAGACCTATATTGATAGGAATAAAAAGTATTTATTAAGTTTTTAGGTCAGTAATAGAGAATAATAACAACATGAGTAGGTTAATTAATGTTAATAAATGACGGGCCAATGTTTAAAAAAACTATTGTTTTTTTGTCCATTTAAATTTTTATCATGTCATTATTTTTCTTACCTATTTATGTACCTTGATATTTTTAATGATTAACATGAACTCTACTTTCGAAACTCACCACACAAAATACTAGTTTTTCTAATAAGCTTCATTGAAAAAAATCTACCCAAAAGTCAAAATGTCACGCACCAAAAAATACTTCCGAAAAAAAATCCGGCCCAAACCTGCCAAGACAGAAGCGCGTTGTAGTAAATCATTAGGGTACCTACCGAGACATATTTTACCCTGTGGTCGATGAACTGGAGAGAAATATTTTTTTTCTTTTTTCTTTCACATACCGGATATGATCGGCGCGACACTTCGATGGCGACAAAGGTCCGGCGCCTGCTTTTTTTTTGTTTTAATTCGTCCTTAACTAAGGAGTTTGTACAGTTTTTGTGTCAAGACTCAAGTAGTAAAATCATATGGTCGTGTCATATGACTTTTGGCTATTGTTTTAGTATGTTAAAAAAAAAGTTGCAAAATGTTTGATAGGATGGGTAGTTTTGAAAATATTTGAAGGACAACTTCTGTGTTGAAACATTATTTTGCCGGTTGTTTGTATTTTATGTTTGTGTGTTTTAATTTAGTCAACGTTTATAGGTAAGGCTAAAAGTAGACTTGTATCTCTAGGAGTATTTAGAACCAAATCAGATAAATAATTAATATTTAGTAAATAACTTTTTTAGTACCTACTTGATTTAGAAACGGCTAATATGTATCTTCAAATGAGTAATCCCAAATTCAAGTAAGTAATTATTTGTTTAGAATAAAAAAAAACATCAATAAAGTTTACCAACAGTATTTATTTTATGATCATGTTCGAGCAAAGAATTTCTTTATTAAAAAATATCACCTGTCTTCATTTACAGCAAAAAAGACGTTTTATCACAATCCCTTTTCAAGATAACAAAATATTTTGGTCATTCGTCACCGCTCTCCACAAATTCCATACAACAAAGGATCTGGCAAAAAAGGTCCTCTTCATTGGCCGAAATAGACGTCAAAAAAAATGGCGGTAATACAAATGTCAAATTAATATGACAGCTGTCAAAAATTGGCGTTGTTTGGCAAATGATGATGGACGTTTTTGGGATAGTTTTTAAATATTATGATTTTTGCGGTGTCAGATCGGTTTGTCATTCTGTACCTGTTTGGGGCGGGATCGGATTAAATATGAATAATCGATATTTTATTAAAATAACAAGTTTACGGGCGAAATAATTTTAATGTAAAAACAGTAATACTAAGCAATCTCAACAGTTAATTAATTTTTTTCTCACCAAATAATACCCGCTCACACAAATCAAAACAAGAAAATAAAGATATATTTTCAGACACCTAAGAAGTCATAAAAACCATTAATTAGAACTAAAATTATAATTTGAGACATCCATCGACGCTACGGCGACAGTCACACAGCCCCGTCAGTTTAGATCAAGTAGAACGGAAGATACAGTGCTGGCTTAGATTCAGGTGAAGCCAGAAATTACCCGAAATTATAACCTAAAAATTATGTTGTTTATGTTGTTCCATGAGATGTTATTTCCGATAAGTACTTACACGTGGAAAGTTATTCCGTCGGACATATTTTGTTAGTTTTGCGTAATTTTTGCTGTATTTTCTGACACGTGATAGCATTGGTTTATTTTTCTTGTTCTCTGAGCAACTGACGTAAGAACTGACGATTGATTCGGGTAGTTGTTATGCGTCAATATGTGCGTGAAGTGTACGTACACGGGCAGTCGGGTAGTTGGTGGCTTCACCTAGATCTAAGGCAGCAAGATATCTTCCTTTCTACTTGATCTGAGCCCGACAGCAAAATAATACTTTCTCTAAAACTTTTCTATAACTAAAGTTTAAAATTACAAAACTGATTAATCAGTAACAAAACCAATCAGAGATTAAAACAGAGCTAAATAACCATAATCCGGACATTATCTCCTATCCATAAGAGTTCAAAGACGACATCGAATAGAAAAGGGACAAAGCACATGCCTAAACTCTTTTTTTTTCTTTTTTTGACTCCGGGCGTTATCTCCGCCCGGCGCCAGTGGCACGACATTTTTTTCTTTTTTTTTAGGCCAAGGCAAAAAGCCTTCGGTCCGCTCGGTAATTGACAGAATTTACGCCTTAGATAAGAAGAGGCTGTATGTTAACCGGTTCGGAGACATTGGATTTGCTTTCGATTTCTTTTCTGATATCTTTGGGCCGAGTTAGATGTTGCCTTTTGAAAAGTTTAAGTTATGAAACATTCGAAAAAGGTACTTAGTACCTTACTTACACTACCTACTAAGTAATAGATTTAGGACTTATGATAAACTTATCCAATAGTTTCAAGAATATTATTCTGTAACCCTAAAAATGATCCTTAATTTAAAAAAAAAAATGTGTGTATACGTGTTATTGTTTTTTTCGAAAACAATTCCAAAGATGGGGAACTGTTTATTAGTAAAAAAATAATATTTTTTTTACCTTACAAAAAACAATTTCTCCATCCACAGACTTCTATTTTTTCTCGAATCTCAAACATATCCTAAAAACCGAAAGCTCGATCAAAAAAGGTCCAAAAGTCGAGTTCACTTAATCCCGCAGTCCATACATTAAGCACGCAGCGCTTTGATCGCGCCGCGCCCTACTAACTGCTAGATATTCTGTGCCGCTGTCAGTAGTAACTGTACCGTATTCTGTGGCGATCCTTATCGTATCATCTCCATGACTTCCGAAATCACCTGGAGGCGCTAACTCTTTACACTTTAACCGACTTTACAAAGGAGACGGTTCTCAATTCGACCGTTTGTGGTCTTAAATATTTTTTTTGGTTGGTTTTTTTTTTGAGGTTTTTAAAGTATGTGCAATTGTGCATAGTAACTGCTACCTATTTACCTATTAATTTTCTATTATAAACGCGAAAGTTTGTGAGTATGTTTGTAGCTCTTTCACGCAAAAACGGCAGAACGGACTTATATGAAATTTGGAATGAAGGTTGTTCATGGTTTACTTTTTTTCCCAGAAAACGCGGGTAAAACTGCGGGGCGCAGCTAGTTTTAAATAATTGTATTATTTTTTTTTTTCTAACAAACTTAATCTTATTGTTATTACACAATAAATAATTATGTGAACAACAATATTTATATACAGCATGTGATGTCCTATAAAATAGCCGCTGTCCAACAACTCTCCAACAATTTACAAATTCATTCCGAATGCTCATAACAACCTATTTATCCAACCAATACCTAAGTTTCCGAGGTTTTATAGAGTTTATAGAGGGATAAATAAAATAAATGACAAGAGCCACATTACGGAGACGTGGCTATGTGCTCATTATCCTAATGGCATACCGCTATGCCAAACACATCGCTAGCCCGATATGCTGGATAATTTTATGCGAAACGCAAAGTTTGCAGTACATAGTGAGGATTTTACTAGCTATGGTCTGTGGATTTAGTGCGTTAGATTTTTCTGTTAAATTATGTTTTTTTTTTATTTGTAATACTTGTAAATATCCATCAATTTAAGTTTTTATCTTCGGACAGTCTCTTTAAGCAGTATTTTCGATAATAATAAATAAATAAACGTGTCACACTCTAAGCTCCCTCTAGGATACCCTGTGTCGGTATGCCACGGAACACACACAAAGACAAGGACAACGAACACCAAGACCCAGAACAGATATTTAAATTCATCATTCAAATATCTGCCAATATTCTGTATTTTCGATGTTATAAAAATAAAGTAGAGTAGAAGATAGGTAGGTACTCCTTTTCTGTCCCTAATAAACTTTATTCAGATTCTGTTTACAAAAGTACCTCTACTTACTCGAAAGTTCCCACTCCCTTTGAAGATTTTGAATGAAATAGTGAAATTAAATGAAGAAGTCCTAATTAGAAGCAATTGAAAATGTTTATTGTAACAAATGAAATGTCGTAATTAGAAAGGAACAAACTCTTGAACACACCATAAAATCCATTTACTCAGAAAAACTAGGGGTTTAGACAGTTTTATTCAAATTCAATTCCATTAATCCCTCACGGGGATAGAAGAAAAATATTTTCTTTTCTTCTTAAACAAACAATGCTGAGAAGTTGGAATTTGTTTTGACAGTTTTTCACATTAACAGTTCTAAACGAAAACAATGAGATTAAAAAACAACCACTTCAAAATTCTACTAATATTATAAACGCGAAAGTTTTGTATATTTGACGACAAAAACGGCTGAACGGATTTACATGTAATTTGGAGTGAAGGTTGTTCATGGTCTGGATTAACACATAGGCTACTTTTTATCCCGGAATACGCGGGTGAAGCCGCGGGGCGCAGCTAGTGAATAATAAATAGGTAACAGTAAAAATCATCATCATCTGTTTGTCTGTATCGACTCACTGTTAGGCCTCCTCTCCATTGTGCCATTTTTCCTTTCTCAGGAATTTTAATAATTAAAAAAAAAATAGCAAACAGAAAAACTATCCTTTTTCTATATACAAAATATCCAACGACCTTTTCAATAAATTCAAACATGCCTATATAGAAAATGCCGTCTAACACAAGGAAACATGAGTGTATGACAGTTTGTATGTATTGGATGAGTGGTAAATGGATTTTTGATGTGAATGGTCGCTCGTAAAATGTGTATAAAATATGTCATCGACTCTTGAAGCTCAATGAGGTGTTTACAAAGTAGAGATTTGAGGAAACTGGCTGTAATGTGGATACTAGGTGGGTCATGCGGATTTACTTGCAGTTTTTGTGTTGTTATGTATCTTAATGTGGAAATGAGTTTGTTTTTTTACGCTTCCACGTCTTTTTTTTATGCAATTGAGTGACGAGACATACAAATCGCTCGCCTGGTTTTAAACGTCACGTTTGCCTATAACAGGTCTGCGCCACTTATTTCGTCGTATCCGTGGAAGACAGCCACAGTTGCAAAACCCTAGGTTTCCAGGAGGCGGTTTTTTCTGATTATCTCGGAAATTTCTTAGACAACGTATGTTTTCTAGTATTCTAAACAATTCCTTGACACAACAGGCAGTGAATCATATTTTTTTTTAATTTTTGACGATAGTATTTGTACGTGTTTTGTCCCTTAATACCTTACTCCACGGAATTTTCTCAAGATCACGTCGGCTTAACCGCCATGAGGGCTTTTTTCCGAGTGAGAAATGAGAAACGCGGTGAATTTAAGAGACATTGCGCCTTTATTCCACGTAAAAAGCTGGGTGGTGGCCTTCTTACGACAAAAATATTAGAATTTGCGGTTTAATTTTTAGTGTTCGTGTACAAGAGATGAAAAACAATGTTGTTTTAACCGACTTCCAAAAAAAGGAGGAGGTTCTCAATTCGGATGTTTGTATTTTTTTTTTTTGTTAATGGTTGGATGTTAGATATTATAATTATTATTGTGCGCGACTTTTTTTTATTTTGACCTGACCGCGAGCGCGTCACGCTTGTGACGCGTTGAATTTGAATTTTGAATTTGAATTTGAATTTGACGTTAGTAATCCCGTGTTAATTATATCAGAATATATTTTAATCTTTAAATATAAATAACAAGTCCTGACTGACTGACTGACAGACGACTTAAAGCCAAACCACAGGTCGTAGAAATTTAAATTTGGAGGGTGTATTTGTTTTGATGAGCAAAGGTGTGTACTAAGAAAGGATTTTTTGAAATTCAACCCCTGAAGGTGTGGATTAGGGTGTAAAAGTGTATATGGAGAAGCTTGTTTTGTCTTTTGATGCCTACGATATACGAATGTAAAAATTTTACAATATGACTTAAGAAAATATTGATCACGTATTTCACCATTTTCTGGAAATCAACCCCTATGAGGGTGAAATGGCGTGGTAAATATGGCACGAAGAGAAAATTTGTTTTGATGCTACGTCAATGAAACTTTACACAGGTATACTAAATTTATAATAGAATCCCAAAATTTTCGAAAAGTCACACTCTCGAGCTGGAATTGTTAATTATCTCGAAAATTCAAAACGCTTTTACCAAAGCGCCAAGACTAAAAATACTCCAAAACCTTAAACTTTTTTGGGGAAATTGAAATAACAAACAACACAAAATAAAACAAACAAACTTTGAGGGTCTATATTTCCGAAACTATTGAAGGTGGTGTATTTGACCAAATGTTATAGGGGTTTGCGAGAGCTACTAAATGGTGGCGACGAAAATTCAAGATAACAAATTCAAAATGGTCCGAGGGGGCTGATTTATTGTATCTGGTTGTTTCCCTAATTCCATTATGACGCTTTTGACATACTCTCAAAAAAGGAGGGTTAAGTTAATTTTACCCCCAAAAAATAAACGGTTTTTAAAGTGTAGTCCACGTGGTCGAAGCTAGTTTTTAATAAAGTAGCGTCGACTGACCGCGAGATGATTTATTTTTTACCCAACTGCAACGAAGCTAAAAAAGAGGGATATGTATGTATATATGTGTGTATGTACGCATGTATATTGATTGTGGATGTATAAAGTAGCTCTTTGTTATGACCGAATAGTGGTACTAGACTCACACAAACAAATAAGACGCGCGACGGGATCTAAATACTTCAATAAGAGATTTATGTCAGAATCTCCTGAAGAAGCAGGGGCTAGAAGTGCAACAATCGAAAGAAACACAAAACTACTACCAAAAAGAATAAATAAGACGCAAGACATACAGGTTCCTTAAGACCTTGACTGCTTAGCCCCCAAGCAACTGCTAGCCATGAAAAAACCAAAAGGCTCTTCCAAAAGACTCTTTCAAATCGCTTAGTCACCGTAGAGGAGTAAGCCAGCACCCGCTAAACCAGACCGGAAGACTCAGGCTTTTCTTAATGCAAACACTCTAATCGTAGACAGTAAGATCACCAAACTAAGTTTTTCTATAAAATCTATAAATTGGAACATCCTAGGGATATGCGAAACTAGAATACCACAGACATAAACAAAAAAACCATAGAAGAATAATCGGACTTTATTCTATTTCGCACACCTGGAACAAAGTGAACAAACGGAAGAAACGAGGTTGGGTTCTTAATGACAAAACCTCTGAAACACAATATTTTAAAATTTAAAACCGTGTTGGATAAAACAACAACTCTGGAAATAAAGACATCCAACGAAAATATTAGATAACTAGCGGCCCGTCCCGGCTTCGCACGGGTAGACTTTGGGATAAACGTAGAGTAAATTGAAATCGGTCCAGTCGTTAACGCGTGATGGCGTGACCAAAGGTGTTGAGAATAATTATAGGAACTCTTTGTTATAACCTCTATTCTCATGCTATTGCGTAACTATAGCAACCGTAGTTTGTTGATGCTAACTTGTCAATTTATAGTAAAAATTATCAGTATAAAACGCACACTGTTTTGATAGATATGATTGAATTTGAACTTTGTACAGAGGTAATAAAGTGCAAATTGACTCTTGGACGTTAGGAACATACCTACATTGCTTAAACAACAGTGAGTGCTTGCAATTCAATATGAACTTTATACAATAGCAATAAAGCTCGTTTTAGTTAGAAAACGTTTGCATGGGAAAAATAAAAGGGCTGTTTTTAGGGTTTTTCAATATTTCTGAGAGATTTTCTTAATATTTTTTTCCGTAAGAACCTTCTCCTAATAATAACAAATACAACAAAAAAAGAATTAGTGCAATCAGTCCAGCCATTCACGCGTGAGGCCGTGACCAAGGAAAACGGGTTTCATTTTTATATATATAGATTTGTACTGGGATATTAAAGCTTCCGAAGACAAAATAGTTAACGAAATTTTAAAATCATTATGAATGCTGTTGATAAAGCCACTACAGCAACTATTTAACATAGTTATTGAAATAAAAACAACGTCAGCACAGTGGTCGAAGTCTATTATTATACTTGTACATAAAAAGGAGACCAATGTGACATTAGAAACTATAAACCAATCAGCCTAATGACAAACTTGTATAAAATATTCTCAAATTTTTTACTCAACCGGTTGACAATAACTCTAGACGAAAACCAACCGAGAGAGCAGGCAGGTTTTCGAAATGTTTTCAACAATGAACCACATACAGGTATATAGTCTTTCAATTGATAAAAAATCCAATGAAAACGGGAAACCGCTATTTATGTGCTTTTTATAGAATACACAAAAGCATTCGATTCTGTAGACCACAACATGATCTGGACTGCACTAAAATAACAAAGCACTGACCAGCCAACCAGCCCTACATTAACGTGATCTGCAACATAATTATACTCTAAAGGCATAGCCAGAATGTGATTAGAGCGGGAAAGCATGGAGTTCCCAATGGAAAAATGATATAGGCAAGGCGACCCTATTTCATCAAAAACCTTCTCGGCTGTGATAGAGCGTGTTTCCAGAAGTCTGAAATGGGAAAACAAAAAAGTGAAGATAGATGAATATTTCCTGAGCCACTTACGATTTGCTGAATGTAGTATTTGCTGAAAATGCATTAGACTTGGAATCCATGGTTAGCAAACTAGTAATAGAGAGCAAGAAGGTTGGTCTAGAAATAAATGCAACAAAAATAAAGGTTACCTTACTAATCGTGAGTCTCATGTCATTGAAGGTGTAAAAATTGAGTATGAGAACATCTATGTTACTCGTATCTCGGACATTTGGTTTCTTTTAATGATTGTACAGAAAAAGAGGTACACATAAGAATTTCATCAGACTGGAAAAATCATGAAATAAAGACATAAAGAAATGCTTAACATATGGGTGTCAAACATGGTATTTGAGTTAAATGGATGAAGAAAAAGTTCTACAAGAGAAAAATGCATAAAAGTTTATCAGATATAAAAAAAAACAGACAGATTAAATATAACTTGTAAGAAACAAAATCAAAGTACCTGATGTATGTTAAGATGTAAGACAACAACGATAACACTACTTAAATATGTGGTCTGTGATAATGGGCAGGCTACATACCTAATTATGTAGGATGGAAAGCAACAGATGGACAAAAATAATTACAGAATGTATTTCAAGAGATAAAAAAAGAAACCAGGGAAAGCAAAAGAACAGATGGAGAGACATATATTATTTACGGAACAATACTGACCAGACGACGAAGACGAGAGAGAGAGAGAAGAGTGGAGAGTTTTAGGGGAGGCCTACACCGCAGAGGCCACTTCTATGATACAAACTAATTAAAATTATATGTTATGTAGTATTTGTAAGGTAGAAGAAATATAGACTTATTTATTTAATTTATTGTCTTTTTTTATATATAAATGTAGGTATACAAAGATGTTTATTTTTGTTTAGTCCTTTAGCGTTGATTCTGACTGGCGCGTGACTTGTAATGTAACATATTTTAAAAATTGTAGTTCATGTACACCCAGTTCCCAACAGCATTAGAAAACAAGTTTTTCTTCGATTTTATCTACTGTGAGTAGCATTGTTTTTAGCCATTATGTTATTGCACAAATAAAGAATGAAGATCAAAATATAGAATATTTGAATTTTATTTACCCTCCCGTGACATATTAACCAATTTTCTGGAACGTTTAATTACTCAAACGCGCCCGCACGCCCGGTAAATCCGTCAAGTAATGGCACAGATGCGCTTACGACCCTGTCGGCCGACTCCCCAAGCAACTTTTACCGTCGAACACGGCCGCGCAGGCGAGTGTGGCCGTAATCGCCGGATAAATTTGGACGCAGTGGCGTTAGTGGCTGTATTCTACGGAGTATTTTGGAGCGTGGCTTTTTGTCAAAATTTTAAATCGTGTTTTTTTATATCAAATACAGGATTTTCCGATTTTCTGAAAATGTGAGTAGATGCGTATGTATTTAAGGATTCCAAAAATGCAATAAAAGAAAAAAGCCACAACCGCCAGTGTGGCAGTCTTCCACGGATAGGGCGATTTGAAGTTTTAAAGGGCAAATGGAGATTAAACAACTTATATCTCAGGGTGACGAGCGCAGTGCTGTGTCGCGCAGGGTCTTGAATTATAAGAATTCAAAATTCTGGGTGGCGCAGACCTGTTTATGGGCAAACGTGACTTTTAACATCAGGCGAGCGATTTGCTCGTCTCGTCTCCAATTATCATTAAAAAAAATATATACTACTGCTTGGCAGTTGAACTGACAAAGGCATAGTACTTCTCCAGGCGGGCTCTGCAAAAAAGCTCTACCACTACTCTCTTAGCTATTCAACGTCATCTCGTACTTGATGAAAGCCAGGTTGGCCCATTTCGAATTTCATGAGGCCAGAATCAAATATCGGAGAAGTTAGTCTATACAGCCGCTGTATAGTATATGTATATAGATAGATTAACTCTTTATTGTTCGCAATAGAAATAACAAGCAAATGGATAAAACGCTAAACGGCGCTACAGCGCCACAACTGGTAGCCTTATCTCTAAGAGCTATATTTTCCTGTTATAACAGGGTAGGTAACAGTAGCCTGCCATTTGTACCCTAAACTCGGTATTTCAAAAACACATGTTCACTTCACCTGCCGATACCTTATCTATAGTTCTACAGTGAGCTCTATCTACGAGTATAGTACACTTGCCGGTAGTTGCAAAGACGCACGCCAACTTTATCTAATTCAATATTTGTGTGCGTGTCCATGCAATATGTCCGTTTATTTTATGTTACACTAGCTGCGCCCCGCGGTTTCACCCGCTGTCCTGCAAGAATAGCGGAAAGCCGTTCAATTTTCTGGGGTAAAAAGTAATCTACATATTACCTAGGGCTTAAGCTACCTTCATACCAAATTTCGTCAAAATCTGTTTAGCTGTTAAATTGTCATCCATACGTCCATTACATAGCTGTCATTTGCGCAAAGAGTTTTTTAAGTCGTTTTGTTATTCCAAGTCTGATTCTTTTTTGTTATACCTCGTTTTATAGTGACTGATGTTTTATGTCAATTCACACTTGAATGCTATCGAATTTATTTAATAGAAATAAATAGTATAATAGGAATAAATAGTATCCTATGTGCGTTTCCTGGCTCTAAGCTACCTGCTCACCAATTTTCAGCCATATCGGTAAAGCCGTTCTTGAGTTATAAGTAGTGTAACATAACACGACTTTCTTTTATATATATAGATTGATAAGGGGAAATGTGTAATCACACTATTATAAATGCGAAAGTTTGTCTGTGTGTTTGTTAATTTTTTATGCTGAAACAGTTGGACGAAGTTGAATAAAATAGCTTGTGTTCTCGATTGACATATTTAAACATTACCTACTTTTCGGCGTTCATTAACATTACCTACCATGCGGGTGAAACCGCGGGACGCCGCTGGTGTTTGTATAGGTATGCAGCGGATGTTAGTCGGTTTATGCAAAAAGGCTCAGCTAAAATAATAGGAATGTGGGAGAAATATTTCAGTTGTTTTATAATAGGTACTATGCAATAGTGAAAAGAAAGAAAAAAATTAAATCAAGAAAACCTTGCCATTAAACACTTGTTACAAATATTTCGACGGCTGCTACAAACAATATCGAAACTGCAAAAACACTTATATTTTTTTCCTAGTACCTACTGTTTAGTGATTACCTAGTGGTAGTGTTTCATAGTAGTATACTTTTAAGAAAACAAATTATTCTAAAAATAGTTTTAATTGACATTTTTTAAATCGAATAAAATTAATATAACAAATTTTAACTTATCATTTGCAATTTCGTTACTGTTCGTAGAGGCTCGATTTTCCTGTAAATGTTTAGCAGTTTCATATCCTTTGCTTTACTTGTCAAAGGTTTAACTTATGCACAAGTTATAATATAACTTCCGCTTTCCCCAATATCTGTTAAATTCCTCCGCGGTCTAATGAAGCATCACCTCTCTCAGCGGGAGAACGATAAAGCTGGCGACAGTGCTCGATAACGGTCGGTCGGTCGGTCAATCGGTCGGTCGGTCGGTCGGTCATGACAGTCACTATGGAAAACTGCACTTCTTAATATGTACATCCAAACTTGTAACCTATGACCTATCTATTTAGATAGATGTATACCCAAAGGAGGGGGTCTCCTAAAATTTCTGTAAATTTTCTTCGTCCCATGGTTATCTGGAAGATGCCGCTCTGAGCAATAAGGCCGTGATATTTTCAATCCTACGTAAATCCTTTCCATCTAGTGGTTGCCTGGAAAATATTTTACTTAATAAGGCCACCACTCATAGTTTTGGTTTAAAACTTTTAGTTTTTGGAATTTTCTTATTTTATACAGCGTGCGCACTGATCCCAATAGTGTTTTATATCTGTGATTCATTTTCTATTCATGTGATACCTATGCCTATTGGAAATAAAGAATTTGATTTGGTTTGATTCCATCTAGCAACAACTTCTGCGCTTTTCCAGAGCCAGCGCCTTTTATCTGGGCTTCTGTAGCTCCGTCCTTGTTGCGGCACTGGCTCTGACTGTCAATCGCGCTATATCCAGCCTAAAACCAGTAAAACGTAAAAACGCTGCGTTTATACCTATAATAAAACGCTGTAAATTGGTAATGCGGTGATCATAGGGACGGACACGTGCGCGGCGGCTTTGTTCCCGACACGGCCGGAAACAACGGCGGAGAGTGGCGCGGTGGCAGCCATGACACTGCGCGTGGGTTCGAATCCCGAAAACTACGAAAAGTTAAAAGTTTGAAAAACTATCTCGACGGAATAAAGGTACAAAAATCCAATCAAAATGGTTAATGGAGTAGAAATTTTAGTACTTGTTTTTTTTTATTTCAATTTTAACTTGCGCGGATCTAACAAACAAAACTGATAATGGATAAAAATGCGGAAAGAAAACGGTGGAAAGATTACTCGTTTTTGTCCACGGCTTATGCTAGGATTGCTGCTTGATTTTAACTGTCCATAGCACTGTATGGGTTGATTACACGTAACGAGTGCAGTGGCGAGACAGTGCCTTCGGCCGAGTACTCAGTTTGTAAAAACAGTTTGACGAGGCGAGACGTTCACTAGAGCCATGATTTGTTTTGCTCTACCGAGTGAGCCCATTTACTGTCTCGCCACTGTACTCGTAACGTGTAATCTACCCATTACAATGACAAGTTCCAGTATAACATTACAGTCATTTATTTTTTATTCATTTATTCATCATCATCAGTCATGAGGCAGTTACTATTTAAAACTAGATTTGTTCAATATTTTCCATTTCGTCACTTATCTTTATATCAGGTAAGTTTTGATCAAACCTTAGTTAACCAAGTTACCAACTTTTGCCCTGTCAACCATAAAAAAAACTTTTTTCTCGAATTTATTTATCGTTTTTTGTACCCAAATAATGTATCATAAATATCTCCGGGGCTACCGAGTTCGCACCCCCATAAACTAGGCACGGTGGTCCGTGTTGCTGTAAACCGTGGGCCGGATGGACCGACAGAACCACGGTCGAACCCACGGTAAAACAAAAAAAAAAGAAAGTATGGATGTATGTGTTTGTTACTCTTTCGCGCAATAACGGCTAAACGGATTTACATGAAATTTGGAATGAAGGTTGTTTTTTATTCCGGAAAACGCGGGTGAAACCGCAGGACGCAGCTAGTTAAAATATATTATGTTCATTTATTTTAGCATTCCAAAATGTATGTGCTTAGGCGGTTTGATAAAATTATAGGATTGTATTTTGGTTACAATTGTAATTGTAATTGCCTCGGACACGGCTTAACCAGTAAAGTACATACATGATAGAGAGCAGGACAGCACTGTTGTTTTAGAGTCATTTGTTATTATGTACCTATACATTATTGTTAGTTTAATATTCAATAATGCTATAATAGGTTTTATCTGTTTGGCGACCTGTTAGGCTAAGTGGTAGTATATACACCTTTTAAGCTAGAGGTCCCGGGTTCGATTCCCGGCAGGGCAGATGCTTGAATGATGAATTTAAATATCTGCTCTGGGTCCGGGTGTTGGTTGTCCTTGTCTTTGTTTATGTTCCATGGCATCCCCGACACAGGGTATCCTAGTGGGGGGAGCTATGAGTGTGAAAGGTTATTTATTCTTTATTTAGCTAAAATATGGCGGATGTCGTCTAAATCCTAATATTAACGCGCGATCTATTATAGAGGTATATTCTAATGTCTACTTTGTTTGCAAGTCAACACTTTCCAAATTCTCAGAATCAGCGTTAGAAGACAATAACCTCTTACGTAATCCGTCTACGTCACTTTGTACTAATCTGTGACCCCATAGCCCCATACTAACTTACAAACTAATCTGTGTCCCCTCATACTAACTCCAAACTAATCTGTGTCCACATATTGACCATACCGATTTACGATTGATACAAGCTATATTTAGTAATACTAGTAAAATTACGCGTATTTGCGTATTGTAGTAGCGTACTTAGCACTACGTATCGATTGCGTACTGTGTGACGTCACAGTTACGTAGTACGATAATTAAGCAAATTATCCGTCGATAGCTCTTTCTCCATTGATAGAGGACAAGCGATTCATCGGATAAATACATGATCCCAAGTTATGAGGGAAGTGTATGTTAGTCAGTTTATGTTAAAATATCAGCTTTCCATACAGTTTGTCGATTGTCATTGATTTTTTTATGAGGAGCAGCTAGTTTTGTTTTGCGATTTCAGAATTAGTCTCACAGTAAACGTTTTTCGTCAATTATGAGTAGGTTAGTACCTTTTCAACTAAGCAAACCAATTCCTTAAAACTCTGGCTAATCAGCCGTCGGCAGACCCATAGTGGACAATTATATGTGGACAAGAGTATTCCAAAGAGAATCGGTTTCTTCAAGGCGCGCGTGCTCCATCGTAGACCGCATCATTGCTTACCATCAGGCGAGATGGCGGTCAAACGCAAGCTTCTCATCAAATTACATCTACAACCGGCATTATGCTGAGTTGAGACTGGTTTAGACAAAAATAGTTTATTTTTATCTGTGTGGCCTTTTTTCAAAATATTTAGTATGTTTGTATGTAATTATGTATATTTTTGATTTAAATAAATATTTTCTATTGTCTATTGTCGCAGTAGTGGTACAAGTAACTGTAGTAGGGCCTTACTGGAGTGGAGTTGCAGACGACCGAGCACATTGGAGAGTTGGAGGAGGCCTATGCCAAAAGGCACACCGAGCTGCGGGTATAAATAATGTTATTTATAATTTCACCGAAATATGTCATTAATCTCAATCAATGTTCCCAATGTTTTCGGAAATAAATGGCTATAATAATAACTGTAGTATATCTGTCGGGGAACATCTACTTATGCTATACTGTGTTTATTCCGTGGTGTGTCTCTATTTATTATTAGGGGTAGGTAGGAAATATGTTAGTTTGACCCTAGTTTAGTTTTATTGACAATACGACATGTCATATTGTTGGCACAGTATTGATTCATGACAGATTAAATAATCAGATAAACATACGTAGATGTGTAAATTCGATTTCATTAATTAACTTATCAATGATAACTAATTGAACGATGTTTTAATAACTTCAAAGGCGCCGATGAGACTTGCTTGTGTTTTTACGCTCAGCATCAGGCGATCGATTTGTTCGTCGCGTCGTTCAGTTCGCTTCAATTATTTTAGTTATAGACTTTTGAATTAAAACTATTTAGAACTCTACAGCATGCCTTGTTAAAATCTGTGCTAGCTAGTTTTACTCCGTCTTTACTACGCTCAACGTTTTTTAACATTCCTCAAGAGTTATTTGCAACAATGTATGCTACCAGTACCTGTTAACTACAATACCTAGATGCCGATAGCTATAGGTATTTACATATCAATTTTTATGCACCTAACACATAGTTGCAAAAAACTCTCAAGAGATACTATCTACCATGCAATATGACACGAGTTTGCTACAAACAGACAAGCAAGACTGCTTCTACATATTGAAATCGTTTTCTTTTTTTATTTGGCTTGCGTTTGTCCGCCATCTCGCCTGATGCGGTCTATACAGCACGCTTGCTTGAAGAAGTTGACTCACTTTTCGCAGTCACATTATTTTTCATTCCATCAAGTTTTTAGCAACAAAGTGAGTACCATAATACCTACCAGTAGGTATTCTTTCCGACGTGTAGGTACTTAGCACAGACCCTCCGCTGTGGGCAATAAAACGCGAGGTACATGCTAAAAGGTTAACTTGGAATCCTCGCTTGAGTAGGTACTTTAATATTGTTTCAGACGTTTAGGGTTTTAGCGCTAGCTACGCAACTACCAGTAAAAGTGTTGAAAGCTCAAACAAGAAGATTGGGTAGTTTCAATTCTATTAGGTAGGTACTTAAAATTCCTTAGAACGCAAATATGTGAATGCAAATGGAAGAAAAAAAATATGGTAAAAAAACACAAAAAACAACATTTTAGAAAAACTATCACAGAATACAATAGGTACAGAAGAAAAAAAAGGAATGAAACACAAGACAGTTTTTCTCGTAAAATAATGTGAAAGCGCCGATGGCTGAGGATCGTCAAGCCTAGAACATATTCCACCAAAGCTTTATAACCTTTTAAATAATGATTATAGTCGTCACAAACTAAGAGGCCCGTTTTGACACTTGAGAAAGACGCTTTTTTTTGTGATTGAATGAATGTTATTATAACTAAAAATATTAAATTAAAATACAAATTGAGGATATCGAAAAATTACAAAAATAAACCAAGGAAAGTACAAAGAAAAATCTAAACATTAAACAAAGTGTCCAAGACGGATTCCTCCCATAAATCGTAGAAAACTGCTGCCTAACCCTCTAATAGTCGGTCTCGCTTGCATTAGCAGAAATAATGCGGGGGTACGGCAGACCCCTTGTTTTATAAATCAATCCGACTCTCCCCTTCGTTTTATTTATGCGTTACTTACGATAGATTGGATACATTTTGATTTTATTTGATTAGTTTTTGGTGTCTTGTAAGTTTTGCAAAATAAAAATTAAAAAAAATTATTAAAGTAAATTAAAGTAAAAAAATTACTAAAGTATTGGTCCGAAAATCATCACGAAGCAAAGTTTTTGTTTACTTATTTTAGAATTACAATTATAAATACCAATAAAATTTTTTCAACAAGTTTCAGCTAGATTTAACCTTGTTACTTTATTTGTATCTATTTTTATTTTATTAACGCTTCATAAAATATTATAAATAAAGCTGTGTATTACAAAAATATATTTGTATTTTTGAAGATATTTTTAAACCATTACTTACCGGACATAAATTAAAAAAAAAATCAATTTCGTAGATTTCTAATAAGGCAATAAAAACACCTAAGAATTAATTAGCAATTATTTGCACGGTCTAATTTTAATTTTACAATCAACGCTGTCAAATGAATATCTAATGAATGGTGCCATAAAACGTCTACATATAGATTTTGAAAAAGCTATTTCTTATGTAAAATAATGTCTAATCTTGTAATAAAAATAATATTTTAGATTTTATTATGTTTCTGTGAAAGGAATTTGTTTAGTGTTAATCATGCTGTTTTATTGTTTTATTTACCGTCAGACAGTATGTGTAAACGTATATTCGCTCTATTTAATAAAATTCTAGTATCTATTGTTTAACTATCATCATTGAAAAACAGTAACTAAGTTTTGTTTTTGTAATCTGTTAAAAATATCAACATTAAATTAAGACCAAATCAATTCAATCTTATTCAGATTAATATTTAGGCATCTGTCTTGTCTTGACAGTCAATAATTTATTATAAAATTAATTAATGCCTAATTTTATAAAATCTAAAACATACCTGAGAAAAAAATTAAAAAAAAAAATACTAAAGAAATATGGCTTAGGTATATTGTTGGTAAATAATATTTTTTTACGCTGATTATTATTATTTATTTAAAAGCCAATTAAAAAAAACTCTAAGCAACAGTAAAACGCAACGGATACCGCAACGCATACCGTTCCACTTATCAAAGAGAATGCATTTTTTTTGTTGTGTTGTTGAATTGATTCATCTCTCGTTGTAACAATAGAAAGTAGTTTTCTGAGTTTTTCAGTTTTACTTTCAATACTCTGACACTTTGAGCAGTTGTAATTGCACTATTAATTTTCAGTTAAGTTTAGCTATGTAATTATTAAATTTTTGCCAAACGTAGCTAGCTGGGTGAGGTAGGTACTCACTGAATAATATATTGTGATGTGCAAATGAATAATTATTATGATTAATTACTCATTTGTAAATATAGGCTACAAGTAGGATGATTAAAGTTACGTGCACTATTTGATATAAAAAAAACCAAAAGTAACTTACACTTCCACTACGGCTATATCTTTACAGAACGTAAGTACCCAAAAAGGAAGAAAATATAGCATACCTAGAGTCCCTACCTACTTCACCTACTTTTTAATAAAAATAAACTGTTTGTTTATGGTTACTCACTCGGCATCATCTCGACGTGCGAGGAGGTGTCCATGATGTTGTGGTGATGCAGCATGTCTGGTGGGGACTGCACCAGCCCGCCACCACCCCCGCTGGCCATCACCATCACTGACGGTATGCTACCGCTGATGGTTACCGTTTACACAGACCACACCAACGAAACCGTCGGCAGTCAACGTGTTAAATATGTTTCACAGCTGAGGCCGAATTTTTACAGTCGGTCGCCGATGGGTTAACTTTTGTATCGATTTTTTTATTGTATTTGTCAAGTTATAGCGTTATTTATAGTTATGACTTCACTTTTGACAATGGAAAAAGGAGACACCAACGACACTGTTCTGAACACAGAGCACAATTTTTTTTAATTAGAAATATGTGATTTCACTAAGAGTTCGGAGGCACTTCGTCATTTTTTTTTTCTAAAAAAAAGTAAAATCGTTGGACACGCACGTCGTTTCACGGCAGAGGCCAAGCCCACACTGCCGTACTATAGCTGTTTTTCTGTGGATCGACTCGAAAGCGCATGAGCAGACCAACCATGACTCCTATTGGCGGAATATTAGAACGCCTTTTGAATACGACCGCGTCGATTGGCCGACACGTTCCCATTTTCCCGCCCTAATCGACAGTACCCTTACAAAATGGCGCCCCCCTATAGCCTTTTGATGCTTTTTTGAGCATTTTATTCGGTAAAAAATAATCCGGTTCGGATATAATGAGCATGATTTATGGTTTTGATCCGTGAGCTCCTTTTTGACTTTTTTTTTAATCTGGCCATGTTAATCTTTGGTGTTTTACGTGGTTTGTTTTTGATTAATCGTGGCTCGATATTTGTTTGATCCAAGCGCGGTGTACCGGTCGTATAAAGGTTGTGCATGTCGGTGTGACCGAGAGTACCATTTAGCTTTTGTGTTTATTTGATTGGGAAGATTTTGACGAAAGGATTCGTGGAGCTTTCATGTCTTTGACGAAGCGTTGCTTTGTGTACCTCGGTAGGTACTCGGTATGGTATTAATTTAACTAAGTGCTCTACCTGAAGAATTGTATTTTTATGACAACAATCTGAATTGGTATGATTAATTACTGAGCATGCCTAACTGAAATATTGTAATATAAAATCTATCCACAAACATTAGATATATCATGAAGCGTACATTTTCGAAATTAAAAAGCAATAGATAGGTACTTACACTTGGTTTAGATATATTTATACAGGTAAGGTATTTAATAAAAGATCTAGTGTTAATTTTTTTTTTATTTAAGTTTCAATGAAAATTCTAAAATAAGTACGTAAATAGGTGTTGTAATTAGATCACAAATAAACACTACATAGGTACACAGTTCTTTATCATATAATATAATTATATGCAGAAAATGTAGCGTAGGTTTGCCCTTCTATTGTAAAAAACTATCCAACCACGACATATTATACCATCAATTAGTTCACTCGATAAAAATCTTTACATTTACTTTTTCTATTCTGCCGTGTCGACAGCCAATTCTCTTTAATTAAGCTAACGATGTGTGAGGTTCGTTTAAAAAAACTCAGTGGCGCCAAATGTTCGCGCCAAATGTCATTAAGTTCGCGAACCATAGATAAAAATGTCGCCATAGATAAACTAAGCAGATGTCCTCGAAAGAGGTTTGATTTTAACATCTATTTTAAGAGGCGTACGGTCGAGATGAATGAGAGTTACTTAAGTGCTTTTAAATTTATTTTAAGATTGAGGAAGGAAGTTTTAAAAGATAACAAGCCTATGAGAAATATGGAATGAAATTGGAGTTCTTTGGTTAACGTATTTTTAATTAACGACTTTGTTCATATTATCATAAAATCCATAAAATACATCACAATTAAATATGATTAAATGTATCTGCATCAAGTTTATAAATAAGAAAGTTTATTGTTGCCGTATACCTATGTCAAATTTAGTAAGTATTACTAATCAAACAGATAAAGTTCACGAGTTCTGTTCTTACATCTTCTTACTTCTTCTTCTTACATCTTAAAAAAACAGCTTCTTGGCTTATTGACTCCTTAATCACTTCAAAATTAATTCGCAGCCGTTCTCCATAAACATCAGCTACACTACAAAAGCCTCCCCCCCCCCCCATTCCCATTAGGTACCCGACAAATATATTAATTTCCCTCGGGGTACCGGAAGCGCGCTCGGGCGGAAGCGGAAACGGAACGGATACCGCTGACCGGACGGATGTGCAGTCTGGGTACTATTGCGACTAATTCATTTCGGTATCGGAGTGCGTCGGCTCGGCGCTGAGGGGTTAAGATTTTGCGAAAATGTTGTTGTGTTGTTTCTTTGATGGTATTGATTCAATTCAATTCAAATAATTTGTTTGTAGGACAATGTCCATAACATAATAGGTACATTAAAAAAAAAATGAAAAATAAAATAACGTCAAAAATTCAAAAATCAAAATGAATGATTTAAATGATCAAAAATCAATGATTTGGAACAGAATCTAATATAATTTTAGTAAACATGAAGAGTCAAAAACTATTACGTACCTACATAAGATTAAAATTAAACCTAGTTCGAGATTGAATAAAAAAAATATCAATAAGTTACTTCGTTCATGATATTTTTTATTGCACAGGTCATTATTGGTTTATGAAAACGGGATTTATTTTGTGGAAATTTATGTTTAAATATTTTTTTTTTAGCTTTAACTGATATGACTTTAGCTGATTATATGCGATTGTGCACATGCACATGCATGAGGACAAAAGATGTTTATTTGTTTTTAAACGTGTTTTTTTTTTCAAGAAATGTGAATTAGGAATTCTAGATATACCTATAGGTGGTCGAGTTAGTGATTTTTCTAATTTATTCGTACCTTTTTTTGCAGTCAAAAATAGCTACAAGTTGATTCACTCCGACATACCTTAATGTTATCTTATCAAGAGCTAAGGGTCCTCTTAAACTTGCGACGATCGTCGCAGGCGCCAGTCGCCACGTGTGCGGCTACCCTAAGTTTTTGCTCGTAACTCGCAACACATTCTTTTGACAACCCTAATTAGTCAGCTGAAGAATTTGAATCTGCGCGTGATAGATTCTATTTTGTGGTCAGTTAAAATGTTTTAAAAGAAAAAGTTAACTTTTCTATTTTTAGAGTTCCGCACCAACATGATCACAAGAAACTTTCATGACTCTAGTTTATTTGGATGTGAAAATTAAATATTTTCGTTTTACGTATGTAACTATAGGTATTTATTTAAAGTTTGCAAGCAAAATAATTGAAATTATTGAGGCTCACAAGAAAAACAAAAAAATTGTGACGCTTTTTTTTACATAAATAAAATAGAAAAGAACGTCACAACCGCTAAAAGGTCATTGTATTTAGGCATCTAAATTTAAAAACATCCACAACAATTTCGTCTGAAACAGATTTATTTCAACATGACGTTTACAGAAAACCCAGCACAAGAAAAAACGTACAAAAACGATCGACAAAGTTATCTGATACAGTTGGCAAAAAGATGGAACTAAAAAAAACGATCTGACAGCTGTCAGTTTAGTAAAGGAGATGCGACGCTAGCTCCCTCAGTTAAATTTGCAGATGTTTTGTTTGTACTGAAGGTACAAGTGTCCATACTTACGGACCGAGTCGGGTGCTTCCGTTAATTGTTTGTAGTAGGCACTAACTGAATTAGGATGTTACTGGTTATGAGTGGAAAGAGACGTTATGGTTTGGGGTTACGTGGTTTGTGTGTAAGATCGGAGATGGATCTTTCTGGTCTTTTGAAAAAGTAGTTGATAAAACTGTATAAAAACTCTTTAAAAAAATAAAAATAAATAAAAACCAAACGAATACAATAGTATTTTATTAACCGCTAATCATTTAAAAACCGTTACCATTACCTTAAGACACTCTACTTTATTCCCTCTATACTTTGTTATTTTATTTTAAGTAGGTAAGTACCTATTCACCGTAAAACTGTTTGTACTTTTTAGTTATATTTTTATCTCTATTCTAGTTAAAACAACAACCATTTCCTACGGAACCAAATCTACCACTCTACACTTCGAACTTGACCGTTCCTAAATGATGTTAATAAAGTATACAATTCGGGCCGGTCCATATTAAAGCAGTTTCTTCACGGTTTGTTCAGATCGTGATCAACCAGTTGAACTAAATGACTTTATGTCAAGACTGCACCAACTTTCTTTAAAGTGGAGCCACCACTGCATTTTCAGAGAAAAAAAAGCTCTCTTATTTAGTCACCAGTCACTTGGTCCCTTTGTAAAGTATGTATTATTGTGTCCCGCGGTTTCATTTCGGTGATGAAAAACGACGATGAAAAGTAGCCTTTGTGTTAGTCCAGGGCATAAGCTATCTTTATTCCAAATTATATCAAAATCGGTGTAGTAGCTTCTGAGATAAATATGTGGTAACAAATACGAGTATTTGCAATCACAAACTTTAGCTTTTATAAACCTTTTTAATTTTAGATACCTACATGCAAACTCTTTACTGTGTACATTAAAGTAGAATTAAAAACAAAAAGTAAAACGTTAAAAGAAGTTACACTATGGTTTAAAAGTTATCATCACCATGGTTTAATTAATCTGACCCTTAGTATCCTCGTATCCCTCTTACCTCGAGCAAACTTACTTCGCTAGAGGCAAAAACAGAATACTCTTTGAAACTATCCAAGAATAGCTCTTACGCAACAATAATAAACTATATATTTCTGCTCTAGCACACACAAATAGCTTTAAATGTAATAGAAATATCGTAATAAAGCAAAGAAACGCCGCCTGAATGACAAAACACCTTTGTGCCAGAAAAAGTAAGGAGATTAAAGTAAAACCTCCTTTGTCAAAATATAGGCCGCATTTAACACTCCGATTGGCGCCATTAGTTTATCAGATTGTTTATCTACATTTTATCTTTTTTTTTGCTGATTTTTTTGTGGCTGGATTTTGATTGATCGATTTTGCGAATCATTGTTTTTACCTCCTTTCACAGAGAATTCTAGAGTCTATGGTTTTCTCCATTTGTGTACCTTAATTTTTACAAACTACATAAAATTATTTTCAGTAGAAATTGATGTAAATAATTTTAATTTCGATAATGGTAAAAAACACTCTTCTTAATAATTTTGGTTTAGGATTAAATTAAATTTGTTACTCATAATTTAAGTATATTAAAACAAAACCAAAACCAACTGTGTACATTTTCACTGTACTTACATGCAAGTAACCACATTTTAAACCTAGAAGTGATCACTCTTCACGATAAGGCCGCCAGTTGTTACACTAGTTTTAAGTGTGATCCTTTTTGTCTGTAAATTTTGGTGTGACCAATAAATAGCATTACTTATACTTATAAATGTTATTAGATGTGTAGAACATAAAGCAAAACCCATTCATACAGAGACATACATTCTTAGAGAACGGCAGAGGTATGGAACTCACTGCCCGCGTCTGTTTTTCCTAGAAAGTACAACCCGGGGATGTTCAAAAATAGAGTAAATAGGTTTTTCCTAGGCAAGCGTGCTACATCTTCGACCACATCGTCGCTTCCCATTGGGTGAGATTGCGGTCAAACGCATGCCTAGTCCGATGTAAAAAAAAAACAGTACCTACTAATAAGGATATTTCTCGAAGCAACTTAAGCCACTAACCTATTAGGCCTGTTCCACCGCATAATGCCCGCCTTCCACTAAAAAAGGGTAATGAGCGGAAACTGAGCTGATTATCTGAGCGGACCGGAGTAAAAATAGTTGTACACTTCCACTAAGAAAGAGTTTCAGATTTTGCCTTCCACTGCCAGAGGGCTTTGCGGAGCGAGTGAGGCGGGAAATGAGCGGGGTCGGATGAGCGAGTTGTTTGCCTTCCATTGCCAGCGGCGCGGCGATGAGCGAGGAGCGTTCTGAACTGACACTGACAGACGAAAGCGGGCAAGGAAAGGGGAAGGGGTGGCGATGGGGGGCGGAGGTGAGCTGAGTCCGTTCAAAACTCGCGTGCGACGCCATGACGCAGCGGACCCATTTTAACTCGCTCAGTCCGTTCCGCTTACTCGCTCGCAGTGGAAGCATTTGTATGAAATTTTGCGTTGCGAGTTGAACGGAGTCCGTACGGAGTCCGTTGGAAATCCGCTCAACTCTGCGACCAATTTTGAAACTCTTTGTACTCTTTTGATCCGCTCAGTCCGCTCATTCACAGTGGAAGCACTTCTATGAAAAAAGCCGTTGCGAGTTAAACGGAGTCCGTACGGAGCCCGCTCCGCTCGCAGTGGAAGGCGGGCATTAGGGCCCCTACACACTGCGTATTTTCCGCCGCCCCGCCTGATACGATTACCGCCAAATCTGATCCCAGCTTTGACGCGGTGTCGAGTTGCCAGCACAAAAAAATATGTTTGTTTACTGTCCAATGTATTTGTATTTGTTGACCATTTCGCTGTTTTGCCTGTTTCACTTCGGCGAGCAAAGATGCGCTTTTCTGTGTTTCTTTTCTGTAGATATGTGTTTAATCTGAATGGTGTTATGTTGAAAGCTTTAAGTTGTCGCAATGTTCTTTAGAATTTTTACAAAAACTTGGTGTCGTGTTTTTGTAGCTAATCAATACATTAGTTAAAAACCCAAAAAATTGAAAGGCATAAAATAGTTAAATAGTACAAAAAAAATTGGGAGACAGAATAAAAAATCACTTTTCATTCATCATTCATTTTTGTAAAACTTTTCACAAGAATGCTCGAAAATTTTGTAGTATTGTTTTGTTGCATTTTGTAGTTATTCGTGCAATGATTGAAAAAAGTATTCAACATTACAGGCCTGCCTACCAGCAATAAATATCGCTGCACTCATGTTTTACCGGTTTCGCTTCAACTTAAGCCAGTCCTGTCCAACAAAACCTTTAACCTACTCAACTGAAAACGTAACAAAAAGCTACTGAAGTACAAAATGGCAGACCTCTGTAAGAAAAGAGCAACATTTTGCCGCCGCGTCAGCTGTTAGTGTCACAATATGCCGCGTTAAGGAGCTGTCGGATTGATTCGTCAAGTCGCCGGCGTGCGTAAGCCGGTTAACAAGGCGTGGACGCGCCTTTACGAGTATGTGCGCACTGGGTCTGTGAAACGCGACAGTTGTGCGTATAATTTTTTTGGTGCCGATACCTACATTATTTCAGATACTAGTTAAGTGTGAACAGATACACTCTTCTGTCAGATAATGACAATAACACATACACAATGACAATGACAGATAATAATGTCTAGAAACTTGTTTAAAAATGCTGTTCTCAAAAACTGCAATTTAATACTACATTTTACATACTACATTTTTATACGTACAATTGTACACTAGATAAAAACCTAAGCATGTAAATACAATATTTAGCTAAAGTTGTAGTGACTTGAGTTGTAGAGCATAAATAGGTGTCTATTATGTATTAGCTAGAAAATCGTAGTAACAGAAAGTATAATACCAAAATTATACAACTGTGACTATCTGACTATACAGCCCTAGCGAAGTTGCAATTCCATAATCGAAACGCTATGGCAAAGTAGGAAAATGTATTGGAACGACATTCTGTCATAGAATATAGAATCTATAAATAGATTACAGAAATACCACACCCATGCATTTTCATATTTTTCTATAGCGTTTCTATTAAGGGAATGCAACCTAAAATGCAAATGCAGATGCATTAATTACATATCTAGTAACTGTAGCCACATTATTATGAGAACCTAGACAAATCCGACTGCGGTTTAAGGCAATTATTGTTTAAAAATATAAGTAGATACTGTAATAAAAAATAAAAAAAAACCTCAAAACGCTGCGTCTCACCAACCCAGTGCGTACAACATTCCATCAAAAGATTAGGCCCGTCGCATTGTGCCCACAATCACGCCCCTCATACTACAACACTGGCCGCATACGTGCGTGAAATCATTATGACGTCTTGAGACGCGCGTTTTTAGCGCTACGTGTAAAAGTGCATTAGCCGTAAGCTGTTTTTATGCTCGTGTGTATGGGACAGATTTTTTGTTGTGTATTGTTGGATTTTCTTTTCCGCGATTTTGCTGCTTCTGTGAGAGTGTTGGGAATGTAAACTGCTGGATAATGAGATTCCTTTTCAGGGTGTTCGACGATGGATATACATACTTCAGGTAGATTACAGTAAGGACATTTTGCAGCTCAGAAATATGTACAAAATATGACCTTAATATTTGACCTGATTTTCATCTAATCGTGAGAAAACCTTAATATATTAATTATAAAATTTAATGTCCTATGTGAATTCACCAACCCGCACTTGGCCAGCGTAGTAGAAGAAATTAAAAATTAAAATGGAATCAAACGTTTTTGGTCGAATCATTATTTTGTCAAATTCTGCGTTCGTAAGGTTCTTAATTCGTCAAATATTACATGTGTAGGTACCCCATAGAAAAATACGGAAAAATATTGGTTAAAGTCATCAAGTTCAAACACAAGTTACAAGTTAAATCGAGATCCTTTTCAAAGTAGATTTAAAATTGCCTACATCATGTTCGTTACCACAAGTACCTACCTAATTAGATGATATTTCAGAACTTGATCCCTTATTACATGGTAATCTCGACCCCCCGACCCCGGCGCTAGTAGCCCGTCTCTCGACCCCCCATATTTCTCCCCTATCTCCCCTATAAAAGTCTAGCCCATACCCCCTCCTCCATAAATAAGGGCCGTTCCACACGGGAACTTTAAGCACTCGACTCGTAAAGATAAGGCTATGTTTACAAAACGATGCATCCGACTATCTCCGTGTGCGCCGGCCGTTATCATCGATCATTGACAGTGTGTACTCGCCTTTATCAGCCTGATATCTCAATACCACGCTTTTACAAAACAATTCCTTCTAATTTGAACTCTATCTCTTCCCAATAAGGTGTAACTAAAGTGTAGTATAAAAGTGAGGAATTTTGTCGGAATAGCAGAACAAATAGACTGTATTATTTTGTATATGTACGTAAAATTGTTGGAATACTTGTAAAAGATATGAGTATCGCATATTGATGTTGTTTAACCTTCAAGGTTTGTTAGGTTGTTGTAACAACTACTTTTATTGGATTCATTATGGATACGACTTGTAAAAGATTACGTTTGGATCTGTTATCGTTTAGGTTAAGCTCTGCTGGTTGCGTCTTACGGCTTCAGGCTTATGCATTTTATGAATAAACGTGTGCCTTGGAGGAGGTAATTCGCGTTGTGTAAAGCTCTTTGAGAAATTATCAAGCAGATGTATGGAGCTTTGAAGCTAAAAGCTTTTTAAATTCCAAGTACAAGTACTTGGCTTAGTATAGCATTTGTTTCTAGCATTACACAATGTACACATAGGTATACGTAACTAAGAAAGTAGGAAACTACAGGGTTATTCATAAAGGGTATGCTAAGCGGAAAAGGGTACATACTTAGTACCTACTGATCATTATGAACAACTTTTGCTATGGGACAAATCCGAAATTCGTGAAAGAAAAATCAGCTGTTCCATACATTTTGTTGAGTGTCATTGACATTTTTCTATGGAACAACTGTTTTTTTTTCGCGAATTTCGGGTTGGTCCCATAGTAAAAGTTGTTCATAATGATGAGTACTATGACCTTTTTTCGGCTAAGCATATCCTTTATGAATGACCCTATAAATAGCAACGAGCAAAAATCCCGGAGTATGACATTACATTTTGTTATTTCTACACGGGACTGAAAAATAAATAAAAACAAAACGAAACCACAAAAAAAATAAAAATAAAACTTCAGTTTTCAAAACACCTACGTAGTTACAGTAGCTACCAATTACCGATCAATGGACTACTGTCCTGCACCAGATGTACAGTACAGTATAATGTACCTATAATATTATGACTTACAGACCAATCAGATAAACGTGGGAATATTTTACAATTAAACAAAAAACGTAGCGTTGTTAAAGTTCATTGTCGAATCTTAATATATATAAATTACGTGTCACGTTGTTTGTCCGTTATAGACTCCTAAACTACTCAACCGATTTCAATCAAATTTGCACACCGTGTGCAGTTCGATCTAGGATAGCTCACATCTCAATTTATAGTTAAAAAATTAGAAAATTTAAAAATACTTTAGCGCTTTGGACGATGTAAACTTTTTTAATGTAACTTTCGACATAGAATTGACGCAATGGCTTTTGACAGGACAACGTCTGTCGAGTCAGCTAGTTAAATATAAAAAACTCTTCAGAACCGAAACTATACGATTGCATTTGTACTTAAAAGATACTGTAAAATTACATTTGATTTTGTACTTCTTTGTAAAATCACGAGACTATTAAATTTGTGTATTTTTTTACATGTAGTTTTATTCGCTAAACATTTCTATAGGTATTTACTTAATAGCGTTGCTCTTCTCGATGGAGTTTTTTCTAGTCTTAGCCGTCCTTTGCTAGTGGTTTTACCTCTTTGGGCACCATACCTCTTTACTTCACATTTTGTTTCTTTTTTTACGCCAAAAAGTCTGCATTAAACCTTTATGACACCTCTTTTGATCTACCCAATTACATACAATGCCATCTGGAATTTGCCAACCACTCATGTCCAGTGGATCCCATATGGTAGGCTTAGGTAGCTGATACGCTAATGTACGGCTCTGTGCACTGTTTACACGCGTTTGATGGCCACAAACGAATTATCATTGATAAGTTCGATAGCGATAAGGTTGTAGTTTTATTGATGGATGATAAATGATAAGCTTGTTCGGTGAATTTGATGTGCGAAGGTTTGGATGTTGAAATGGTCACGTTAATATGGTAGAATCAAAATAAACATAGTAATTCAAATTTTTATACAGGGTTATAAGGAAAGGGTATACTAAGCCGAAAGCGAAGCATAACTTGACAAGAGTTTTTTACCGGACGACACGGTCAGTCTTCGGATGGGTGACCGCGAGTGGCATTTACAGTTGAGTGTAATTGTGGGTCCTGTAGAGACAGGCTTAGTTAGGCCATTCTTCGATAGAGGTCTTTAGGTGGCCTAAAAACTCTGACATCAGGTTTTTACGAACTTACTTTTAGGTTTTTTTTTTAATAGTAGTTAAGATTACAGATATAGATTAGAAACGACCGTTAATAAAATCAGGACACACCGCCAATTTAGTCAAAGAAAAAATCATGCGACAAGACCTCTTTGCAAAGACCTTAAAACCTCTTTGTTTTCAACTGCCTGTTCGAACTTATTAGTCCGTCCTTTTCTGTGGTCTGTGAAGGTGACACGGTCCCCAATATATTTCCGCGATAAGTCTGTCGCCGGCGCGGAATGCCGTCTGTCCGTCCGTCGGTTTTATTATTAGTTGGGATAGTTAATGAGGCAGTCCCGATGTTTTAATACCTATTTGTTGTTAATTGGGGGTTGGTTGATAAAATAGTAGAGTATTGTAGAGGTCTGGTAGCATTTTTAAGTAGGTAATTAAAGTATTTTCAGTCATGAAACACGGGAATAAGTAATTAAATTAAAGAAATAGTTTTTAGTTACCTTCCTGTGTGATTATAAGTAGGATAGGTACTAATTGCATGTTCAACAGTGATCTACATGTTACTGCAATCCCAAATTAATTTAAAATAAAAAAAACTTGAATGGTAAAATAGTCGGTTTGTTTTTTCGCGATTTCAGAATTGATCAAAGAAAAAGCTTCTGAATAAACAACCTCCATCGCCTATCGATACTGTGACTTTTTAAACTCCGTTATGTATAAAAAAGGTTGCAAACGGTGGCGCTTTAAACCTGTGCCCAGCTGTGGGACAATCCAGGTTAATCAAAAAGTAATTGACAAAAGTATTGTTCTCAAGTACAGTAGCAAACAACATCTGCAAGAAAGCTACACCAGCGATAAAACTGTCCCGTCTGTCTGGGACCCTATTCTTGGGCGCTCGAGACTGTCTCCGTCACTCTCTTACTTATGGTATTTCTAATAAGAGTAACAGTGACCGAGATAATATCTCACTCGCCAGAATAGGCCCCTGGTCGTCGCGTGTCCCAAGATTTATTGTTTTATCTTTGGCACAGGAATGGCGGAAAAAATTGACGACATTCTTGTGACCATGTGTCATGGGCTAAGAGATCTCTATTTAAAATTAAAGTCATTGGCTAAAACACAAACAAACAGACACTGAAGTCTCGCCTCAAGTGTCCTCGCCAAAGGAGGTTCGGAACCCTAAAAAATAACTAGGTAAAAAAATTGCTATAAAAACTTTTTTATGATAATACATCAAATCTTTTTTTTATTGTAACCTTTTTTTATGGTTTTAAGTTAACCGCGTAACTTTGATCATGTGATTATCGGAAACTTTAATATGCTGGTAAGCCAAAATTCTAGACAAAGAACTTTGAGGCTTTGTGTCTATGAAAAAATTTAAAACCATACAAAAAACAAAAGGTGCGTATTTACATTACCTGGCTTGCAATATTGATGGGTGACCGTGCCATGATTTTTGTCAAGCAATTCTCTTTTTTTTACATCAAACTGATACTAAACGGCAACAAGTTTTGATACAGGATTATAATCCACAATTAATACATTTCACAGGCTTTAAGGCTACTTCAAAACTCTGAACCTAACTTAATTTCTACAACGCGTAAAACAAGTTCAAAGTTCAAAAAGTAGGTTAAGAAGTAGGGTCTTATAACTTCGACACACATTTACGCATCCCTTTTAAAAAATACTCTCTCACAACGTCATTTAATGGATAAAAAATATCCAAACGATGATTCTCAAATTCGTAACTAGATCAAACATCATTTATATCAATTTATTTCTTTATTTTTTAGCAATAACGCACATGTTTCATTATAATGCAAGTTTTTATCATTATTTTTGTTTCATTTTTGGACGAGTATACCTACCTAAATTCTCTTTTGTAATTTTATAGTTTTATTTTTTGGAACGTAAAACCAGTATTGTATACTTTCCTTTGTAGTTACATTATTAACATAAATGAAACTCTTTATTCGGTAACAATTATGAACAAAATATTATTAAAAATTAACCCTTGACTAAAATCAAAAAGCACAATGCGCGCGAAATAATGGACATATTTCGTTGATTATAATATAATATCATAATGAAATGAATAGTCCATTTGATAATTAATGTATTCATGATTCGTTGAAAATATTTTCTTTTAGACGTCAGTCAAGTTACCCTCAGTGGAGATCGTAGGATGGGGTGGACGTAGTGCGATGAAACAGACTTGATACTTGGGCTCCACTAAAACAAAAAAAGCTACACTAATAGCATTCTTAAACACGAGTATAATTGTTAAAATAAACCCAAAAATTCACCAGGCAAAATTAGTATATGTCACTCCGGATGCAAAGCCAAATCTAACGACAAAACGTTTTATCTCTTTGACTGGAAAAAATCACTCTACTTTTACCGGCCGGCATTATTGTTCTAGTTTTCGAAACACTAACTATAATAGATAAAGCAATAACCATAATTATCTACCTATCTTTTTTCCCGTTTTAGTTCAAGAAGCTATACCAGTAAATCATCAGTCTGTTCACTGATGCAGCTGCAAGTCCCGTATCAAAAGTACCAAGTCTGCGCAATCCCCACAGCCCCCAGCTCGGCATATGGCCCACTCGCGGTAACTTAGCGCGGCCCATTGCGCCCATTGTGCGTGCACTTTATTGAATTGCACTTCATTATTGTATTGCCATGTTTTTGATCTCGTGTGGAATGAGCTTAATGATGTTAGACGGTTTTTGAGAGCTACCTTTGTGAGAATTACTTAGAATTAGAGTAGAATATAGCTATTATGAACAAAACTGCATCACCTAAGATTTGCGGACGATCTCATACTACTTGACGAACACCCTGAAAACCTCGAAAGTATGATAAACAGCTTAAACGATGAAAGCTGTAAAGTCGGACTAAAAATGAACACCAGTAAGACCAAGGTAATGACAAACACTGCAAAAGTCGGAATCAAAGTTAAAGACAGTGTTCTGGAATATGCGGAAGATTATACTTACCTGGGCCAAGTCATTTCAACTAAAGACCAAATGAATAAAGAAATCAACCTCCGCATAGCCACTGGATGGAAAAAATACTGGGCGCTGAAAGAAATAATGAAATCCAAAGAATTAGGAATGTCAACAAAAAGGAAAACATTTAACTCTTGCATACTTCCCTGCCTAACTTATGGTTGCGAAACCTGGACCCTCACCAAAGCACTGAGAGAAAAACTTGCAGTAGCACAGAGAGGAATGGAAAGGAGCATGACCGGTTATAAGCGACAGGATAAGATAAGAAATACATACATACATATTATCACGCCTCTTTCCCATTGGGGTAGGCAGAGACTACATCCCTCCACTTGCTACGATCCTGACATATGTCTTTCGCTTCTTCTACTTTCATAAGTGTAAGATAAGAAATAACGATCTAAGATCCATAACAAAACTTACTGACATACTAACTCGAGTTGATCAACAAAAATGGAGATGGACAGGGCACATGATGCGTGATAAAGTAGAGAAATGGAGCAGGAGGTTAACAGAGTGGTATCCTCGAGATGGGAAAAGAAACCGAGGAAGGCAAAACTCCAGATGGGAAGACGAGCTAAAGATGACAGCAGGTCCTAACTGGAGAAGGGTCACCCAGGACAGACAACAATGGAAGATGTTGGAGGAGGCTTTTGCCAGAAGGCACACCGAAGTCAGAGATCTATTATAATTTTTTAATGTATACTTTAATTTTGATTTCGGGATAAAGGGCTATATTATTATTATTATTATTATTATAGCTATTATAGAATAAAAAAAGCTCTATTGCACACCAAACAAATTAAGTACATGATAAAAAGAAATCTAAGTAGAATTACGTTCGGTAGTACCTACAAGGCAGCCTTATCGCTTAAAGCGAATTCTGCTAACATATTTATACCTACGAGTAGGTATACGAACTTTTAGTTAGACTGTTGAAATATACATCAATCATCTTCCATAAATTTTTCAGTGTTCTAGCTTCTTAAGATGAATTCGTGACCTATTTAGTTCTCTTTTATTCATATTGAGATTTTTGATTAATTTAGTCTTTAATTTTTCTAAATCCTGATCAACATAAGTAGGTATCCATATAACCAAATAAAATGTATAGTCGTAAAAATTACTCGGTTTTTGTTTTTTGAAATCATAACAAAAAAGTTTAATTTCCCCCTAAAACAAAACTAATCACAAAAGTCATCACCACGACCCGTCCGACAAATCACTTCCCAACAATCAGTGTAATTATTGACACAAATAATTTCTGGACAGGCGTTCGATACTATCGCACGCGCCGTGACCATACAAAACTACGCATTTTTATAATTTTTCCTAACATTTTTGTGTTTTTTCATTATCATTATGGGAAAGTAATGCTCCCCTATTTGTTTGGGTTTCACACCCACGGTTTTTTGATTAAAACTTGCATTAATGCGTTGGGGTGCCGCAAGGGTGCATCCTTGGTCGCTTCCTTTTCATTGTGTCCGTGGCTCGGGAAATATTTCCTGGACTGTAATTAATATGGACTGAGTGATTTGGCGGTAATACTTGCTATGACAAAGCTAAAAAATAAAGAAAATGTGGAATAAGAACAGCTTTTGTTCCTGGAACAAATTGGAACTTATTTTTAAATTTATTACGTATTTAACATGGATTTATAGCATTAAGTAAATCCCCTACCGTCTACTACAAGATTACTATCCTCATTATCATTTCAATCACCAAAAACCTAAAGAAAACACTACTCAGTAATTGGTTAGGGGCCACCACGATGCCGTAATCCGAGTGCAGCGGTGCATTTATAATCCGGCATATTTGCTGCGTGACCACCCCTGAACCCCTGATTGAAGATGTGAAGAAGTGGTGAAGTAATCCTATTATTGGTTATGGATTTTAAACCAGATGGATTGAGGATCTCGTCAGAATCTAAAAAGTAAATATGAAATCCATTTTGACATTTTTTTAAAGATTCTGTCAACTTTGATGAACATATACCTAATAAAACCAGGATATTTCCTTTTTTGTTTACGACTTATTATACGTATATCGTCTCAAGCATAAGTGATATGATTGATCAAACGAATACCCTGCTTGATGGCAAACGCTGCTCTTGCTCAGCCATCTACCTTGAACGTTGACAGAGCAACGCAATGCGCGTATTACCTTGAAATGTTAGCGGTTACGTCTTTCTATACCCAGCTCCAACTTTAATTTAATTCATCAAATAGCAGTTCCACAAGTAATTCTTCCTCCGCCTCTGCAAATATTTGCTTACAACCAATTACTCTAATGCACCCCACACACACCGCACCGCAGACCACTGCAACGCATTACATATTTATAAGGTAAGTTATAATCCGGATTGATCTATTGCTTGTATTGGTTATTGTACCTACCCTCGCTTGAGGTCGATAAACGACCAAACGTAATGACAGATGGAGAATTTAGAACTTATTGTAATTAATTCGGAGTGGCAATGTGCTAATAATTGGCTTTCAATAAATTTTAAAGCCATAGCGGCTACCGCAAAACAATCCTAGAAAGATGTGTCGGTAGCAAAATATTTATTTTCAGATTTAATTCAATTGTTAATGGTGAGAGTAAAGACTAAGGAAAACATCTTTAGACCAAGCAAAAGAAAAGGCGTCATTTCAAAATATGACATGTCGTACAAGGATGTATAAACCCTGGCAAACGATCGCCAAGTCTGAAAATTACTCCACCGACAAGAACAACGCACTGCAATACTGAATTAATGGTGAGACTTGTTTGATTCTAGAGCCAAGTATTGATTTATTGATTTGTCCTCGTTACTTCCATGTTTATCTCAATTATTAGTGTAGGTATTTACTGGCAGCAATCGTATCTTTTGCCTTTACATTACTTTTACAGTTATTCGACTGCCAAGAGGTAATGTGCAAATATTAGGTACTGTGTACCAGATTATTGAAGGGCAATGTTTTCTGCGAAATTTTGGGGCAAATAGGAGACTAACTACTTTCGCTATTAAAATATTTTGCTTGTACACAATTATCATAGTTATGACCGTCTAATACTTAGGCATTAATACGAGTAGGTAAGTACATTTTATCACAACATTTTTACTTATTTACCGTCTTGTCTTTTATCCATAATCATCTCCCAACCCAACCTTATTTTATCTCAAAGGAAATCCGATCAAAGGTTTTGTAACCAAAACATCAATCTCCATATTCCTATCCCCTCCATTAGCACCGGAAGCGGAAGTATTAGCGGAACGATTTATCATCAGAAAAAAACAACCGCGAAAATCCGCCATCTTGATAATGGCGGCAGTTCCCGCCAATTTCAATGCAATATGGCGGATGGCACGTGCCGATAAAAATAATTATAGTGTTTGGAATGATATAAAAATATGTCCCCACTTGTATGCAACATTAAAATTAGGTAAGCGTTTTCGGTAGTTAATTTTTATAGTAGGTACGGAATAAAGGAAATAAGAAGTTTCTCGAAGAAGAAGATGTATTCTTTTACAACTAACCACTTAACCAATTAACTACTTTAAACCTCAAATACAGTGCCAACATCTTGAAGATTAGAATATCAATAAGGACGAATTTTAATTTTGATAAAATACCATTTTGAAAATCTGCATTTACTTTTAGAACCATTTTCTTTTTATTTTCTTATCTTATTGCATTTATCCTCAGATAAATAAAATATGTAACCGAATTCGACTCGAGTAGAAAAAGTGAAATATGTAGCAAAATATGCGTACCTAATTTACCTACATTTACAAAATAAAAATGAATTTGCTGTAAAATGTCTATTAGAAAGTCTGTACTCGGCAACTCCCGCTTCGAGCACACATTTTCTTCTACTTTTATAGCCTGCCAGCCATAACGTGACGTTCCAGTGTTGCCACAGCTAAAAGGTATTCCCATTAATCTAATCAACGCAACACGGTAACGCGCCGCCCGCCGCCGCGTGGCGCGCGCGTGCTGCCAAATTGACACTATTGTACCGACGAGCGGCGCAGGAGTCGGGGAAATGCTCAGTTTAAATTGCCTATCGCTGTGAATATTTTGAAATTTACAAATAGAGCGCGCTTCCATTTAACTTGTAATCTATTTTCCAAGGTTATAATACTGCCCTCATAAACCCAAAAGCGGTATCTCAAAAATTATGATTTCTGTTTATTCACGCAAATGTGCGTAATTTGTCAAGTTATAAGATCAAATGCATGATAAAACTGATATGTTTTTGTGGCTTTTGAGGGCAGAATAGTATTCCGAGTTAGAAAAGTACTTAGAAACGATTTATTAAACGGTTTTTTGGGGAAAATAATCTTAGTTTCTAGGTCTATCTCCCATTTCTTTTGCATCAACTACATTTCGAAGACAATGATATTACAAAGAAATATGATCAAGACGACTTGGAATAAAAAAAGTTAAATTCTTAAACGGTTTAAGTTTTACGAAGATTTTAATTTCGATGGATATTTTATATTTTAATGTCTTCTTCGATAAAGCGTTATCTTGTTTCCCATATTGCTTGTAATTTCTAATGTAACTAATAAAAAAGTTTATCTATGTATAAAGGTACCATTAGTACCATAATAACACAATACAAAGCTACCTAAGGAATACAACAACATGCCCAACATACTCGTATCCTGACAGTCATACAATTTGTTAACCACGCTAACTATAGTATACTAACCACCATAGCCATAGTTGGAAAGTTCTAGACGGACGCGTACCTAACTCTGGCAAGTCACGAAGGGCCCGTAAAGAGGGCACCGTTCAAGTTCGTTATAACTGGCAACATTATAACTACTATACTCTGCCTAATGTAGGTAGAACTCTACTTCGAGACAAATTTTTGGGCGAGTTTACTGATGAATACAATAATTCCAAATTCAAAAAATTAAAAGTATTTGTTATCAAAAGAAGTACATGCAAGTATAATAATGTTGGGTTTCATTGCCCTTTCAGGCAGCATAATATACCTAAAAACACTAGGTCTAGCCCGTCGGCCTACACAACCTTTTTTCGAAATTACTTACTTTTTATTGGTGGCAAAGACTATACAATGACATTCCGCTGGTTCGATTAAAAATTTAATAAGTCGCCATCTAGCTTATTATATTTCAAACGTGGTCATTTGAAAATAATTTTTGATACCTTTTTCGTACTGTTAATGTTATTATGTACTTATCTGTGTTATTGTCGCAAATATCTATGACTTACTTAAACGTACTGTTCTGCCCAAGAAAATTCCTAAAATAATTAAAAAATCGGTCAATAATCTTGGCCGGCAATGTACAAGAACTAAGGGACACACCTCAGACAATTTCCTTAAAAGCCCTTTGACTCACCGTCACCAGTATTACATACAAATTGAATAATAACTATGCACCGCCCTCTCCTCCCCCTCCCTCCATGGAAAGTGGTAGCCCGGTTATTATACTTAGAAGTTAGGGTAGGTATATAAAATTACATGTTGGAAACCATTGCTTGCATGACAGAAGACTGTTGGAGTCTTTTTAAGACACTGTTTGGCCTAGCACTGGCCGGAGACACATCGCTTTTCCACCGTTTTTATCCATGTGAACATGTGACAAAGCTAGATTTTTTTCCCTCGCTATTTCTCCTTGCCGCGTTCTAGCCCCGGTGAAGGTCGGTTTGGTGGATTAAACGTAGTGTTGTAGACTGAAAATATCGTTTTAGGCTTTTGGGAATCATGGAATTTATAGACAAATGCCATTTCACAGCAAAATTAGTATAAAACTTTGATTTGATATCCGTTATTGAATAAGCACACGGGTAAAACTGCGGGCGTAGCTAACAAATAATAAAACAAAATTAAATTGCCTTTATTTCTCTTGACAAAAAATAGTAATAAAAATATCAAGTCTCGACATTTTACAACAGTTATTGGGGAGAAATCAAATATAGAAATCAAAGTAAATAAGTAAGGAATAATATGATTCATTAACAAGTATCTAGCTTCAAAATTAACTTTGTTAATAACTCAAAACTTACTTAAAAGCAAAACTTTTTACTTACATAAGTTTTTACTCTTCAAAAACATTCACAGAGTAGTTCACAACTCACAACGCCAGTTCATGAGAGGTTCATTAGGCCATCCGTGACGACACCGAGACGACACGCGGCCGATCCGACACGGGACGAGGTCGCACGCCTCCCCGATCCGATCCGACACGGTGGTACAAAACTAAGTTGCTCTACTTGGGAAAGTTTTTATAAAACTACAAAATCAGAAGCTAAAATCTAAATCAAAATCATTTTTACACTGACACATAAATACATTTTAATTTGTCGTTTGTTTTATCAGTTTTCCGAGAAATCGATAAAATATATCTGTATTACGTCTAATTTGTATTTATAAGTCTATTTATCAATGAATGCATAATTTAAAAGGTCGATGACTACAAGAATGATATTAAAGTTAAAACAGTCATTATAAGATTATGAAGCTTTTTATAACATTAATACAGGTTTTCCGACAAAATTGTTAATTGATTCTAGCTTAAAAGACTTCGTGCCCGCTGCTGCTCGGTCTTCGACCTACGTATGTTATTAACTTTAGTCTATATTTAAAACCTACGTAGGTACGTCCTATGTACGTACGTAAAAAAAAAATCAAAATCAAAATATATATATTTTTTTTTACGTAGACTATAGTTTATAGCTAACCTCCATGGTGCTATAGCAGCAGGAAGGCTAGCTGCTGCCACTGTAGCGCCACCCTTATTTATCACATCATACACAGTCTCATGCTATCTGGCATAGTGCAGCATTCTATTTGGTGAAATAGATTTTAAAATTGGACCAATTCTTTCTGAAATTACACTCTACAGACATACCTACATACAAAAATTTACTTCTTTCTTTATTAAATTAGTATAGATTAGTCTTTGTACAAATTTTTTGAAAAAAAACTAAACTTATCAAAAGTCTAAGTAGAGCATCTTTTGCCAAGCGCGTTCAAACGGTTGTCACAATATGGTATATAATGAAGTTCTCACGAGCCGCTGATCCGCTGCACTGTGGATCACTGTACCACCAATTTTAACCACATTTTGAAGGTGTAAATTTTCCCATAATAATTCTACATTGATGCGTGAAAGAAAATGGGGGAGGCCTTTGCCCAGCAATGGGACGAAATAAGCTGAGAAAAAATAAACAACAGAAATTTTTAATTGATTAAAAAATTGGTTAAGTTCTTGATGAAACGAATATAAAAGAGTTAGTTATGTTGAGGATATAAATTGCGAGTGATAAATATTTATCTAACCGACCTACAATAGATGACTGCGTTTTTATTTGTGAATTGTGCAAAAGACGCCACCTTTGATACCTACGAGTATATCACTGTACAAAAGAAAGTAATCTAGAGGTAGGTAAGATTGGTCCTTAATATAATTCATTTCTTTTGCTTGGACCGGTTGAAAATATGCATGTGGCGTATGTAGGTAGGTAACATAAATAATATACAGGGTTATTCATAAAAGGTATGCTAAGCCGAAAAGGGCTCATAGTACCTACTCATCATTATGAACAACTTTTTCTTTGGGACCAACCCGGAATTCGCGAAAAAATAATCAGCTGTTCCATTCATTTTGTCGAGTGTCATTGACATTTTTCTATGGAATAGCTGATTTTTTTTCGCGAATTTTGGGGTTGGTCCCATAGTAAAGTAAAGTTGTTCATAATGATGAGTACTATGAGTCTTTTTCGGCTTAGGTATGCTAAGCCGAAAAAGAAAATGAATAACCCTGTATGAATAATCCTGGATGTGGTTCGCGGTTAGTATTTTGCATTTTTAGTGATTTTTGATTTCGTCTTTAACTCACATACTTAAGCAGGTGCCGCTATCATATCATAACAGAAGCAATATTATAGCTAAGATGCAGTTGAGTTTTTTACTGAAAAAGCTTTTAGTTGACGGGGGCCCTAAAAATCGCCTGTCAAAATATTACTGTCGGCGACATCAAGGGTCGCTTGAAGTACTGTCGCATACAAAACTCACTCCAATAAATAAATTAGCTCTTTTTTAAGTCTGAATCTATAATAATTGAGGTGATCACTCAAAAATGCCTTCAAAACGGTCATCAGACAGCAGCAACCCAATGCAACCCTGTTAAAGCAGAGGAAGGCAAGGAAAGTGGCTCCACGCAACACCAACAGCTCCCTCCTGCCGCGATGCCGTGGCCGTGGTGGAGCTATCTACAAAACTACTGTAGTGCCTTCTATATTACACCGCAGCCGCCTCAGTTGAAGTGCCGCCCATACAGCACTATCTACAAAACTACTGTAGTGCCTTCTATATTACACCGCAGCCGCCTCAGTTGAAGTGCCGCCCATACAGCACTACCTACAACCAACCTGAGACCCCGTAATTGTACACCACAAAGCGGGTCTCGAGGAAAAAAACCCAGTGAAGTGGCCTTAGTATCTCTTGGCTTCACCGCGACTGATAAAGCCACGGTTACTAGAGCCCCCCGCCACGACAAGGCGGCAACCGTCGGGGGGCCGGTTGTTGTCCAACAACTGTTAACCCATGTTAGAGGCCTTCAGACGGCCTAAAAACTCTGACAGGACTAGCCACTCGGCCTATACAAGCTTACTTAATTTATTGTCAAGAGTTTTGTTATTGTGTTATTGTTTATTTACTTTACAGAACAAGAGCGTTACGAGCAAGAAGGAGAAGGAGACTTTTTGTCAGAGCTTTTTGTTCCCGACTGTACCCACTTTAAAATTGGCCGCATTTCCTTTGGAGGGTGAATCAGCACAAAAAGCTTTTAGTCTCACAATACTAACGTACGATTCCAAATTAGAGCAATTTTCGTGTATTAGGCACATAATTGGTTAATTTCAAATCTATTGAAATAAGCTTTCGTGACAAAGTAAAAAAAAACGAATAAAAGTCAAATATTCGTTATTTAAGGGCACTATATTACTCTTCCTTGTTTATTTTATAACTAGCAACACCGCGGTTTCACTCACTTTTCCGAGATAAAAAGTAAAAAAAATGGTTTAGTTCTGAAAATGCTGCAATAAAATTGTCACCAATATTGTAATTATTTACCTATCTGTCTTGGACGAATCTTTGGGTTATTTCAGCTCAAAATCTAGTAACAGTTAAAATATATTTATAGGTTTGGGTAGGTAACTTATTTAGCCATAAGCGCAGATTTAATCAATCAGACAATTCATAAAAGTTATCTCTTCTAGATCTCACTAGGCCAATGATGAAGATTAAAAACTCGCTTGTGTTAGTTCGCACTAAAAAAAATATCTTCTAAATGCCGCTAAAACTAAACCAGATAAAATAAAAAGATAACCGCCCGAAAACAATGGCAATTCAATCCAAAAAAAGAAAACATTCGAAATTCAAAGCTAGCGCCTTCATTGGCCCAGACGCCACAACAATGGCGGCATTCGAATTGTCAGATTTGACAGTTGATAACGAAAACTTTCAAATCGCATTTTGTAGGACAATGGAACGATTTAAATGGTGTTTTGTTTTACTTTAAACTTACTATTTCACTCGATGTTTTCTTATCATTGAATTTGATTACTTTTGAAAACGACATGCAGAAGAACTTTTCATTATACTTGGGGGCAATTCTGGTGCTTTGTCATTAGACATATAAGATGGAACGAAAGTGATTTCAGTGGGCCTAGCACAACTTTGACGTAAAAATACGTAGCGAGTATTCGATAGAAAAGTGTACGCCATTTACACCCGTCAGGAGCACACTTGACAGTCGTAAATGGCGTACACTTTTCTATCGAAAACTCGGTACGTATTTTTACGTCAAAGTTGTGCTAGCCCCACAGATACATAGAAGCCTTATTCTCGCGCGTTCGAGAATAACAACAGAGATCGAATAACAGCATACTGGAGTGTCTGTCCAAAATTTATGTGGTCTGACATTTACTCGTAGATTCTGGATCTTTGTCCACCAAAACGGAAACCGTAAGTTGGTATTTTAAGTTAAGCACTGTTTTGTTTTAAGTACTAACTAACAACATTTTATCTTTGTATTTTTTATTGGTTAGGTATGTGCCGGCAATACACAATTAATATTACCTACTATTTTTATAACTTGGCCACTCAAAACTTCACTTAAACTAAACTATTTGTACTCTTATTAATTAGCTGTTTAAAACTCTGTAATAAGATGTAAGTACCTAATGCCTAAAATATAATAGTTAAAAAAAAGGTCGTCATATTAAATTTCAAAAACCAGAGTATCCATCCCTGACGTTTTCCTAAAGGATAGCGTTTGAATTTATCTCAAACATACGAGAGTAGGACCCCAGAATCGAGATCCCAGTCATAATAAATTATCATTATAATACCCTATCTATCTATTTTAAATCAGAGAATCATGGAAGCCAATTCGAAATCCATAAAGCTAAACGCAACAAAATTATAGAGAACAAACCTTCAATTTCGTAATTCGAAATAAGGCCAACTAATTTTAAATTTTCAAAACATAAATTTTAAAACATCGGCCAGTGCTTTTTGATCTCTATTCGGGTTAAAATAAAGTTTATAGGTACACCGTAAATGGAAAATCATCGTGACCGAAGGTAAAAAATATTTTGACACATCTCATTCCCCGAAGTTATGATAGAGCAAATTCAGGTTTTATAAGACTAGTGCTGGGAAAAGGAAAACTTGATTTTAAATATTTTATTTAAGTATTTGTGAATTAAAATAGTCACAGAAACGTAAAAAAAGGATGTAGATTCACATCTTACATCTCGCTCTCTAGGTGAAGCAGGCTTATTATTATTATTTATTTGAGCTTTTATTTAGGCTTTTATTTAGCTTACCCTGTTTGTTGTAGTTCTTTTTCGTTTTTTGGATCAAATCTTGCAACTGAATTTTGAACCACTTCCCGATGTCCGATTGAGCTGAAATCTGATGCACCTGTGGAATTACAAAGACTATGCAATAAAAACTTGTCTTTAAAAACATTTTAAAAATTCCTCGTTTTCTAATAACTTTTCGAGGAACACATTTTTATAAGCACTGGTGTAGATCGCTTTGTGGAAAAACTTGAGAATAGTTTAACATTAGAAGCAATCTATTAAAAGTTTATGAGGTATGTAGAATGTAGATATTAAATAAGAATTTTAAACTTCGAACCAAGCTTGAAGTCCCGAAATCCCAAGTGGACAACACTATTTGAACTGCAATTTAAAATCCGAACCACGCCTCACCCGCCAGGTGGGCGTCCCACGCGCTCATTGGTCGCCGCCACCGACGCAAACGCATCTTCCAAATTCAAAAATAGAAGCCAATTTGCTTTACGGCCCTGTTTATGTCTTATAAATATTTCAGCGCTCGTTTTTAGATAAAAATAACATGATTATACTAATATTTTAATGAGGCGGTTCGTTAGTGTGTAGGTAAGTAAGTGTGTTTGTTTCCAATCAACTCTGACTGCTGAACCGATTTGAACAATATTTAGAAAGAAAATAGCTTACACTAGCTGCGACCCGCGGTTTTACCCGCGTGGTAATGATAGTTAATACGGGGTAAAAATTATCTCTATTTCAAATTTAATTCAATTTTATGTAGCCTTTTGAGCGGAGTAACAGACATACCTCTTTTCTAATAATCATTCACTTTTATAATTCACTTTTCCAATAATAGTAAAATGTATCTTAAATTTTATCATAAATTTATTAAGCCATTAAGCTATTTTTTTTATGATATAACTGTATTTTTTTGGACGTACCTACCTAGATTTGAAAAAAAAATATATAATTTTTCTTTTTAATCCAGGTATGTTATTCATAAATGTTATGGTGCTTAATTTCCTAGAAAAATACACAGCTCCTAAAGCAAAACGGATAAAATCGCGTGATGTAAATAGTCTATGCGTTTGAAACGATAGATTTCTGAGCACATCTTTCGTCGCCTACCCATTACGCTGTGTCGAACCGAAATGTGTTTAGGAAAGTTATTTGACAAGTTAACACGAGCCGAAGTTATGGCTTCTATTAAAAGAATGCATTAAACTTGTGATAGGAAATGGAAATGTCGTAATAACAAACAAATATCAATTGAAAATAACAAAAAAATATTACTTAAGTAGGTGTAAAAGTAAAAACGACGAATGTGTTTCCGTAAGTAGCGTTTGTATGAAACTACAAAACTCCAACGTAAGAAAAATTAAAAAACCAAAATACTTTACAAAAGGTGTAAAAAACAAAACAGTCGTTTAGTTGTTTTATCTACACTAATGTTATAACATTCTACTTATGTTTCCAATACTTGTGTTATAATGACTACTGTTATAGCACAGACAACATTTATGCAATTTCACATGATGTTTTAATATCCACATCGATGTCGTAATGAGTCATTATAACATCGCGCGCTCGCTCCTGATTGGCCGCCCTGCGCGCGCATGCGCGCTCGCTCCTGATTGCGCGCCAAGTTCACTGTGACAATACACGTTTTTATTAGTGAAGATAAACGTATTTTATCAAGTATTGGAAACATAAGTAGAATGTAACAGCATTAGTGTAGATAAAGTAGTGTATGCAACTGCATATAACACAGGTATTAAAACACTCGTTACTATTATGAAACTCGCTGCGCTCGTTTCATAAACACACTCGTGTTTTAATACCCTTCATTATATGACAGTTGCATAAACTACTATTACGTAATTATATAAAAAAAAATTGTTCATAATAACTTTACGTTTTACGCAATAAAATAAAAATTAAATAACCAATAAATATTTAAATTGTGACTATTAATGAAAATAAATTTCTAATAAACTGAATTCAAGTCAAGCACAAATTAATTAAATAGGTATCCATAATAGATATATAAACTAATTAGTAGCGGTTGTAGCGTAGCTTGACTAGGTATCCGAAAGTAGCCAAAGTGTGTTATATTTGCCCGAGTGGGTGTTTCCCGGTAGATATTATCTGTGCGTCTTCAAGTCGCGAGTGAATCGGTTTCTTGTAGGCGCGCGTGCTGCATCGTAGACCGCATCGTTGCTTACCATCTTCAGGCGAGATGGCGGTCAAACGCAAGCCTATAATTGAATAAAACTAGCAGTTCTGCGAACAATTTAATAGTCGTCGTGAGAACTTTTTGCGATAATCACAGTCTTTTGTCTTGACAACTTCTTGACCGTTATTACTCTTATTATTACTCTTATTCAAAGATCTTGTTTAAAATTGGATTCCAAATATTTCTGCAAAGTTTTATCAAAATCGGCCGATAAATGGCGGTTGCAGCAAATTTCCCCTTTTTGAGGGAAATACCCCCGATCAAAAAACTAAAAACGACTAAAAAAAATCTATAAAATTGTAGAACCTATAGATGTACCAAGTTTCATCAAGATAAAAAATTCAAAAAAAAAAAACAAACATCCTGACAGATGAAAGAAAATTTCGCCAGTTGTTACAGAGACGCTTCGCTCGCTCGGTCAAAAAAAGCTTACTAAACAAAAATCACCAGTGCATTTCACACTGCAATTTACATTTTAAAATCCATCTCCTAACACATACATTACAACTGCCAGATCAAAAAACTTGACAGTACAAAAAGTCTGATGTACACTGAGACGCATCAGAAGTTGCGTTAGAACGGCTAGATCAATAATGGTGAAACACTCTTGCATTCCCACGTCTACGTCTGGCAGATCAAAGCGGGCGCCGGCGCCATCTACAGACGCCGACTGATAACGCGACGCTAGGGCTGGACGTGGTCGAGTGTTGCTTGGTGTCTCGATCGGGACTTTGGGAATTCGAATTGGATTTTTGAGATCGAAATTGTCTTTGACATTTCGACTGAATTTTAAGTTTCGTTGTTTAAAAATTGTAGTTGATTTTGGATTTTGAAAATTCGAGCCTTGGATTATTTTCTCAATTTTTTTATTGACATCTAAACACTTTTTTTTAAGTTTAACTAAGAACCTTTTTTTAGGTTCTTTATCAAACTAATGAGTTGAAAACATTTTCCTTAACATCAGTCTTATAATCACGTTCCCATTTTCGAAAAAACATAAATGGGACATGGGACATGGTATAAAATAGAGAAATACGTAGGTAGAATAGAATATGTAAGTCAACCGAAAAACTAGATAATCAATTCAACTAATAAAACACAAAAGTTAATTAAGAACATTATTTATTTACGTAAAACATGAGTGGATTGTACAACCAACAACTAAGTAAAAAAACTGACTTGACTTTTGTTAGTCTTGTTTTTTTCGAAAGTCTTCAAGTCACAAAGCACAGTCTATCTTGTCTATCCATCTCTACCCGTCAAGTAGGCTCGTCGAGTGCTTCCCAAATAGCTGAAGTATTTTTACCTCCTGGTTTAGTCGGAGAGTGCAGCGGCACCTTCACTGGACCAGCTGCTGCGCCGCGCCGGAACTGAGGGGTTTGTACTGATAACGTGAGTTAAAAACTAGCAGCACTACATATTTGTTCCGTATTTGTGACAAAACGATGTAACTCTAAAAAAAAATCGAAGGAAAAAAACAAAAAAGTTTTTATTTGCAATTTGATATTAGTTTTATTATAATTTTGGATTTTAATGAATTGGAGTGTGTTTGTTACGTTTTTACGGTTAACTACTCAACCGATCATCTTAGCATTTTACATACACGTTGTCAGGGATACAGAAAGGATACACTTCTTTTCTTAGGCTATGGGCTACTTTTCATCATGACGTGTAACACCACCAAACACAGCTAGTCCTAAATCCTAATCAATTCTATACCATCGCAATATACAGCGTGAAGTGCTAAGTGCTGAAGTGTCAAACACTCGACGTGCAATAACATTCAAATGGGGCTCATATCCTGCCGCGGAGCGCCTCGCCGGCCCTGGAGTCGGATTTGCATTTAACGAGCTCTCTGTTTGCGAGCTCGAGTGTTTAGGTTTGGGGCTAGATTAGGTGACTGTGCACGTTCAATTCTACTTCAAAATTGTCACAATATGAAACAGTGTCGAAGGTATACGGGGTTACAAGGAAAGGGTACGCTAAGCCAAAAAAAGCGTAATACTAGCACGAGAAAATCCCTTGCCTGATGTTAAACGTCACGTTTGCCCGTAACAGGACTGCGCCACCCAGAATTTAGCCTATATTATGTACAGTGAGCAATATAATAATTAAGGTTTAAGAAAGGGTATGATAAGTCAAATATGGGCGTAGTTCTTTCTCATCATTATGGACGACGTTTACTGTAGGAGCAACCCTGAAATCGAGAAAAAAATATCAGCTGGTCCATAGAAAAATGTTAATGACACTCGACAAATCGTATGGAACAGAACAGCTGATTTTTCTTTCGCAATTTCAGGGTTGGTCCTATTGTGAAAGTTGTTCATATTAATAAGTAGTACTATGAGCTTTTTCGGCTTAACATATCCTTTCCAAAACCGTGTGTTGTTTTATTTACTGTTTAGGCTAAATTCTGGGTGACGCAGACCTGTTATGGGCAAACGTGACGTCTAACATCAGGCAAACGATTTATTCGTCTCGTCACTTCATAGCATAAAAAATGTTACGCGAGCGAAACCGCGAGCAGAAACTTGTACCCCGTAAAAGGTAAATCTACTTACCTACAGGAATATTTCTACCTACACAGGTGTATTTCTACCTACACGACCTACACAACAATGGCGATTTCAAGTAACAAAGCTTTTAAAGTAGAGCGAATCCATTACTGGGGTGTGACGGACAGATGGACTTACACGGGGCATTAGGGTTGTCCATTTAGCGGCGATAATAAGTTCTAGAGTTACATGAGGTGGGACGTGAACAATAGCTTGTTTTAGAGTTAAAAGTAACTGGTGAAGTAACTTCCTGCGTGAGTCGTAGGTTGCGTCGTAGAAATCGGTTTTTCAAGATTCAAGTTTTTTTACTGCAGATTTTTGTGATAAGACTCTCATACTTTTCATTTTATTTTGTTTAGACTTTTGACTATCATATTTTTTTACAGGGTTATAAGAAAAAGGTATGCTAGCCGAAAAGGGTTCAAAGTACTTATCATTATGCCCAAATTTTACTTTGGGACCAAGCCTGAAAATGCGAAAAAAAATCAGCTATTCATTCTATTTTGCCTAGTGTCATCTATGGAGCAGCTGATCTTACTTTTGCGATTTCAGGGTGTATGTGGTTTATGTGGTCATATCGATATTTCGAAAAATAAAAATTCGAATTTTATTTTCCTGAACTCAGTTCTCACAAATGTTGTGTTCTCGAAGGATTGTTATTTATTATTTGAAATCTGGAAATATGTATAGGTATTCCATATGTTGATGATTTTCTCTAAAAAGGATTTTTTGTCAAAAAATATTTTTATTGTTAACTAGCGGCCCGTCCCGGCTTCGCACGGGTAGACTTTGGGATAAACGTAGAGTAAATTGAAATCGGTCCAGTCGTTCACGCGTGATGGCGTGACCAAAGGTGTTGAGAATAATTATAGGAACTCTTTGTTATAACCTCTATTCTCATGCTATTGCGTAACTATAGCAACCGTAGTTTGTTGATGCTAACTTGTCAATTTATAGTAAAAATTATCAGTATAAAACGCACACTGTTTTGATAGATATGATTGAATTTGAACTTTGTACAGAGGTAATAAAGTGCAAATTGACTCTTGGACGTTAGGAACATACCTACATTGCTTAAACAACAGTGAGTGCTTGCAATTCAATATGAACTTTATACAATAGCAATAAAGCTCGTTTTAGTTAGAAAACGTTTGTATGGGAAAAATAAAAGGGCTGTTTTTAGGGTTTTTCAATATTTCTGAGAGATTTTCTTAATATTTTTTTCCGTAAGAACCTTCTCCTAATAATAACAAATACAACAAAAAAAGAATTAGTGAAATCGGTCCAGCCATTCACGCGTGAGGCCGTGACCAAGGAAAACGGGTTTCATTTTTATATATATAGATAATCTGGCTATTTTTATTTACTTATTTATCATGATTACCAAACACATTCGTCCCCAATCAACGAGAAGTCATAAAGCTAATGAGTCGCGTGCGGCCGCCAGATGGCGCGCGGACAACTGGCGTTACGTGTGAGCGGCGACGGTGAGGGACACGTGTAATGGGATGACTAATGAACAATGTACGTCCGAATTGGTAAAAAGAAAAGTAAAAAAAGGAGTTCGATTCAGGTGCGGTCCGATATTATAGAACTAAGCTGACCTAACTTGAAGAAATCGCTCTTAGCGATAAGGCCGGTTGTAGCACTAGTTTTAAGTTTTATGAGCCATTTTGTTTGTAAGTTTTGGTGTGAACTGTAAAGAGTTTATCTAACTATCTAACTTTATGCCTGGAAAAATAGTGGTTAAAAATCAGCTTACTAATAGAAACAACAATTGAATTAAAAAACAAGCCTCCGAAGTTTAAACGCCTGAGCTAATTTTAATAAAACATGCGTAAGAAACACGGCTAGAAAACCTGCTTTCAAAAAAAGCATCGAAATTGGTTCACTCATTTAAGGGCTATTTTGCCCCGGTCAGACACACATAGCGGACTAGCGGTCAAGCTTAAAACACCCCTCTTTTTGCGTCCGGGGTTTAAAATTTTAAAAGTCTTTGCTCAACCGTGTGTCCACTGTGGTCAACAGTTAATGTCTTTACTGTATCATTGTTGCAGTTTAATAATTTTACTAGATAAACATAGCGAAGTCTACAATTATTAACTTTAAGGTTTCAAAGTTACTCTTCTAGATATCTGTTTTACTTCTTCGAAACGGGATAATATGGCTCCGGTCTTTTTCAAGATTTCTTACTTACAAGCTTCGTTTTTTTTTATCCCGAATACCTAAGTCTCCATTTGACCACCAACTCGCCTGTTGGTAAGCGAAGTGGCCGAAGATGAAGCATGACTTAAAAGATACCTACACACTCTGACCTTGGAAAGCCCAAGATTATATCTCTCACGAAACAAGGAAGCCGGCACTCTGATCATTGTATTACTGTTGAGTGCGTAAGTATTATAACAATCATTTTCCCACGCACCAATCCGGACTCTCAATCATGGTAAACGCTCTAATACTCGACAACTCATCACAACCCGTCACAAGCTGTCATATCTCATCAGGACAGCCAGCCAGCCATCCAGCCACGCAGCCAGCCAGCCAGCTATTGTTCGGCTCTATTGTACGGAGCCGTTCAATCCGGAGCAATCGACGTGATTGGGCGCAATTAGACAATGGGACATACTTATTGTGATTTGACGGTCATGGGATGGCTGAAATGAAAATGAAAACGTTTTTGTAACTGAGATTTTGTCTGCAATATTTCTGAATCAAATATTTCCATCGCAAATATTATCTTTTAAAAATTATTTTTACACTTTTCTTTTACTTTTATTCTACTTAACATAGGTATAGTAAAAGTAATAAGTACTTTTAGTGAGATCGCAGTTGCAAAATACTAGGAGAAAACTGTAAAGGATCATCAACACAACGAAAACGGTCTAATTTACTGCTAACTGTAATAGACCCTAATGTCAAAATGTCAAATATCAAAATGAAGCCAAGTCCGATAGCCAATCAATTAGATATGCGAAGGACTCTGTGAAGGACGCAGATGTGAATGTATTTTACTATGAATAAAGTACTGACGCAGTTTTGATACCTTTAGTAGGTGCGGAACCTTATGTATTATGTGACGGAACTCAAGTTTTATTAAATTAGATACACAATACATACAATTTAATTTTGATCACATCAGGTGTGAAGGTCACTAAATGTGATTCAAACTAGTAAACAACTTAATTTTCACGTGAGTATTCCCGTGTTAATTATAACAAAAAAGCAAGAAGCTTACTTATTAATACTAGCGACCTGCCCCGGCTTTGCACGGGTATAAAATATAGCCAATGTTACTCAGGGATAATGTAGAAATCTAATGGTGAAAGAATTTTTGAAATCGGTCTAGTAGTTTTTGTGTTTATTCAACACAAACATAAAAAAATACAAATCTTTCCTCTTTATAACATTACTAGCTGACCCTTGCCCACTTCGTTGGGCGTAATGTTAATTAAACCCGAAGCCATCGCGCGCCGTCCGGACCGTTTTTTCTCCGATTCACTTTGCAAAACGGACTACCACGTAAAAGCCTTTTTATTTTTCGGTTTTTTATATAACCTATGACACTCAGCAATAATGTGGCTTTCTATTGGTGAAAGAATTTTTAAAATCGGTTCAGTAGATCCCGAGATTACCCCTTACAATTTAACAAATATACAAACACACAAACTTTACTTCTTTATAATATTAGTATAGAAGTATAGATTAGGAGTGGCTACCGATTGCGGACAAACGTTCCGTTGGCAGACCATCAGCCCGATGGGTCGACGACATCAGACCCATCGCGGGTCATCCGTGGATGAGATTGGCCCGACACAGGGAAGAATGGCGCAAGGGAGAGGAGGCCTATACCCAGCAGTGGGTCGATACAGGCTGACGATGATGATGATTGATAGATTAGTACGAGTATAGACGTCGAAACTCAAACGTGCGTTAGCGAATGCATTTTTTGTTTGTTATATTTTAGTTTACTTGGTTGTCTTTATTATTGTTAATTTAAATATGGAATTTTGTAATTGGCCTTATTTATAATGTGTATTAGGACCATAAACTTAGTTGTAAGATTCTCAGATCTTTTAAAATAAAAAAAAATAAAAAAACAGTCAATCTTTTCAAAAACTAAAGATCGCTGAATTCTTGCTGATTGTTTTCCTCGTAATGAATTCCCTCTAATATTTATATTGACACTGGCACGGCGGCCGCACACCAGCGAGGGTGGTCGGTGACGCGTACTACCCTCGCAGCATTAGTGGTGATGAGTGCGCGCTCATTGATTTCTGGCATTAAATCGCTAAGGAATTCAACTACAAAAAAAAAATACAAACATCCGAATTGAATCCGAAGAGGAGGTTCTCAACCTCCTCCTTTTTGGAAGTCGGTTAAAAAGTTGCATTAAATTTAAAAAAACAAAACGTTAAAACGGCGGAGCCGATTTTCATCAAACTAGCTAAGAACACTCCCGACTAATTCACCTTTCAAACAAAAACAACAAAATCAAAATCCGTTCATCCGTTTGGGAGCTACGATGCCACAGACAGACACGTCAAACTTATACCGCTCCGTCGTTTTTTGTTGTTTTGTTTGTACCTGGTTGTTGTACGGAACCCTCAAAAACCTCGAAGGGGTTAAAAAACTAGTTTCTATCAAGTACAAAGCCTTTATTAAATCACATACTCGTAGGTCGATATCAGGCAAAATCAGCGAAAGAAACTCTTACTCCAAAGACCTAACCAGCGACTAGTTGGTATCAAAACTTTCTACAGGGTTATAAAAAAAGGGTATGCTAAGCCGAATAGGGTTCATAATACTTATCATTATGAACAACTTTTACTACGGGACAAACCCGGAAATTGCAATATAAAACAGCTGTTTCAACATTTGTCGAGTGTCATTGACATATTTCTATGCAACAGTTTCTTTTTTTGCAAATTACGTGTTGGTCCCACAGTAACAGTTGCTCATAATGATGAGTACTATGAGCCCTTTTCGGCTTAGCATACCCTTTCCTTTTAACCCTGTGTTGTTAATGTCATAGTTTATAAGCAAAAATAGTAGGTAATAGTAACAGAACTGTAGCATTTATAAACAAAGAGATAACTAGCGGTTAGTCGGTACCAAAACATGATATTGCAAACTGGGGAGTTCATTTCACTAAAAGCGTCGAAGGGTTAACTCGCCCGCGGCTGCGAGCGGCTGTTGTTTCCGATGGATTATTGGCAATTAGATAATTGCCGAGTTTAGTTACCTGGCTACATTTGTACCTCTTCACCCCTTGTCTATTGTGTTTTGTCTTTGTTGGTTACTTTATACTTACCACCGAAGTCGAATAATACTTACGTAGATACCTAAACCTAGGTGAGCTTTTCAGTTGAGACACAACTTTTTTTACACGCTTTTTATTAGCTTCACCTGTATGTTTGTAACCGACTCCTTTGGGCGCGATTTTGACCCACTTTAAACGGCCGGATTTCGTTCAAACTTTGAAGATATATCGAGGACCGATGACAATACACTAAACAAAGCGTGTTTTTTTAGTTTTTTTGAACTGTTAATTACAGTTACAACAAATAATTACTTTAAGTAGATGTAGATAAAAGACCAAACACGAAGAAATCACACTATAAAAATGAATTTGTTCCATTATTATAGTGTGTTTCATAAATATATGTGACATATATGTGTTTCGTTTCGTTATCTTTTACTATGGTTGGTCCCATAGTAAAAGTTGTTCTTAATGATGAGTACTATGAGCCCTTTTCGGCTTAGCATACCCTTTATGAATAACCCTGTATAAAGTTATCTACCCATATAATAATTTCATTTTCCATAACCACGCATCAAATATCATACAACCATGATCTCATTAGCCCAGTCATTACGTATAAGTAGATCACCAATACATCAATATCCCCCCGTCTGTCTGTCAGTCGATATTAATGATCCCACTATCATTATGGATATGAATATTCATCGCCGCGGGCCAAAGAATTTGACATAGCAGTAATTTGGCTAGATTATGTAATTGAGTGACGAGACGAGCAAATCGCTCGCCTGATGTTAAACGTCACGTTTGCTCAAAACAGGTCTGCGCCACCCAGAATTTTGAACTCGCAGAATTCAAGACCCTGCGCGGCACAGCACTGCGCTCTTCACCCTGAGATATAAGTTGTTTAATCTCCCATTTGCCCTGAAATTTCACTGGAAACAATGCTCAAGTCAGTACCCGCTTGTAAAGTATGTATCCAATAGGCTGGCGAGACGCACCGAAGTCGGAGATTTGATTGATGGCGAGACGTTACTTCCTTCAATAGTGCAGCAATGCTAATCCCTGAAGGAGGTTAGCTCCATTTAGTAATAGCTAGTTGCGCCCTCCGGTTTCACCCGCTATCCTATAGAAACCGTTAATTTATACTTAAGATATAAAACGTAGCCTATATGCTTTAGTAGTATTTTCTAGACCTATAAACCAAACTTAAAAAAATATAATGTTTACCTCAAAAACTACCTAAATCTGTTCAGATATTTTTTCAGAATTGAGTAAATATCATATTAATTCTAAATGTTAGTAGGATAATAGGATATGATGTCAAATATGCTGCTCTACCTCAGGTGAAAACAGCATCACTCCCCAAGCACTCAATAAAACAAAGACAGAATTAAAACATTAAAACTTTCGTACTTCCCATTAGAAAACACATTTCAAAAACACGAGTGTGCCTAAATGAAAATCCTTGGAGTACGAAAATCCTTGCAAGTCCAAAAATTGATGCGGCCCCACGGTGCGGCCCTTGCGGCCCCTGTTTAGGCACATTTGCACCCTTGAGGGCGAGTCGGAGGGGGTAAAAGCATATTTATGTTAGTTTCTGATTGACGATGATGCCTTCCCCTTGGTTAGAGCCGGGACGGGCTTGCTGGGATGAAATTTAAGTAAAATAAATAGGGGAAAAAGGTAAAAATTTAAAATACATATATACGTATGTATGTGTAGTTTACTTTGTTCTATATTTTTCATTTTATTTTTACCTCAGCTACTTTATAGGAATTTATTAGGTGATGCCTAGCATGAAATGTTTCAAAATCAAAATAGTCCAGGCTTTATCTGGCTCTGTCAGCTAGAGAGGAAGCGAGCCAACACGATTCAATAACAAAGCTCGCGGTAGAATCATTCAAAACGTACGATACGGCCAATTTAAGCGTGATCTAAGATATTATTCTCTAAAAGCGCCTACAGGTTTTCTAGTAATAGCTTAGCTGTGGCTACTCACTTAATAATTGTTAAACAAAAAATAAATAAAAATGTAAACATGGTCTAAAGTTCGTCGCAGCAAGCCGGGCACTCCGCCCTCCGCATCCAGTCGACGCCGACGTCCCACTGGTTTACATCTCGTATGCTGCTCTGTGGTACCTACTCAGCTACACTGCTGTACTTAGGAAAGAAAATAATACTTACTATTACTTACACTACTTAATATCTTTAAAAACAAAAATTGGTTGTCTGTAAAGCACCGTGTAAAGTCGGTTTACAGACGATAGTTTAACGTGACAACGTCATAACAAAACATTGATGAAATGATTGCATACTGTTCTCGCTCCGATCGTGACGTCATAAAGAGCGTAACACACCGTCGCAACAACAGGCGAGTTGATGGTCAAACGCGACTTATTCGCGAAAAAAAAACCTAAGCTTTTTGTTTTTAACACACTTTTATTAGTAGTTTCACCTTTATGTTTGTAACCGACCCTTTTGGACTCGATTTTGCCCTGCTTTGAACGGTCAGATTTAACTCAAACTTTGCACACCTGTCAAAGACCGATGATAATGCGTGTACTTTAGTTTTTTAAACTATTAGTGAGTAACACCCTTACTAAAATCAAAAAGCCAGCCAAATCAGCACCCCAGCCACACACCACACCTATATTATAACTGGTAATTAAGGGTGGCTCGCGTTTAAAGTTAATCTTCATATAATTGCGATGTCCGTGTGATGACGTCACGCTCACACCAGGTGGTGGGGACGTACGGAACGAAAAATGGCGAGCTAAATGTTCGCGAACAAGTTGGAGAGCATCTGAATTGAAGGGCATATTTTATTTTTTATTTTTAGCTTTTACTTCAATTTTTTTTCGGATTATAAATTGATTACAATACCTGATAATGGTAACGTATTAATTAGCACCCTGGTCAAGACAAGCACTGTCCTATAATAGAAAGTATCTGTAAGTTGAGATCGGTTTTGTCTCAAAGTTCGAACTGAATTAATCATTTCAGAATTATTTGTTGGTACAGTAACTAACTTGCAAAGTAGTTTATTGCATTTGACACAAAAAACTACTATGGGACCAAATCGAAAACAGCTGGTTTTTTTTTGGCGAATACCGCATTGGTCCCAAAGTAAAAGTTGTTCATAATGATGAGTACTATGAGCCCTGTTTGGCTTTGCATCGAGCTGAAAATAACTACGTATTACTTGAAATAAATAGGTATATCTTCATATAAATTACTATCCGCATTGTTTCCGCTCAGTGCCCGCGTCTGTTTTTCCTAGAAAGTACAACCCGGGGATGTTCAAAAATAGAGTGAATAGGTTTTTCCTAGGCAAGCGTGCTACATCTTCGACCACATCGTAGCTTCCCATCAGTGAGATTGCGGTCAAACGCATGCCTAGTCCGATGTTAAAAAAAAAAAATGAAGCATTGTAGCAAATAGTCCATCCCAGCCGTGTGTCCCCATCACCACCTCGCTACAGGGTGACACACGATCCCTCCGCCTCGTATACAGTTACTGTTTGCCGCGGCTCCGCCCGCAGACCGCTGTTTGTTCGAGTGTTTGCTTTGAGGACAGCTGCTCTTGCCAGCTCCTCGTGAGAACAAAAGGAAATTCGAGGACGAGAAAGAAATTATATGGATAGTCTTTTATTCCTATGAAAATTAAAGTTGCAAAAAGATTTACAAACTAGTGCCACAAGTGGCGTCCTTCTCGCTAAGAGTGGTATCTTCCAGGCGAATATCGAAGATCCATAGAAAATTGATTACGGGACTAAATATTTTGTATGAAGATTCAATATTTTCTTTCTCGAATTTAGCAAACTTTTGTTCTAGTATTGGTTTATCTTGACGTGTAGAAGAACATCCTTAAATATTAGTACACCTTTCCGTTACACCTTGTAATAAGCGGAACGCCACCGCATCCTGGCATTAGACAACACAAAATAGGTAAGTAATTAGGTATAACCTAACCTACCTACGCGTGGGTTAGGTCATAATTGCAAATATTAGATATTTAATAATAAACAGGATAAACCGCATAATAATTAGACCACAACAAAGACAAGAAAAAGGTCAAGTGACACATTTTACCTTAATCAGATCGAACAAAGAGGTTGACTCATTTCTGAAGGAAAACTTTTTGAGGAAACTATTGCGTAACGGTAGATTTTCTGGTGCATTTATGTTAATTAACAAGACAATAGTCACGTTTCAAAATAAATATGAACTAAGTTTTGTATGGTTTTTTATATTTTTTTTTATTGTTTTCATTAAATTAAAAGTTTTAAACTCTGTGGCACTGCAATTAAGTAGTATGGGCAGTGGTACCTAACATGAGACTAGCATATTGCTCGTCTTGTTATTCCGTTACCTATAAGAAGCGCTACTTTTCATTGTACAATTTGCCGCCAGCTTAGCTCACAACCACGGATACAGGCATACTTACTAGTTGCACTGTATTAATTTATTCGTAAAAATTGTATTTGACATTCATAAGTGTACATTGATGTACCCATATTTGAATAAATTACTTTGAATTTTGAATTTTGACTACTGGGAATTGTCCCAATAGACATACTTACTAGTAAGACTACTGGGAACTCTTCACCGCTAAATCCCAATAATCTTACCGAGTAGACCTACCAGTTGAACAACTGGGAATTTACTTCCCAATAAACATACTCTAAAAAAACTCCCAATAGTCCTAGTAAGACTACTCGGATAACTCGGTAAGACTACTGGGATAATCCCGAAAATTCGTCCATGTAGTAGTTTTCCAACACCCTGTATCATACGCAAATGGACAATAACCGGGGCAGTCCATCAGCTAATTGGTGGAGCGCGTGACTTCTTGTTGTTTGTTGTTTGTTGTCGGGACTCGGACAGGGCTGCTTGTGGACCGATACATCGGCGACGGGGAAATTAACTTACGTCAAAATGCTTGAACAGTAGATTTTGGACCAAATATGCAATGATCGCTTAAAATAAGGTTAATATGCAATTGCATATGCAAATATGCATGATTATAATCCGGTACTACTAAATTCCTAATGTCTGTATCTGTACCCTTAGTATGAGTTTTGATAGTTTTCGAAACAATCAAATGTTTTACATAATTATTAATCCTATTTTCAGCGAGCATTGCATATTTGGTCTAAAATCAACTACCTACTGATCAAGCATTTTTCGAGTTGGCTTGTTATTTTTTTTTTTTCAGAATAGTCAGAGCTTTTTTTTCGGAGATACTGTACCTAGATGTTAATAAGTATGTTAGTCTAAGTTGATTTTTTGTTATCATCTCAGTTCCCAATTACATTTAAATCAGTTAATTCGTTTCGTTTTATGATATTTGAAAGTATCTGCAAAATTATAGGTACATATATGTAGGTATGTGACAAAAAAAAATCATTTGCATTTTTACTTTGAGTTACTTATTTTGCATTTTTTTTTTTCAGTTTTCAAACCACAATGTACAAACCCTGTTTTACATCCAATTCCTACAAAATGAGGGCTCATTTAAGAGAAGCCACCAGATACCAAACACACAAGACCTCTGCTAACGCGACCATACCTGCTACCGAGGGGTCTAGCTCCCTGTTTTGTTTATCTACCCTCGAAATCTTGACACGGCATGTGTGTCGGTGATAATATCTCAGCAGTAATTAGATGACACAGTAATAAAATCATTGTAGGCGCAATCTTTCATCTTTTAATGTAAGGCTAATCATTGGGGAAGACGGGACGTGTTGTGATTGGTTAAAAAGTAAAAGATTTTTTTTTTTTATTTGAGTTCATTTCTATAGTGATTTTCTTTGAGTTTTTTTTCAGAATATGTCCACAAGTTGAGGATCCAGAATACAGTTTTTTAGCAACTGCGAAGTGACATGAAAAACTGCATAGCTCTATGAGTGGTTAATGAATGAAATAAAATAATATTTTTCATAACCTCTTTTATTGATGTATTAAGTTTTGTTAAAAAGTATAGAACACAAGTATAAGTAGAAGTTTTTCTTAATATTAGATTGATACAAGATTGTCTGATAGTGTACCGAATTACTTAGATAAGTAAGTCGAAAGGTCCAGTGCGTTGGGTGCCTTTATCATTGTGATTAAAGAACGTCATAAGTATGCCTTCGTCACACAACCCCGGCCTCGAAGTGAACTCACACAAACACGTTCCCTAAACAATTCTTGGTCGAAACACAGTATGGACCTTTAAAATTTTGTTCATAAATCATGAATCCGTCCTTTGCTGCACGGAACCCGTTGCACTTACTCGCTTTGGCAACAATACGATACTTGTCACCCTTGAACTCAGCACTGAAGATCAATGTCACCCACTGCATCTTAGGGTGGATTCTTAAGCTTAACTTGATTTTGTCGAAAATTTCAGCGTTAGATCCACGCAACTGGAAGCTGATCGATTCATTAAACTGCGGGTCAAATAAATTTAACAGCTTACCGGAAACATTTTTGAAAATTCGGTGCATTTGTTCATACTTCTCGTATTTATTGGCTCGTCTCATTTCTATGTTTAAAGTTGAAATGTTTGAGACGTACATATAATTTATGACAGTCTGCAAAAGGTTATGGATCTCTGCTAGCTTTGCGTGTTCAAAAAGCTCACTCTTTCGACTTAAGTAAGGTGATTCACTTGTTTGCAACCACCACTGCTGTATATGATCAAGAGAATATAGTAGAGCAAGACAAGAGTTACCGGTATCTCTATTTTTGTCGACAGCATATATTTCGTTCATTTCATCTTTCAAAATACGTTCTAGTTCGTCTTCCTTGGCCTGATCAGGGTAAAACCAAAACTTGCTGAAAAACTCCCTCGCTTGGATTTTATCGTATTCATCGCCACTGCTCGTAAATGAATATTTTGGGAAATCATTTGTGTTTATCTTAATTCGGTAGTCACCTAAATCATCGTAAACAGTCTTATACCTATCATCTTCTAATTCTTTTAAAAATAAAGCAGCATTAGGTGGCAAATTTTTATTTTCCAAGTCAAACCTCAGCATATTCGTTTTTGTATCTAAGATTAATAGGTTACCAACTGCTCCGCCGATGCCACCGTTGATGTCAATGATGCCCTGTTCAATGGTTTTCCCTGATCCCACGTCTTCCTGGTTGATTTCTACAATTTTCGTATCCTGACTTTGTTTCATTAAATCCACTATTGTATCTGCTAGAGTTTTCATTCTACTTCGCATTTTGTTTTCATTTCCACGGAATGTCATGTCTACATTTCCAAACGCTATAGGTAATTTAAATTTTAGTGATGAAAGTTTTTTCCGACCATCATCATTCAAAACGTTTTGTTGGAATTCATGAGATTTTATACTCTGCTTAGACCGCTTTGATGACACTACTTTGAGAAATGTGTTTTTAAGAACGATTAAATATTCAAGGTCACTGTAGAAAAACTCCGGACGAAATTCCCACATCCGAAATTCTTTACTGTCAGACTGTGTTTCGCACATCTGTAACACTTCTCGCCCTATAGCCACGTGGTATCTCGCTATTATCTTATCTATCAATATATTTGGCTTGGATATCTCAGTTTTCCCTAAATCGACAGGTTTCAGAAAAGCTGTTCCCAATTTTTCGATTCGGTCCATAGCTGTCACTTTGGTTAAAGAGTTGATATCACCTTCGTCATAATTATATTGAAAAGGCTCTGTGTTCCGTCTTGTATTTATGAGATTTTGTACCACTTTGCTTACTTGGTATTCAGTTTTTTGCTTTGCAAAGCTTTCCTTGGCTGTTGTGTTTAAGAAAAAGTAACAATCGACGTCTCGGAAGTCTCCCTTGAACATGAGGTCGTTATTGCCGACCTGGAACCGGTCCTTGATCTCGAGGTAGCCTTTGAAACATTTCCGCAAGCTGGAGTTCCCAGAGTCATTCCATACTTCCTCGACAGTAAGTCTAGCTTTCTCGGGATTCTCTTTGTAAATCAATTGCACAAAGAGCACGACCGGCCTCGGTTGGCCCTCCGCCTGGTAGCGCAGGCAGACATCATTCATAGCGCTAATGCCTTGAATTTTAGTTCCAAGCAAGAAATCTTGCTTTATTTGCTGGTGGCTCAGCACTCGCAGATAGACCAGACTCAGCGTTTTCGTCCTCAACTGCGCACCTCCTACTTCGGATGTTCCAATTCTCTTTGAATACTTGAATTGCTCTTTATTTTGCACACCATAATTTGAGATCGCATTTTGATCATTACTTGTTAAAAAATTGCTTAACGCTTGATATTCATCACCGCTTGACAAAGAAACTTTCCTTGCAAAATTTTCGTCTGCCTTCAGCAGGTCTACAGTTTCGTTTTTGATGTCGATATCAACATTTACTAATTTGTTCTCAGAGTTGATTATTTTAAACAATTTACAAAGTATTGTATTGAAAACCCTGGGTGTTTTACCAGAATTGTCGCGTTGTTTAAAGTCGTGATTATATTCCAAATCCATATTAATTTGAATATTGTCTATGGCAATAATAGTCTGCAAAACATCATCAAGGCATGCATGCTTCGCACAACTAAAAAAATCATTTTCTCGAGTCAAGTACGAAGCTGCGACTTTCAATTTCGACCATACTTGTATTTCATGGTGAACTTTTAAGAAAATTGCATTAGAATGCATTTCAAATGTAAAATGATTAGCTTCTTTTTCATTGTTGTAATGCGTATTTATTTCATCCTTAGCAATGCGCTCTACTTCGTCTTCTTTGGCCTGACCGAAGTAAAACCATAGGTTGCTAAAAAAATCCTTTGCTTGTATCTTATAATATTCTATTGGATTGTGCTTTGAAAAACTAGTTGCATCCAAATTTTTGGTTTGGACCTCAGCTGCCACTTTGCTTAATCGATCTATGTCAAATTCATCGTACTTATATTGAAACACTTCGGTATTTTGTCCTGTATTTATAAGATCGTGTACCATTTTGCTCACTTTGCTTTCGGTTTTCTTCTTGACAAGGTTTTCCTTAGCTGACGTGTGCAATACGAAGTAGCAGTCGACGTTGCAGAACTCTCCCTCGAACATGGGGTCCTGGTTATCGACGCGGAACCGTTCTTTTATTATGAGGTAGCTCTCGAAGTACTTTTGCAAGCTGAAGTCTCCGGAGTCACTCCACAAGTCTTTATCGGCGACTTTGTTTTCGGGATCTTCTCTATGTTTGGTTTGTATGAACAGCACAACCGGTTTCTGGCATCCCGTCTCTTGGTACCGCACGCAAATGTCGTCCATGGCGCCTATGTCGTCGATGTTGACCCCGAGGAAGATATCATGCTCTATTTGGCCGTGGTTCAGCACTCGTACAAAAATAAGACTAACCATTTTAGTCTCGTTAAGCTGTCCTGGCAAGCCGGATGTGTCATTCGACTTCAAATACTTAAATTGCTGATTGTTAAACAGACAACTTAAACTCGCATCCTGACCGTTATTTTGAAAATCATTATATTGAATTGGTGAACTGCGATTATTTTTCAACAAGCCATTATCATTTGCTTTTTTCTCTGCAGTTTGTAGTAAACTAACAATCTTTGTGTTATTTTTAAAAGAGAACAAATTGGCGTAAAAGAGGGGAGTGTCTTCCGTTCTATTTCTAACCAGAACGTCAGCTCCATGACGAACCAGTAGGATCGCAATGGCATCATCTTCACATAGCAACGCCGAGTGTAGTGGTGTGTTGCCGTCTACTTTCTGCGCATCAACGTTAGCTCCGTTATTCAACAGCAGCTCTACTATAAACTTCTTCTTAGATTCGACGGCCGTGTGCAGCGGGGTGACGTCGTTTGCAGCAAGCGCATTCACATTAGCTCCACGTTTTAGCAGTGACCGCACGATGGATATTTCTGCACAAAACGCTGCCTTGTGTAACGCCGTATCTTGGTCTCTATCATACGCGTTTACGTCAGCACCTTTTTTTATCAGTTGCTCTGCGATAGTCGCATCTCTATTACACACCGCCAAGTGCAGCGGTGCGTCCCCGTTTGTAAGCTGCGCGTTCACATCTGCGCCTTTATTTAGCAACACCTCCACGATGCTCTTGAACCTGAGTTTCACCGCCCTGTGCAGCGGTGAATATCCGTTTGTTTCCTGCGCGTTCACGTTAGCGCCTTTATTCAGCAATAGTTCTACGACAGCAGTCTCATTGGAATGCGCCGCCTTATGCAGGGGCGTGCATCCTTCTGTAGTCTTGGCGTTCACGTTAGCGCCTTTGTTCAGGAGTAGCTCTACCACAGATATTTTTCCGGAACGCGCTGCCCCGTGTAGTGGGATGTATTTTTTTGAAGTCTGCACGTTCAAGTCTGCACCTTTATTTAGTAGCAGCTTTACTAGAGATATTTCCCCAGAACGTGCTGCCGCATGCAGCGGGGTGTATCCATTTTTCGCCTGCACGTTCACATCAGCACCTTCATTCAGCAGCAGCTCCGCAAAAGACGTCATTCCAAATGTCGCTGCTAAATGCAGCGGCGTGATTCCGTCTATTGTCTGAGCATGAATGTTTGCGCCTTTGTCTAGCAGCTGCTTTACGCTAAGAGTATGCCCAGAACGTGCTGCATGGTGTAGTGGCGTGACTCCATCTATCGTTTGCACGTTCACTTTAGCACCTTTATCCAATAGTAGCTCTAAAATAGATGCATCCCTAGATTCCACAGCACCAAATAGTGGCGTTTTTCCATCGAAAGCTTGTGCGTGTACGTCAGCGCCTTTGTTTAGTAGCAGCTTTACGATATATTTTGTTCCAAAACGTGCCGCTGCATGTAGTGGCGTTAAACGTAGAGCTCCGGCCGCGTTCACGTCTACGCCTTTGTTCAACAGTAGCTCTACGATATCCTCTTCCTCGGTGCTAGATGCCTTCAACAGCATCGATGTTCCGTTTATCTCTTGCAAATGCACGTCCGCGCCTTTACTCACGAGTAGCTTTATGACAGGCTTCTTCATGTAATTCACCGCCTGATACAGCGGTGAGTCTCCGTATATATCTTTTGCATCCATGTCAGCGCCTTTGTTCAGCAGCAGCTCCGCAATAGACGTCAGCCCAAACTTAGCCGCTACATGCAGCGGTGAGAATTTTCTTTTATCTCGTGCGTTGATGTCAGCACCTTTATTCAATAGCAGATTTACGATGGACAACCTACTATGACGCACGGCCTCGTGCAACGGTGTGTTAACGTCACTATTTTGAGCGTTCAGTTCAGCGCCCCAATTCAGCAGCAGCTCCCCGATAGCCGTGTGTCCCAGTTGCGCCGCCACATGTAACGGCGTGTTTCCAAATTCATCCTGCGCGTTCACGTCAGTGCCTTTATTAAGTAGCAACTCAACAATAAACGTCTCCCTAGAACGCACTGCTTCATGCAGTGGCGTGTCTCCGTGAATATTATGGGCGTGAACGTTAGCGCCTCGTTTCAGAAGCAGCTTCACGACGGTTGCCTTTTGACGGTGCACCGCCAAGTGCAGCGGTGTGTTCCCGTCATCATCCGTCGTGTTCACGTCGGCTCTTTGGTCCAGACACCGCCTTACGTTTGTCAGTTTCACTGCTATGGGCTTGCTACTCGTAATGCTTTCCAACAGCCGGTTGTTTTTGTTATAAAACTTATCTTCTATAGAAGCCATACCTATCTCAAGTTATTCAAAAATATTATGGTGTAGTATCGCTTTTGAACTTATATTTGAGCGGGTCCTAGAACTGTCGTATCCAGCATAATGGGGGTTTTTTTGAACTTTATCTTTCAGACCTTAATCGAGAAATGCATAGTGCTATACGCTCCCGTGACCAGAAGAATATAAATATAGATAGCGCTTGCTAATTCAAATAACAAATAGCAATTAGAAAGAGTTAAAGTATTATATATTTTCCAACGGATTTCAATTAAGCTTGAGATGTGGATGAGGGCTTTCTTGTCTAAAGAGCGGAAGGGTAGACAACTAATTTGTTCAGTTTCCTTCGTGGACTGGTTCCCGGTAGTCGCTGCGGTAGGTGAGCGCTCGTTTCAGTTCAGAGAGCACCAGCGAAATAGGCAGGTGACGTCAGTTGGTGAAACTACATTCTTTCTGAAGTCGGCGAGCAGACCTCGAAAGACGCTATCGTTCAGGATCCTGAAATGCGTCGCGAGAACAGAGTATGATAGTGACTGTTTTAGGATTTTATAATTAGGCGTGCTCATCTAAAATAATATAAAGAGTCAACTCTCAAACATTGAATATTTATTGCGAGCGGCTTCTATCGTTTTACGACTTCTGAAAATTCTCAAAAAAGTTAGTTGTTCCATACATTTTTTCAGCTGCTTTTTTCACAATTTCAGGATTGGTCCCATAGTAAAAGTTGTTCATATAGCATACAGTTTACTTACACTTAGCCCAGTTCACATGTTATTATTTTACACTGAGATTTAAGCTCTGCAGGCCAGCCTTGTAAAGTGGACACGTAATGGCCTGAATTGCTTTACGTATGACCCGTGTAATAATGCTCCTAATTTGAATTTAAATTTATTCATTAAATTATCAATTAGGTAAAATTAAAAATTTCTATGCTAACGTACCTCAGAAAAAAATCAACTAGTGTGATAAAAAACTAATCACTTCCAAAAATATAAAGGTTTCTTAACTAAGCAAAATATCATGCACATTGCTATTAATTACCTTATCAATGCATGATGGCATCTTGTCGTGGCCACTCCATTTCAACTTTTACTTTTTTACCGACTTCAAAAATGAGGGTATTAGTTTTGATTCGAAGCACGCTTATGTACCAATGTAGGTGCACTGTAGACGTTTTGGTAGATATTTGTCAAATTAAAATTTAATTAATCAAATCAAATCAAAAATCTAATTTTTAAAATTTTGAAATAAAATATCAATTAAATTGACATGTTCTACTTGTCCACAACACAGCCTCACAAGGACTAAGACAAGGCACAAGGTTTACCTCATCCAGACGATAAAAAAACCGAGACGATTGACGTCACATCGCGATTAGACCGCTTGAGTCATTTCTGAAGGAAACATTTTGAGAAAACAAATGCGTACCGGTTTAGAGGTTTTTGTTGATCGCCGGGCTAGCTCGCAGGCGCGATAGGACCAAATACTCCATACTACAGTTTCTTGTGTATGAGTTCTTCAAAACGATCAAACGATTCGAAAGGCTAATGGCTAATTTGATTACAGAGATGGATTTTGGTCCCAAAAAAATATATGAGTACTTTAAGCCCTTTTCGTGATCACAAACGGTCATAGCATGAGAGTTTCATATGAATAAAATAAATAGGTAATAATTTTTGGAAACTCTTTTATGGGTAGATGGATGTATTACGTTACGTTAAAAACTATAGAATAAACGTACGAGTATAATAAAGTAGACTTACCTAATCTTACATACAAGATTTTAGCTAGTGTACCGAATTATTAAGTGTTACAGGTAAAATACGCTGACATGTAAGTACCTCAGGGTCTTTTCATCATTGTGGCGATAGAACGCCTTCAGCATCCTTTCATCATGCAACGCTATGAAAACAACTCACACAAAAACGTTCCTTAAGCAATTTCTGGTCGAAACACAGTATGGACCTTTAAAATTTTGTTCATAAATCATGAATCCGTCCTTTGCTGCACGGAACCCGTTGCACTTACTCGCTTTGGCAACAATACGATACTTGTCACCCTTGAACTCAGCACTGAAGATCAATGTCACCCAATGCATCTTAGGGTGGATTCTTAGGCTTAACTTGATTCTGTCGAAAATTTCAGCATTAGATCCACGCAACTGAAAGCTGATCGATTCATTAAACTGCGGGTCAAATAAATTTAGCAGCTTACCGGAAACATTTTTGAAAATTCGGTGCATTTGTTCATACTTCTCGTATTTATTGGCTCGTCTCATTTCTATGTTTAAAGTTGAAATGTTTGAGACGTACATATAATTTATGACAGTCTGCAAAAGGTTGTGGATCTCTGCTAGCTTTGCGTGTTCAAAAAGCTCACTCTTTCGACTTAAGTAAGGTGATTCACTTGTTTGCAACCACCACTGCTGTATATGATCAAGAGAATAGAGTAGAGCAAGATTAGAGTTACCGGTATCTCTATTTTTGTCGACAGCATATATTTCGTTCATTTCATCTTTTAAAATACGTTCTAGTTCGTCTTCCTTGGCCTGATCAGGGTAAAACCAAAACTTGCTGAAAAAATCCTTCGCTTGGATTTTATCGTATTCATCGCCATCGCTCGTAAATGAATATTTTGGGAAATCATTTGTGTTTATCTTAATTCGGTAGTCACCTAAATCATCGCTAATAGGCTTAAACCTATCGTCTCCCAGTTCGTTTAAGAATAAAGCAGCATTTGGTGGCAAATTTTTATTTTCCAAGTCAAACCTCAGCATATTCGTTTTTGTATCTAAAATTAATAGGTTACCAACTGCTCCGCCGATGCCACCGTTGATGTCAATGATGCCTTGTTCGATGGTTTTCCCTGTTCCCACGTCTTCCTGGTTGATTTCTACAATTTTCGTATCCTGACTTCGTTTCACTAAACCCATTATTGTATCTGCTAGCGTTTTCATTCTACTTCGGATCTTGTTCTCATTTCCACGGAATGTCACGTCTACATTTCCAAACGCTGTAGGTAGTTTAAATTTTAGTGATGAAAGTTTTTTCCGACCCTCATCATTCAAAACGTTTTGTTGGAATTCATGAGATTTTTTACTCTGCTTAGACCGCTTTGATGACACTACTTTGACAAATGTATTTTTAAGAGCGATTAAATATTCAAGGTCGCTGTTGAAAAATTCCGGACGAAATTCCCACATGCGAAATTCCTTATTCTCAGATTGTGTTTCGCACATCTGCAAAACCTCTCGCCCTATAGCTACGTGGTATCTCGCTATTATCTTATCTATCAATATATTTGGCTTGGGTATCTCAGTTTTCCCTAAATCGACAGGTTTCAGAAAAGCTGTTCCCAATTTTTCGATTCGGTCCATAGCTGTCACTTTGGTTAAGGAATCAATATCATCTTCGTCATAATTGTATTGAAAAGGCTCTGTGTTCCGTCTTGTATTTATGAGATGTTGTACCACTTTGCTTACTTTGTGTTCAGTTTTCTGCTTTGCAAAGCTTTCCTTGGCTGTCGTGTTTAAGAAAAAGTAGCAATCGACGTCTCGGAAGTCGCCCTTGAACATGAGGTCGTTATTGCCGACCTGGAACCGGTCCTTAATCTCGAGGTAGCCTTTGAAACACTTCCGCAAGTTGGAGTTCCCAGAGTCATTCCATATCTCCTCAACGGTAAGTCTAGCTTTCTCGGGATTCTCTTTGTAAATCAATTGCACAAAGAGCACGACCGGCCTCGGTTGGCCCTCCACCTGGTAGCGCAGGCAGACATCATTCATAGCACTAATGCCATTGATTTTGGTTCCAAGCAGAAAATCTTGCTTTATTTGCTGGTGGCTCAGCACTCGCAGATAGACCAGACTCAACGTTTTCGTCCTCAACTGCGCACCTCCTACTTCGGATGTTCCAATTCTCTTTGAATACATGTATTGCTGTTTATTTTCCAGGCCATAATTTGAGATCGCATTTTGATCATTACTTGTTAAAAAATTGCTTAACGTTTGATATTGATCACTGCTTGACAAAGAAACTTTCCGCGCAAAATTTTCGTCTGCCTTCAGCAGGTTTACAGTTTCGTTTTTGATATCGATATCAACATTTACTGATTTGTTCTCCGAATTGATTATTTTAAACAATTTACAAAGCATTGTATTGAAAACCCTTGGTGTCCTCCTGCCAGAATTGTCGCGTTGTTTAAAGTCATGATTATATTCCAAATCCATATTAATTTGAATATTGTCTATGGCAATAATAGTCTGCAAAACATCATCAAGGCATGCATGCTTTGCACAACTAAAAAAATCATTTTCTCGAGTCAAGTACGAAGCTGCGACTTTCAATTTCGACCAGGTTTGTATTTCATGGTGAACTTTTAAGAAAATTGCATTAGAATGCATTTCAAATGTAAAATGATTAGCATCTTTCTCGTTATTGTAATGCATATTTATTTCATTCTTAACAATGCGCTCCACTTCGTCTTCTTTGGCCTGACCGAAGTAAAACCAAAGGTTGCTAAAAAAATCCTTTGCTTGTAACTTATAATATTCTACTGGATTGTTGTTTGAAAAACTAGTTGCATCCAAATTCTTGGTTTGGGCCTCAGCTGCCACTTTGCTTAACTGATCTATGTCGTGTTCATCGTATTTATATTGAAACACTTCGGTGTTTCGTCCTGTATTTATAAGATCGTGGACCATTTTGTTTGCTTTGTTTTCGGTTTTCTTCTTTTTAAGGCTTTCTTTAGCTGATGTGTGCAATACAAAGTAGCAGTCGACGTTGCAGAACTCTCCCTCGAACATGGGGTCCTGGTTACGAACCCGGAATCGCTCTTTTATTATGAGGTAGCTCTCGAAGTACTTTTGCAAGCTGAAGTCTCCGGAGTCACTCCACAAGTCTTTATCAGCGACTCTGTTTTCGGGATTTTCTCTATGTTTAGTTTGTATGAACAGCACAACCGGTTTCTGGCGTCCGGTAACTCGGTATCGCACGCAAATGTCGTCCATGGCGCCAATGTCGTCGACGTTGACCCCGAGGAAGATATCATGCTCTATTTGGCCGTGGTTCAGCACTCGTACAAAAATAAGACTAACCATTTTAGTCTCGTTAAGCTGCCCTGGCAAGCCGGATGTGTCATTCGACTTCAAATACTTAAATTGCTTATTATTAAACAGACTATTTAAACTCGCATCCTGACCGTTATTTTGAGAATCATTATGATGAATTGGTAAACTGCGATTATTTTTCAACAAACCATTATCATTTGCTTTTTTCTCTGCAGTTTGTAGTAAACTAACAATCTTGGTGTTATTTTTAAAGGAGAACAAATGTGCGTAAAAGAGGGGAGTGTCTCCTGTTCCGTTTCTAAGCAGAACGTCAGCTCCATGACGAACCAGTAGGATCGCAATAGCGTCATCTTCATATAGCAACGCCGAGTGTAGTGGTGTGTTGCCGTCTGCTTTCTGCGCATTTACGTTAGCTCCATTATTCAACAGCAGCTCCACTATACATTTCTTCTTAGATTCGACAGCCATGTGCAGGGGGGTGACGTCATTTGCAGCAAATGCGTTCACATTAGCTCTATGTTTTAGCAGTGACTGCACGATGGAGGTTTCTCCACAAAACGCTGCCTTGTGTAACGCCGTATCTTGGTCTCTATCAAACGTGTTTACGTCAGCGCCTTTTTTTATCAGTTGCTCTGCGATGGTCGCATCTCTATTACACACCGCCAAGTGCAGCGGTGCGTCCCCGTTTGTAAGCTGCGCGTTCACATTTGCGCCTTTATTTAGCAACACCTCCACGATCCTCGTGAACTTGAGTTTCACTGCCCTGTGCAGCGGTGAATATCCGTTTGTTTCCTGCGCGTTCACGTTAGCACCTTTATTCAGCAGTAGTTCTACGACCGCTGTCTTATTAGAATGCGCCGCCTTGTGCAGCGGCGTGCATCCCTCTGTAGTTTGTACGTTCACGTTAGCACCCTTGTTCAGGAGTAGCTCTACCACAGATATTTTACCGGAACGCGCCGCTCCGTGTAGTGGGATGTATTTTTCTGAAGTCTGCACGTTCAAGTTCGCACCTTTATTTAATAGCAGCTTTACTAGAGATATTTTCCCAGAACGCGCTGCCGCATGCAGCGGGGTGTATCCATTTTTCGCCTGCACGTGCACATCAGCGCCTTCGTTCAGCAGTAGCTCTGCAAAGGACGTCATTCCGAATTTCGCCGCTAAATGCAGCGGCGTGATTCCGTTTATTGTCTGAGCGTGAATGTTTGCGCCTTTGTCTAGCAGCTGCTTTACAATAGACGTTTGCCCAGAACGTGCTGCATAGTGAAGTGGCGTGACTCCATCTATCGTTTGCACGTTCACCTTAGCGCCTTTAGTCAATAGTAGCTCTACAATAGATATATCCTTGGATGCCACAGCACCAAATAGTGGCGTCTTTCCATCAAAAGCTTGTGCGTGCACGTCAGCGCCTTTGTCGAGTAGCAGCTTTATGATATTTATAGTCCCAAAACGTGCCGCTGAATGTAGTGGCGTTAAACGTAGAGCTCCTGACGCGTTCACGTCTACGCCTTCGTTCAACAGTAGCTCTACGATATCCTCTTCCTCGGTGCTCGATGCCTTCAACAGCAAAGATGTTCCATTTATCTCTTGTAAGTGCACGTCCGCGCCTTTACTCACGAGTAGCTTTATGACAGGCTTGTTCATGTAATTCACCGCTCGATACAGCGGTGTATCTCCGAATATATCTTTCGCGTCCATGTCAGCGCCCTTGTTCAGCAGCAACTCCGCAATAGACGTCAACCCAAATGTAGCCGCTTCGTGCAGGGGTGAGATATTTCTTTTATTTTGTGCGTTGACGTCAGCACCTTTGTTCAATAGCAGATTTACGACGGAAATATTACTATTACGCAAAGCCTCGTGCAACGGTGTGTTAACGTCTCTATTTTGAGCGTTCAGTTCAGCGCCCCAATTCAGCAGCAGCTCCCCGGGAGCCGTGTGTCCCAGTTGCGCCGCCACGTGTAACGGCGTGTTTCCGAATTCATTCTGCGCGTTCACGTCAGCGCCTTTATTTAGCAGCAGCTGCAAAATAGATGTCTCCCTAGAACGCACTGCTTCATGCAGTGGCGTGTCACCGTGAATATTATGGGTGTTCACGTTAGCGCCTCGTTTCAGAAGCAGCTTCACTACGGTTGCCCTCTGACGGTGCACCGCCAAGTGCAGCGGTGTGTTCCCGTCGTCATCCGTCGTGTTCACGTCGGCTCTTTGGTCCAAACATCGCCTCACGTTTGTTAGTTTCACTGCTATGGGCTTGTTAGTCGTAATGCACTCCAACAGCCGGTTGTTTTTGTTATAAAGCTGATCTTGTATAGAAGCCATACCTATCTTAAGTTATTCAAAATATTATGGTGCAGTGTAAAGTTGTTTCTGAACTAATATTTAAGCGGGACGTAGAACAGTCGTATCCTGCATAATGGGGGTATATTACTTGAACTATATCTGAAAAAGCTTAGTCGAGAAAAGGAGAAAAGAAGAAAATCTTTATGCGCTTCCGTGTACAGAGGAATATAAATATAGATAGCGCTCTCTAATTCAAATAATCAAATAGCAATTATGAAAGTTAAAGTATTTCATGTTCTCCTAAGTACGGATGTCAATCAGGCTTGACATGTGAATTAGGTTTTTCTTATTGAAAGAGCAGAAGGGTTGACATTTCCTGGTAGTCGCTGCGGTAGGTGAGCGCTCGTTTCAGTTCAGAGAGCACCAGCAGAACTAGGCAGGTGACGTCAGTTGGCGAAGCCGCATCCTCTCTGAAGTCGGCGAGCAGACCTCGAAAGACGCTGTCGTTCGGGATCCTGAAATGTGTCGCGAGAACTGAGACTATTTTATGGACTCAACATTTGTCTTAAGGCGACAACGCACTGCGTATGCTCATCCATAATAATATAAAGGGTCAACTCTCACGCACTGAAGAGCGATTGCAAGCGGCTTCTATCGTTTTACGACTTCGGTAAATTCACAAAAAAATCTGCTATTCCATACATTTTTCTAGCTGATTTTTCGCAATTTCAGGTTTGGTCCCATAGTAAAAGTATTTCTAATGATGAGTACTATGAGATCTTTTTGGCTTATTAAGGTGAAACGTTTGGCTCATGGCGCGAAATTTGAATTTCAACTGTTTTTCCTTTTTAGAGCCAGGCCGGGGTAACTACGAGTAAATTAAGTAATCATAAAGTTTGCGCCAATTGTTAAGCAATCATTACAGTATTTTGTAGAGGTAATAAACAGTAATGCACAAGATTACTCAAGCCAATTTAGCGTTAAACTGACGATCGGAGATGATATTGACATATTTGAATAATTAGGTGCATTATTACTGTTTTTTACTTTTACAACATTTCGTAAAAAATACTCAACGGTTGTCGCAAATTTCATTATTATTTAATTTAGTTACCCAGTAAAACTCTAAAATCGAAAAAACCATTTGAAATTTAAATTTCGCGCCATATGTGAAACGTTGCACCTTAACATATCGTTTTCTTACCTGCACCTACAAATTATTTTACGCTGAGATCATTTCACAAGAATAATATTTCTGTTTATTCAATATTTTCAGGCCGAAGCCTCAATGAACACGTAATGGTATGCCTTACGTTTCACTTGTGGAATAATCCTCCTAATTTAAATTAAAAAATTAAATTAAATTATATTAAAATTTAATCATTAGGTACATTAAAAAATGGGTACATAATATAATAATTTCTACTAACGTTCATGAGAAAAGAAACAACTCGTGCGATGAAAACATAAGCTAAAGATTATTGTTGCGATAAAACTTTGCTATTAATTACCTTTTCAATGCATCTTGTTGTGGTCACTTTCTATAAACTTTTACTTTTACTGACTTAAAAAAAGAGGGTATTAGTTAATGTCAGTCGAAAATGTTTATGTACCTATGTAGGTAGTAGGTATGTACACTATAAACTTTCTGGTAGATTTTGGTAGATACTTATCAAATTCTACATTGTAGGTTATTCATGAAAATTTTATGATACAATATCGATTCTATTGACATGTTCTACTTATCTACACAACTAAATCACAACACAGACTCACAAGGACTAATACTCGTATGTTTACCTTGTTCAGATGACAGTTACCTAGATGCTACGTCACGTCGCCATTGGTGAGCTTGAGTCATTTCTAAAGGAAACATTTTGAGAAAACAATTGCATATAACAACATAATATATATTATACTAGCTGACCCTTGCCCACTTCGTTGGGCATAATGTTAATTAAACCCGAAGCCATCGCGCGCCGTCCGGACCGTTTTTTCTCCGATTCACTTTGCAAAACGGACTACCACGTAAAAGCCTTTTTATTTTTCGGTTTTTTATATAACCTATGACACTCAGCAATAATGTGGCTTTCTATTGGTGAAAGAATTTTTAAAATCGGTTCAGTAGATCCCGAGATTACCCCTTACAATTTAACAAATATACAAACACACAAACTTTACTTCTTTATAATATTATAGTATAGAAGTATAGATTAGTATAGATTAATTTAAGAATGTGACTTGCATATTATGAAAATATAATACTCTGTCCATTGGTCTAAAATTATCTTATGATGTCGTTTTGTCATCTAAAACGACAGTCTAAGTTAAGGTGTCCGCTTTGAGCTGACTTCCCCTACTCACCATACTGTATTTTACTCGTATATTTTTATATACTTAACTTATTTTAACATTTGGTTAAATAGGAATATATTTATTTATTCAATTAAAAATACAGTCAAATAAATATAATACATAACAAAGACATACGAGTATATTATACATTTGGTTTAGAACCTTTTGTTGGACGCCGGGCTTTACAGGCAACGGACACATGACATTAGAGAATGGACACATGCTATAGAACCCATAAAATGGGTTTAGTTTTTGAAACGATCAAACGTTTCGGAAGGCTGTTTTTTTTTGGTTATAGGAATGGTCCCATAGTAAAAAGGCTTCGTAATGATGAGTACTATGAGCCCTTTTCGGCTTAGCCTATCTTTCCTTGTAGTCCTGTAGTAGGTAGGTACAGGTACACTTAATAATAGGCACACTTTTTTCGACAATAAAAAAATTGTCGTTACTGTCTACAAAAGAATAGGGGAAATACTTTAAAATACGGAAAATGACCGGACGTGCCTATGAAAAAGCAAAATTACGACGCAGCATACTTTTCAGTGACAATGCCACCCCGGGCGCTAAAAACCGACGGAACCCTCAATCGGAACATCGGCGGAAGTGATTTTCCATGCCGGCGCGCGTAAGCCGACGTTTCCCTGCTATTTTAGCTCAACTAGGAAAGTCACGCGAGTTTACTCGCAGTTTTATTTAAATTTTCTCCAAAATCATATCGTATCTCACACATTGAAGAATTAACGTGGACGAGTCGACCACTAACGTTTTTTGAAGGGGACGACTAGTCCTGTGGACGAGTTTCAGCCGTGGGCGAGTTGCCCCCTAACTTACTTAAAGCTGTGCTTAAAGTTAGTCAATGCTTAAAATGCTCTGACAACTTCTAACCGACGAGAAATATCACGTGAAAAAACAAGACGGAGAGTTTAAAGCAGTGATTAAGTTTAAGCAAGCGAGCTTTTTTATCTCCATAATTAAGTTTCATCCACATACCTAACATGGATGAAAAAAAAATACAAACAAACAGACAATTTTATATTAGGAAAATATTGTAATAAAATGTTCAATGATTGTTCAGACGTTAAAGTGTGCAGTCGTGTGTGCGTAATTCTGTAGAAATTTGAAAATAAAAGTTTTTTACACGAATGAACAAGAAAGGACACTTCCTTTCTACGTAGAATAAACGTAAAAACTTTGCAACTTTGCATAGATTGAAAATGTATTTTATTTTATGCTTTTAACTCATAATATTTACATATTTACAAAAATACATTTAAAAATAACGTAAAATATAAATACTAGGTATGTTAGAAGCAAATAATAATTAGCCGCTTTAGCGAATATGAGAGCTAAAAATAATAATTAGCCGCTTTAGCGAATAAGAGAGCTAAAAATCGCCTGAATCGACAACTGACGGTTCAGTTGTCGATCTTCATGAATGAAACAAAAAAACTAAGTCAAAATCGGTTCAATCGTTGGGAGCTACGATGCGACATCATCATCATTATTAATATTCTATGTTGGTCCACTGCTGAACATAGGCCTCTCCTAGTAAATGCCGCAAGGCACGATCTTACCTGCCGCCTCAGGAACGATGTCGCTCCACCTGGCTACAGGGCGCCCTACTACGAAGCCACGCAGACACACATTATTCTTGTAACACCCCTTCTTTTGAAAAAGTTTTTTGACGTGACAACGTCTAATAAATCGATGAACGCCGGCTACACGCACGAAAAAGTGTCCCGTTACGTGTCCCGTTACGCTCATTGTGACATCACGATCGAAGCGAGAAAAGTATGCAATCATTTCATCAATGTTTTGTTATGACGTTGTCACGTTAAACTATCGTCAGCAAACCGACTTTACAGACAATTTCTTTTTCTCGGTGAAGAACAAAGCTGAATGTTACCTCGTCGTCATCAGTTAGTGGTGACATGGATGGTTGGACGTCATACATTTAATACCGATTCAAGGATTCAAAAATTAGAATAACCATAAACTAGAATTATGATTTCAATATTGGTCCGCGGCTGCACTCACTGCCGTGCCAGTAACTGCGTGAGACGTCAATCCGGCAGGAATAGGGGCTAGGGGATCTGTGGAGCAGCCGTGCCAACATTTTTTTACAAGCTTTTTTTAGCTTGCCGTTTGTTGTTGTTTTGGTTTATTGGGTCAAATCTTGCAACAGAATTAAGAACCAAAGAACCGGTGGTTATGGTCCAGTCCACCGGTGTTTGATTAAGCTGAAAATTGATGTACCAGCGTAACTCCGACAACAATTCATAAAAGCTTGTTTTTTTGAATAATTTTTTATTCTTCTTTATTATATATTCTTCTAATTCTTTTGCGATAGGTACTTTTTTATTTCTTTTAGAACTAATTTCGTTTTTTTTTTGTTTTAAAACTGATTGAGTATGTTTTTAGCTATGATTCAAGAAAATCTGTTCAACTGTTTGAAGATTATCAAGTCGTCGTTTTTTTTCAATCTTTTTCAAATTAGAGATGATTTTTAAGTTGACCTGAATAGGTTTATCCCGGGTCCCGTATGTAGTTTTAAATGACGTTGTAGCGACAGGTCGTTGTGGCGAAAAATTTTTAGCGTTTTTTTACACTGGAGCGAAAAGTCTTTGAAGCGAATTCCAACAAGGCGAATGACACTGCAGCGACAAATATTGTGGCGAAAAATGTTTGAAATTACAAATATGCTACTTTAAAACTATTAAAAGTTTTAAAGTAGCATAAAATAAAAGTAGCATTTTTCGAAGACTTTTCGCTCCAGCGTACTACGCTAAAAATTTTTCGCCACAACGACCTGTCGCTACAACGTCATTCGAAACTACGTATGGGACCCGTTTATCCCTATATTTATCTAGTTGTAGTGTAGAATATTGTTTACTTAGTTCCAACACTCTGAAGTCTCCACGGATTTCTCTGTCCGATCGCGGCCAACGCTAGCGGCGTGAGGCCGCCTTGTATATCGACGACCAGCCATGCATTAATGAACAATTCACAGTTTATGAACTGATTTGTTGATTGAGTTTATCATATTTTGACTAATATTTTGTATGCTATATTATTATATTATATTATATTATATTATATTATATTATATTATATTATATTATATTATATTATATTATATTATATTATATTATATTATATTATATTATATTATATTATATTATATTATATTATATTATATTATATTATATTATATTATATTATTATATTATATTATTTTGTTTGTTTTTGAGACAAAAAAAAATAAGGTAAAAGACAATTTTTTTTTTGTTTAAGGTTAAGGATTTAATAGTAGGTATCTGTTTTATTTAGGTTTTATGGGACTAGTCTTTTCCAAATATTCTAATACAATTTTCGGTTCAAATGAGGAACCAAATCAGTTGAGGGGTTGTCAAAATACAAGTATTGCCAATTTCCCAGTTTTTTTCAAATTACTGGCTATTTAGATTTATAGCTCTTATATAATTGCAACGTTATTTAGATTCACGGGCTGTGTAAAGAGTGTCGTAATTTCGTTATAATTAACACGGGAATCATCATTCTCAAACTTTAATCCTCCCACTGCTGGGATACAGGTCTTCCCTCGAAGGGTGATTAGGCCGTATTCCATCACGCTGAGCCAGTGCGGGTTGGTGGATTCACACACGATGCAGATGCAGATTTCCTCACGAAGTTTTTCTTCACTGAAAATACTCTCGTAAATTTAAGTCGTTAACTATGACTACTTTCGATAATTTAAAATGTGTCAAAACCACGTTTTCATAGTAAAAGTATGATATTTTGTTCAGTGTAGTACACCGCGGACCGGAGGTGCCGCTAAAAGCTTTCAGAGCACTGACGTACGCACCGCGTTATATCTATTTATGTTATTGTTTTACTTTTATTTTTAGCGTAAAGGAAACAACTTTATATGATTGATATTTTGATATGAAATGTAGTTAAAATTGTGGTACACCCCAAAATTGGGACTGCGCCATCCCTTGCCTATACCTACTGAATTTGCTTGCTATACGATATTAAACTCAGCGCGAAAATAAGCAGCTGTTCTATAGAAAAAATGTCAATGACACTCGACAAAACGTAGTATTTACTCGTATATGGTATCTCAGATCAAATTGTATGTTATTTATTGAGCCCTTTTCGGCTTAGCCTTTCCTTACAACCCTGTATAGGTATAGGGATGGCGAAATCACAATTTGGGGCAAACTACTAACTAGGTACTAATTGGTCGCGTGAAGGATTGTTTTTTTTATAAGTTTGTAGAGAAATAGTTTTATTTGTCATATCATACCTATTATTATTTTAGAGCCCGCCTGGGGAAGTACCACACCTTTGCCAGTTATTCCACCGCCAAGCAGTAATGTGCAAACATTACTGTGTTCCGGTTGGAAGGGCATTGTTTCCAGTGAAATTACAGGGCAAATGGGAGATTAAACAACTTATATCTCAGAGTGACGAGCGCAGTGCTGTGCCGCGCAGGGTCTTGAATTCTGTGAGTTCAAAATTCTGGGTAGCGCAGACCTGTTATGGGCAAACGTGACGTTTAACATCAGGCGAGCGATTTACTCGTCTCGTCACTCAATTACATAAAAAAATATATATATATATATATAGGTATATACTCGTAAGAGTACCTATATTACCTACATAGTTCTAAACGAAGAAAATTGTTTTTGGGTTCGAGTGACGAAAATTGGTTAAGTTCGTGTAATGACACTCCTGATAGGGTTCCGTTCAGCGTCATTTCTGGAGCAGACGTTATGCACGCTTATAAACAGATACCTAGTAAATATTATGGTACTAATATGATAATAAACTCATTACTAGGCATTAGGTGACTAATTATTCCTATGTTATTTCTGACGTGTATGCGGTATCATATGTAGGTACGAGCTGTGTGAAGTTATATGACGTTAGAACTCACCGGAATGTTTGCGTAGGTTACTGTGTGTTTGATGCAGATAGCTTATAGGATGCAAAATAAAGTCTCTGACATATAATTGCAGTGCTTGATTCTTGGCTATGACCTTTAGTTGAATAGATGTATTTGCTAATTGATTTATTGGACAAAAAAAAATTGCGAGGCATCTTTAATAAGAAGAGTGGAAATACTAAATAGTTTGTGCATCGTAATCTAAAACTGTGCACGTTTTACTTAATCCAAGTTCTTATCATAGATTTATTACCGTATTCGATATTTTATGTGATACCAGTGTTTTTCGTCAATAAGGTATGTTAATAAATAATTACTGTAATCCATCGGATTCTGTTAATAACCCGGCCTATCTACAACACAGCCACACAGCTGTAACAGACTAGAACGAACAGACGGACATGACGATTATTCATTATTCAAGGGTTTCTTGTTGTACTACGTAACCCTAAAAACCCCATACACATATTACATAACTTCCTTGTTGTACATACTAGTACAGTAATCGCAATGAGGGTATTCTTAAAATAATAAAATAATAATTAAAATAATTAAAAATAATTAAAATAAAATAAATAGAATAAATAAATAAATAAAATAAATAGAATAAATAAAATAAATAAAATAAATAAAATAAATAAAATAAATAAAATAAATAAAATAAATAAAATAAATAAAATAAATAAAATAAATAAAATAAATAAAATAAATAAAATAAATAAAATAAATAAAATACCTAAATAAAATAAATAAAATAAATAAAATAAATACAATATATAAAATAAGTAAAATAAATAAATACCCATTACTTAAAAAAACGTTCGTTTTGTTCAAGCGTTTTTTATATAGAGGTACATTTACAACTGAACGCTACCGTGGATTGGATGATACCTAAAACTGTAGGTCCCAGTATTTTGGTCCCATTAAGGACCATGTCAGAAGCATTTAGGCGGCCTGATACACTACAGACCTAGCCATGCACATATTATCCGAACTTAGGTCAAAATGAGTCAAAAGACCAAAGTATTTCAAAGGCGGCGCATTCTAAGGCGCACTCCAAAACTGTCGTGACCTTGTCTTCAAAACAACATTCTAGTGTGACTAGTTTTTGCATGCTAAAAAGATAGCCGGATCAAATCGAGTATTCTTTAGATAGCTTACGGTTGAGATATGAAGTCGCACAATTTGCTTCTTAAGTAAGTTTTTAGCTTATTTTAAATTGAAGATGTAAATACTTGTTTAATTATATTTGACAGTGATAAAAAAAAATTAATAAATAAAAAAAGTAAGTTTACACTTTGCACATTGATTTTATATTATTATTCATTGTTTTATTAACTTACTAGTATTGTTATCAGTAATTTAGACTTGTATACATAAATGTTAGAGTAACCTAACCAACCAATAATAACAACCACGATACGAGTTTAACAATAAATGTGTGGGAAACTGGATATACTTAGTCTAAATTTGTACAACAAAATACAGAACGAACTTATGAAACTGTGCTATATCTTTAGTATATAATTATCAAATGTAGTACGTATGTATCTAAATCTATCTAAACTAGGTACACAACAAAAACATAAAGAGGTTAAGCATTTTTGGCCATCACACAGCTTTTGCCATGGGACAAACCCGGAATTCGCGAAAAAAACCAGCTGTTCCATAAAAAATGACAATGACACTCGACATAATGTACCTACCTATAGAACAGCTGGTTTTTTTTGCGAATTCCGGGTTGCTCCCATAGTTAAAGTTGTTCATAATGATGAGTACTATCAGCCCTTTTAGGCTTAGTAAACCCTTTCTGTATAACTTTGCATGAGTAAGCCGGATGTTGTGAAACAGTCACTATCATAATCGGTTTTGGTAACACATTTCAGGGTTCAAAATGAGAGCATCTCTTGAGGTCTGCCCGCCAACTTAAGAGAAAATGCAACTTCGTAAACTGGCATCATCGGCCCGTTTCTGCTGTTGTTCAAGGAACTGAAACGTGCAGTGAAACTGCAGGACTGCAGCTACTACCGAGGGCCAGAGCTGTCCGGGAAAGAAACTGAACGAACTAGTTGTCAACCCTTCTGCTCCTTCGATGAGAAAATACTTATCCACATCACAAGGCTAATTGGAATCCGTTAGAAAACATGAACACTTATAACCGGTCATGTTTTTTTTTTTAAATATTTGAATAAGCAAACGATACCTCAACTTATTTTTATACGTACACGGAAGTGTAAATCTCTGCCTATTTTCTAAATAAAAGTCTTTCATGCAATACACGCAGTGACAACCAGCTTATAAATATTACTTTAAAAACAACATCAAACGACGCTTAATCTTTGTGAATCACCTAAGGGAGGTATGGCTTCTATACAAGATCAGCTTTATAACAAAAACAACCGCCTGTTAAAGTGCATTACGAGTAACAAGCCCATAGCAGTGACACTAACAAACGTGAGGCGATGTCTGGACCAAAGAGCCGACGTGAACTCCACGGATGACGACGGGAACACACCGCTGCACTTGGCGGTGCACCGTCAGAGGGCAACCGTCGTGAAGCTGCTTCTGAAACGAGGCGCTAACGTTCACGCCCATAATATTCACGGAGACACGCCACTGCATGAAGCAGTGCGTTCTAGGGAGACGTTTATTGTTGAGTTGCTGCTTAATAAAGGCGCTGACGTGAACGCGCAGGATGGATTTGGAAACACGCCGTTACACGTGGCGGCGCAACTGGGACACACGGCTACCGGGGAGCTGCTGCTGAATCGGGGCGCTGAACTGAACGCTCAAAATAGAGACGTTAACACACCGTTGCACGAGGCCGTGACTCATAGTAAGATGTCTATCGTAAATCTGCTATTGAACAAAGGTGCTGACGTCAACGCAAGAGATAAAAGAAAATTCTCACCACTGCACGTAGCGGCTAAATTTGGGCTGACGCCTATAGTAGAGCTGCTGCTGAACAAAGGCGCTGCCATGGATGCGAAAGATATAAACGGAGACACACCGCTGTATCAGGCAGTGATTTACATGAAGAAGCCTGTCATAAAGCTACTCGTGAGTAAAGGCGCGGACGTGAACATGCACGACAAAAACGGAACATCGTTGCTGTTGGAGGCATCGAGCACCGAGGAGGAGGATATTGTAGAGCTACTGTTGAACGAAGGCGTAGACGTGAACGCGGCCGGAGCTCTACGTTTAACGCCACTACATGCAGCGGCAATTTATGGAACAAAAAACATCATAAAGCTGCTACTAAACAAAGGCGCCGACGTGCACGCACAAGCTTTTGATGGATCGACGCCACTGTTCGTTGCTCTGGAATCCAGAGATAAATCTATTGTAGAGCTACTATTGAATAAAGGCGCTAAAGTGAACGTGCGAGCGATAGACGGAGTCACGCCACTTCACTATGCAGCACGTTCTGGGCACACGTCTAGCGTAAGGCAGCTCCTGGACAGAGGCGCAGACATTCACGCTCAGACAATACACGGAATGGCGCCGCTGCATTTAGCAGCAAAATTCGGAATGACGTCTTTTGCAGAGCTGCTGCTGAACAAAGGTGCTGATGTGAACGTGCAGGCTAAAAATGGATACACGCCGCTGCATGCGGCAGCGCGTTCTGGGGAAATATCTCTAGTAAAGCTGCTACTAAATAAAGGTGCAGACTTGAACGTGCAGACTTCAAAGAAATACATCCCACTACACGGAGCGGCGCGTTCCGGTAAAATATCTGTGGTAGAGCTACTCCTGAACAAGGGTGCTAACGTTAACTCAACGACTACAGAGGGATGCACGCCGCTGCACAAGGCGGCGCATTCTAATGAGACGGCGATCGTAGAACTACTGCTGAATAAAGGCGCTAACGTGAACGCGCAGGAAACAAACGGATATTCACCGTTGCACAGGGCGGTAAAACTCAAGTTCACGAGCATCGTGGAGGTGTTGCTAAATAAAGGCGCAGATGTGAACGCGCGGCTTACAAACGGGGACGCACCGCTGCACTTGGCGGTGTGTAATAGAGATGCGACTATCGCAGAGCAACTGATAATGAGAGGTGCTGACGTAAACGCGCATGATAGAGACCAAGATACGGCGCTGCATAAAGCAACGTTTTTTGGGGAAACCTCCATCGTACAGTCACTGCTAAAGCGTGGAGCTAATGTGAATGCGCTTGTTGCAAATGACGTCACCCCGCTGCACACGGCCGTCGATTCTAAGAAAAAGTGTATAGTAGAGCTGCTGTTGAATAACGGAGCTAACGTTAATGCGCAGAAAGCAGACGGCAACACACCACTACACTCGGCGTTGCTATATGAAGATGACGCTATTGCGATCCTACTGGTTCGTCATGGAGCTGACGTTCTGCTTAGAAATAGAACAGAAGACACTCCCCTTTTTTACGCAAATATGTTCTCCTTTAAAAATAACACAAAGATTGTTAGTTTACTACAAACTGCTGAGAAAAAGGCAAATGATAATTTTTTGTTGCAAAATAATCATATTTCACCAATTCATCATAATGGTTTTCAAAAAAACTGTCAGAGCGCGAGTTCAAATAGTCTGTTTAATAATCAGCAATTTAAGTATATTAAGTCGAATGACACATCCGGCTTGCCAGGACAGCTTAACGAGACTAAAATGGTTAGTCTTATTTTTATACGAGTGCTGAACCACGGCCAACTAGAGCATGATATCTTCCTCGGGGTCAACATCGACGACATTGGAGCCATGGACGACATTTGCGTGCGGTACCAAGAGACGGGATGCCAGAAACCGGTTGTGCTGTTCATACAAACCAAACATAGAGAAGACCCCGAAAATAAAGTGGCCGATAAAGACTTGTGGAGTGACTCCGGAGACTTCAGCTTGCAAAAGTACTTCGAGAGCTACCTCATAATAAAAGAACAGTTCCGGGTCGGTAACCAGGACCCCATGTTCGAGGGAGAGTTCTGCAACGTCGACTGCAACTTCGTATTGCACACGTCAGCTAAGGAAAGCCTTGTCAAGAAGAAAACCGAAAGCAAAGTGAGCAAAATAGTACACGATCTTATAAATACAGGACAAAATACCGAAGTGTTTCAATATAAGTACGATGAACTCGACATAGATCGATTAAGCAAAGTGGCAGCTGAGGCCCAAACCAAAAATTTGGATGCAAGTAGTTTTTCAAACCACAATCCAATAGAATATTATAAGATACAAGCAAAGGATTTTTTTAGCAACTTATGGTTTTACTTCGGTCAGGCCAAAGAAGACGAAGTGGAGCGCATTGTTAAGGATAAAATAAATACGCATTACAATAACGAAAAAGATGCTAATCATTTTACATTTGAAATGCATTCTAATGCAATTTTCTTAAAAGTCCACCATGACATACAGATATGGTCGAAACTAAAAGTTGCGGCTTCGTACTTAACTCGAGAAAATGATTATTTTAGATGTGCGAAACACGCATGCCTTGATGATGTTTTGCAGACTATTACTGCCATAGACAATATCCAAATTAATATGGATTTGGAATATAATCATGACTTTAAACAACGCGACAATTCTGGTAGGAGGACACCAAGGGTTTTCAATACAATGCTTTGTAAATTGTTTAAAATTATCAACTCGGAGAACAAATCAGTAAATGTTGATGTCGACATCAAAAACGAAACTGTAAACCTGCTGAAGGCAGACGAAAATTTTCCAAGGAAAGTTTCTTTGTCAAGCAGTGATCAATATCAAGCGTTAAGCAATTTTTTAACAAGTAATGATCAAAATGCGATCTCAAATTATGGTCTGCAAAATAAAGAGCAATTCAAGTATTCAAAGAGAATTGGAACTTCCGAAGTAGGAGGTGCGCAGTTGAGGACGAAAACGTTGAGTCTGGTCTATCTGCGAGTGCTGAGCCACAAGCAAATAAAGCAAGATTTCTTGCTTGGAACTAAAATCCACGGCATAAGCGCTATGAATGATATCTGCCTACGCTACCAGGTGGAGGGCCAACCGAGGCCCGTCGTGCTCTTTGTGCAATTGATTTACAAAGAGAATCCCGAGAAAGCTAGACTTACCGTCGAGGAAGTTTGGCATGACTCTGGGAACTCTAGCTTGCGGAAGTGTTTCAAAGGCTACCTCGAGATCAAGGACCGGTTCCAGGTCGGCAATAAAGACGTCATGTTCAATGGAGACTTCCGAGACGTCGATTGCTACTTTTTCTTAAATACGACAGCTAAGGAAAGCTTTGCGAAGCAGAAAACTGAACACCAAATAAGCAAAGTGGTACAAAATCTCATAAATACAAGACCGAAAACAGAACCTTTTCAATACAATTATGACGAAGATGATATTGATTGCTTAACCAAAGTGACAGCTATGGACCGAATCGAAAAATTGGGGACAGCTTTTCTGAAACCTGTCGATTTAGGGAAAACTGAGATATCCAAGCCAAATATATTGATAGATAAGATAATAGCGAGATACCACGTAGCTATAGGGCGAGAAGTGTTACAGATGTGCGAAACACAGTCTGACAGTAAAGAATTTCGCATGTGGGAATTTCGTCCTGAGTTTTTCAATAGCGACCTTGAGTATTTAGTCGCTCTTAAAAACACGTTTGTCAAAGTATTGTCATCAAAACGGTCTAAGCAGAGTAAAAAATCGAAAGAATTACAACAAAACGTTTTGAATGATGATGGTCAGAAAAAACTTTTATTACTTAAATTTAAACTACCTACAGCGTTTGGAAACTTAGACATGACTTTCCGTGGAAATGAAAACAAGATGCGAAGTAGAATAAAAACGCTGGCAGATACAATAATGGATTTAGTGAAACGAAGTCAGGATACGAAAATTGTGGAAATCAACCAGGAAGACGTGGGATCAGGGAAAACCATTGAACAAGGCATCATTGACATCAACGGTGGCATCGGCGGAGCAGTTGGTAACCTATTAATCTTAGATACAAAAACGAATATGCTGAGGTTTGACTTGGAAAATAAAAATTTGCCACCCAATGCTGCTTTATTCTTAAAAGAATTGGGAGATGATAGGTTTAAGCCTATTAACGATGATTTAGGTGACTACCGAATTAAGATAAACACAAATGATTTCCCGAAATATTCATTTACGAGCGATGGCGATGAATACGATAAAATCCAAGCGAGGGAGTTTTTCAGCAAGTTTTGGTTTTACCCTGATCAGGCCAAGGAAGACGAACTAGAACGTATTTTAAAAGATGAAATGAACGAAATATATGCTGTCGACAAAAATAGAGATACCGGTAACTCTAATCTTGCTCTACTATATTCTCTTGATCATATACAGCAGTGGTGGTTGCAAACAAGTGAATCACCTTACTTAAGTCGAAAGAGTGAGCTTTTTGAACACGCAAAGCTAGCAGAGATCCACAACCTTTTGCAAACTGTCATAAATTATATGTACGTCTCAAACATTTCAACTTTGAACAAAGAAATGAAACGAGCCAATAAATACGAGAAGTATGAACAAATGCACCGAATTTTCAAAAATGTTTCCGGTAAGCTGCTAAATTTATTTGACCCGCAGTTTAATGAATCGATCAGCTTTCAGTTGCGTGGATCTAACGCTGAAATTTTCGACAGAATCAAGTTAAGCTTAAGAATCCACCCTAAGATGCAGTGGGTGACATTGATCTTCAGTGCTGAGTTCAAGGGTGACAAGTATCGTATTGTTGCCAAAGCGAGTAAGTGCAACGGGTTCCGTGCAGCAAAGGACGGATTCATGATTTATGAACAAAATTTTAAAGGTCCATACTGCGTTTCGACCAAGAATTGTTTAGGGAACGTGTTTGTGTGAGTTCACTTCGAGGCCGGCGTTGTGTGACGCAGTGATGCTGAAGGCGTTCTTTAGTCAGAATGATAAAGGCACCCAACACAATTAGCCTTGTGACCTTACTAAGAAATTCGGTACACTTTAGGAAAGTCTTATATTTTAATCGTATGATTAGGTATGTCTTCTACATTAGGTATACTTTTTTTCTATGATTTAAAAAAACCTTAATACGTCCACCAATAAAAGATTTGGAATTTTGTATTTTATTATTCATAATATCATACTTATTAGATATGTCATACTTATAACTATGTCCCGATCAGATCGCCCCACAGGCCGCATACGACCCGCATCTCCAGTAAAGAAATGTAATAGTGATGTATTATAATAAAATGCCTAAAAAATAATTTTACTTTATAACCAATCACAACACGTCCCATCTTCCACAATGATTACATTACATGATGAAAGATTGCGCCTACAATGATTTTATTTCTGAATCATCTTACTATTGTTGATTTACCACTGACTTATGACTTATGACTGATATTACCACTGACTGTGTACGTACAGTGTACAATATAACTGTATGTAATGCTTATTACGTCATCATCATCATCCACAGCCCTCTCTATCTATCCCACTGCTGGGTATAGGCCTCTCTCCCGTTATGCCATCTGCCTCGGTCAACTGCTAATCGGGTCCAGGTTCGACCCGCGTCGTCGACCCATCTCGTCGCCGGACGACCAACGCTCCGCTTGCCTTGCCTCGGCCACCACTCCGTCACTACCTTACTCGCGTCTCCCCGCCTAGCAACGTGTCCCGCCCCGCTCCACTATACGTATTACGTATAAGTATTCCAATTAATAGAGCGATTGACAAAGTTCTTTCTATAAAAATATACAGAACGGACTTAAGAGACTGTGCTGTATCTTTAGGATTTATTTATCAAATGTACCTCATCATCATCATCATCATCAGCCTATCAGATTTTTGTCCACTGCTGGACATAGGCCTCTCATAAAGAACGCCACAAGGCACGATCTTCTGCCTCACGCATCCACTTGCTACCTGCCGCCTCACGCAGGTCGTCGCTCCATCTGGCCGCAGGCGCCCCTACTGTACGTTTGCCGATCCGTGGTCTCCACTCTAAACCCGTCTACCACTTGCCACTTCAGCTTGCTAATCCTCTGAGCTATGTCGGTTACTTTCGTTCTTTGCCGGATAATCTCATTCCTGATTCAAATGTATGTTATCTATATGTATTTAAATCTATCTAAACTTCTTCTTCTTAGTCGTTCACTCTTGGCAGAGTGGACGTGGTCACAATGTTACACGGAGGCGCCTCGCCGTCGTCGACGCCCCTTGCCATTGCTGCTGCACATCTCGCAATGCTTCTCCATTTCTGGCGGTTTGTTGCATTGCGAGCACACTGAACCACGGTGGTCCTGGTGGGGTATCTAAACTATGATACATTAAAGAACTAAAACACAAAGGGTTCGGGCATTTTTGGCTATTACATACACGTATATCGAGAGAAACCCGATAAGTGATACTGTTTGCATGATATCAAGGATAGTAGTTAGGGTTTTGTTCAAGTATACATATATTATATTTTATTTAATCACTGTGAAATACATGATATCTCAAGCAATCCATAAGGATAACAAACCAATTGATAACATTTTCACACGAAAATTATTTCGGAAATAACCTACAAATCGTACAATGTATAATTTGACGAATATCTACCAAAATCTACCAAAACGTTTTTATATAGGTATCTATTAACTGTATTATACTCGGGCCATTTTAAGAAGCCACAATTGACGACTGTCAGTTTTATCTTCATAGTGAGGTGACCTGCTTAAAAACATCGATTAAAATGAATGAATCAATACTTGAAACATATGTGAATTTTAAAAATCATCAGGCGAATCCCTGTCTCATTATTATTTTTCTTTCGTAAATTAATTAAGGAACAAAAAAAACATCATTTATTCAGTTGAACTATCAGAACTGTTATTAGTATTGTCATCTTCATCACTGCTGTTAGCACTCAGAGATATTATTAATTCACGCTACGATATTATTTTGAAGAGAGTAACATTCTTACGTCAAGTAAATAAAATGACAGATTGGGACAATGCCGTGTTTATTGACGAAACATGGTTGAATGCGAACCATACGGTTTCGCGGTTTAGTCAGCTTAGAAAACCCATCGAAAATTATAATGGACAATGCACCGTATCATTCTGTACAAGTCGATAAACCACACCAACTCAAGCAAATAAAAAGCAAGAAATTGTCTCGTGGCTGGTAAGAAATGGTGTGGATGCAAGTCCAACTTTATTAAAAGTTGAGTTGTCAAATCTGGTAAAAGCAACTAAGCCGTCCAAGCTCCGCTATGTAATCGATGAACTAGCCCTACAGCATGGACACGAAGTTATTCGATTGCCTCCCTACCATTGCCAGTATAACGCCACTACAGAAGACTGGAGAAAAGAAAGTAGAAAGTAAAAAGTAGAAAGTGAACTAATAATATCACGCTAAAGGACCGGAAAAAGGCAGACGACATAATTATGAGATCCACAACGAATGTCGAGAACATTTTAAAGAAAGTCAGACAATTAAAGTGGCGATGGACAGGACACATGACAAGAGACAGCAGAATTAAATGGACAAAAATTATAACAGAGTGGCCACCACGGGATGGCAAAAAAAGAGGAAGACAGCTTAAAAGATGGATGGGTGACATATAAAAACATTGGTGGAGTAATCTGGCCAAGAAAGGTTAGCGACAGAAAGAAGTGGAAAGGGCTCGTCACAGGACACGCTGATCACGACACAGAAAAATAGTAATAATAATTGTCAATACTATGTTTAAATTATCAGCAATAAAAGGCTTAAATAAATAAACGTAGTCAGTAAGATCAGTCCAATAAAAAAGCCGGGTCAGTAAATTGTACCTTACCAAATCAATGATTTTTCTGTTTAGTTATTTTTTGTATTTTTATAGTTTGTTATAAGAATAATAAATATTTATGTTTTATTATAATCACAACGTGGTTATTAATAAGGTGATATATTTTCTTCACAAGTAATCATTGCATTCGATTCAACTTATCAGCTTTCGATTTTTAGAGTAACATCCTTAGTGTTTAAAAAGAAAAAAGGTTAAGTGACGCAACATTGTAACAACATTCAGTTCTTTACGAGATCGTAAATTATCTCGTAGATCAGTAATTATTTATTATGTTTAAAATGGTTTATTAAAAAAACAAATCATAAAATAACTCGTATCGGTCATTATTACATTAAATATGTAATCGTAATTGAAAAAAGTTCAGCAATTGTGCAGTTCTAACAAAACGAAAAAATATATTATTTATGCCCGCCCTTACTAGGTTATGTTGTTGAATTTCGATGAATTGTCAAACGGGGCCTGTAAAATTGGCCCAACTATAAGCGTTCGAATTCGACTCAAATCTACTAAAAAAGAAAAAACCTCGAGAAAGTGGCCACATTGCAACAAGGTACAATCACTGATAAGGTAAACACAATCACTGATAAGGTAAACACTGATAGCAATGTTTTCAATTGCGACATTTCGCAACATTTAAGGATTTTACTTAACCTTGTTTAAAATTTTCTGAAAATTTGGATGCCAATGGTTTTTATTCCACGAAGTCCTTTCTCAGGTACGTTATTATAGAAATATACTCATCTGTCCCTTCATTCATTCATTCATTGATGATAAATGTTTGAGTTTCAATTTTAATTTCATCAACTATGTGACAGCATTAATTCACGAGTCGTAGTTACCTACGTACGACGGTTCAGGCCTCCATGTCTTTACAGAGGCATCGGCCTGAGAAGCCGATGCCTCGGAGAAGCCGAAAAATGAACAATTAATCAATTTATTTCGAAAATACAGATTTGATAGTAATAAATGTGTTAGGTAAATATCGCTCAGAAGCCTGTACGAGTACTAGGCTAAGAACAAACATAAGTCTTACGAGAGGGTATGCCGAAAGAGGCTCAGTTCTCATTTTCGCGAATTTCGGGTTGGTCCCATCCCATATGATAGTAGAAGGTGTTTATAATGATGAGGACTATGAGCTTTTTTCGGCTAAGCATATCCTTTCCTTCCTGTATGCATATTTTATAAATGAAAGAAAGATAACGTTCTTGCATTGATTCAACTGTTCTAAATTCTTAAACACTGAAAAAGTAATCCTTACTCGTATGTTCATAACATCTATCCATAACGGTTACCGGGTCACTATAGGTGAGCCGGATGTAGTGAAACAGTCACTATCATAATCTATTTTCGCGACACATTTCAGGGTCCAAAATGAGAGTATCTCTTGAGGTATTCCCGCCGACTTAAGGGAATATACAACTTAGTAAACTGGCATCACCGGCCCGTTTCTGCTGTTGTTCCCGGAACTGAAACGTGCAGTGAAACTGCAGCTACTACCGAGGGCCAGAGCTGTCCGGGAAAGAAACTGAACGAACTGGTTGTCTACCCTTCTGCTCCTTAGATGAGAAAATATTTATCCACATCACAAACCTAATTGGGAAGTGAAAAGCTCTACGCTTTTTCTCGATACAGCTCTTTCATGCAATACACGCAGTTACGCAGGCTACAACTGCACGACGACCCGCTTATAAATATAAGTTTAATAACAACTTCACACTACACCAAAATAACACTTTGTGAATAACTTTAGAGAGATATGGCTTCTATACAAGATCAGCTTTATAACAAAAACAACCGCCTGTTGGAGTGCATTACAAGTAACAAGCCCATAGCAGCGACACTTACAAACGTGAGGCGATGTCTGGACCAAAGAGCCCACGTGAACTCCACGGATGACGACGGGAACACACCGCTGCACTTGGCGGTGCCCCGTCAGAGGGCAACCGTCGTGAAGCTGCTTCTGAAACGAGGCGCTAACGTTCACGCCCATAATATTCACGGAGACACACCACTGCATGAAGCAGTGCGATCTAGGGAAACGTCTATTGTTGAGCTGCTGCTTAATAAAGGCGCTGACGTGAACGCGCAGAATGAATTTGGAAACACGCCGTTACACGTGGCGGCGCAACTGGGACACACGGTTACCGGGGAGCTGCTGCTGAATTGGGGCGCTGAACTGAACGCTCAAAATAGAGACGTTAACACACCGTTGCACGAGGCCGTGACTCATAGTAAGATGTCCATCGTAAATCTGCTATTAAACAAAGGTGCTGACGTCAACGCAAGAGATAAAAGAAAATTCTCACCGCTGCACGTAGCGGCTAAACTTGGGCTGACGTCTATAGTAGAGCTGCTGCTGCACAAAGGCGCTAACATGGACGCGAAAGATATAAATGGAGACTCACCGCTGTATCAGGCAGTGATTTACATGAAGAAGCCTGTCATAAAGCTACTGGTGAGTAAAGGCGCAAATATGTACGTGCACGACGCAGCCGGAACATCACTGCTGTTGGACGCATCGAGCACCGGGGAGGAGGATATTGTAGAGCTACTGTTGAACGAAGGCATAGACGTAAACGCGTCAGGAGCTCTAAGATTAACGCCACTACATGCAGCGGCAGCTTTTGGAAAAAAAAACATCATAAAGCTGCTACTCGACAAAGGCGCTGACGTGCACGCACAAGCTTTCGATGGAAAGACTCCACTATTTAATGCTGTGGAATTCAAGGATATATCCATTGCAGAGCTACTATTGAATAAAGGCGCTAAAGTGAACGTGCAAGCGATAGATGGAATCACGCCACTTCACCATGCAGCACGTTTTGGGCAAACGTCTATTGTAAAGCTGCTGCTAGACAAAGGCGCAGACATTCACGCTCAGACAATACACGGAATCACGCCGCTGAACCTTGCAGCGAAATTCGGAATGACGTCTTGTGCAGAGCTGCTACTGGACGAAGGTGCTGATGTGAACGTGCAGGCGAAAAATGGATACACGCCGCTGCATGCGGCAGGGCGTTCTGGGGAAATATCTCTAGTAAAGCTGCTACTAAATAAAGGCGCGAACTTGAACGTGCAGACTTCAGAAAAATACATCCCACTACACGGAGCGGCGCGTTCCGGTAAAATATCTGTGGTAGAGCTACTCCTGAACAAGGGTGCTAACGTGAACGCACAGACTACAGAGGGATGCACGCCGCTGCACAAGGCGGCGCAGTCTAATGAGACGGCGGTCGTAGAACTACTGCTGAATAAAGGCGCTAACGTGAACGCGCAGGAAACAAACGGATATTCACCGCTGCACAGGGCGGTGAAACTCAAGTTCACGAGCATCGTGGAGGTGTTGCTAAATAAAGGCGCAAATGTGAACGCGCGGCTTACAAACGGGGACGCACCGCTGCACTTGGCGGTGTGTAATAGAGATGCGACTATCGCAGAGAAACTGATAATGAGAGGTGCTGACGTAAACGCGCATGATAGAGACCAAGATACGGCGCTGCATAAAGCAACGTTTTTTGGGGAAACCTCCATCGTACAGTCACTGCTCAAGCATGGAGCTAATGTGAATGCGCTTGCTGCAAATGACGTCACCCCGCTGCACACGGCCGTCGATTCTAAGAAAAAGTGTATAGTAGAGCTGCTGTTGAATAACGGAGCTAACGTTAATGCGCAGAAAGCAGACGGCAACACACCACTACACTCGGCGTTGCTATATGAAGATGACGCTATTGCGATCCTACTGGTTCGTCATGGAGCTGACGTTCTGCTTAGAAATAGAACAGAAGACACTCCCCTTTTTTACGCAAATATGTTCTCCTTTAAAAATAACACCAAGATTGTTAGTTTACTACAAACTGCAAAGAAAAAAGCAAATGATAATGGTTTGTTGAAAAATAATCGCAGTTTACCAATTCATCATAATGATTCTCAAAATAACGGTCAGGATGCGAGTTTAAATAGTCTGTTTAATAATCAGCAATTTAAGTACTTGAAGTCGAATGACACATCCGGCTTGCCAGGACAGCTTAACGAGACTAAAATGGTTAGTCTTATTTTTGTACGAGTGCTGAACCACGGCCAAATAGAGCATGATATATTTCTCGGGGTCAACATCGACGACATTGGCGCCATGGACGACATTTGCGTGCGGTACCAAGAAACGGAATGCCAGAAACCGGTTGTGCTGTTCATACAAACCAAACATAGAGAAGACCCCGAAAACAAAGTCGCCGATAAAGACTTGTGGAGTGACTCCGGAGACTTCAGCTTGCAAAAGTACTTCGAGAGCTACCTCATAATAAAAGAACGGTTCCGGGTCGGTAACCAGGACCCCATGTTCGAGGGAGAGTTCCGCAACGTCGACTGCTACTTCGTATTGCACACGTCAGCTAAGGAAAGCCTTAAAAAGAAGAAAACCGAAATCAAAGTGGGCAAAATAGTACACGATCTTATAAATACAGGACAAAATACCGAAGTGTTTCAGTATAAGTACGATGAATTCGACATAGATCGATTAAGCAAAGTGGCAGCTGAGGCCCAAACCAAAAATTTGGATGCAAATAGTTTTTCAAACCACAATCCAATAGAATATTACAAGATACCAGCAAAGAATTTTTTTAGCATCTTATGGTTTTACTTCGGTCAGGCCAAAGAAGACGAAGTGGAGCGCATTGTTAAGGATGAAATAAATACGCATTACAATAACGAGAAAGATGCTAATCATTTTACATTTGAAATGCATTCTAATGCAATTTTCTTAAAAGTCCACCATGACATACAGATATGGTCGAAACTTAAAGTTGCGGCTTCGTACTTAACTCGAGAAAGTGATTATTTTAGATGTGCGAAACACGCATGCCTTGATGATGTTTTGCAGACTATTACTGCCATAGACAATATTCAAATTAATATGGATTTGGAATATAATCATGACTTTAAACAACGCGACAATTCTGGTAGGAGGACACCAAGGGTTTTCAATACAATGCTTTGTAAATTGTTTAAAATAATCAATTCGGAGAACAAATCAGTAAATGTTGATATCGACATCAAAAACAAAACTGTAAACCTGCTGAAGGCAGACGAAAATTTTCCAAGGAAAGTTTCTTTGTCAAGCAGTGATCAATATCAAGCGTTAAGCAATTTTTTAACAAGTAATGATCAAAATGCGATCTCAAATGATGGTTTGCAAAATAAAGAGCAATTCAAGTATTCAAAGAGAATTGGAACTTCCGAAATAGGAGGTGCGCAGTTGAGGACGAAAACGTTGAGTCTGGTCTATCTGCGAGTGCTGAGCCACAAGCAAATAAAGCAAGATTTCTTGCTCGGAACTAAAATACACGGCATTAGCGCTATGAATGATGTCTGTCTGCGCTACCAGGTGGAGGGCCAACCGAGGCCGGTCGTGCTCTTTGTGCAATTGATTTACAAAGAGAATCCCGAGAAAGCTAGACTTACGGTCGAGGAAGTTTGGAATGACTCTGGGAACTCCAGCTTGCGGAAGTGTTTCAAAGGCTACCTCGAGATCAAGGACCGGTTCCAGGTCGGCAATAAAGACCTCGTGTTCGAAGGAGACTTCCGAGACGTCGATTGCTACTTTTTCTTAAACACGACAGCCAAGGAAAGCTTTGCGAAGCAGAAAACTGAACACCAAATAAGCAAAGTGGTACAAAATCTCATAAATACAAGACAGAACACAGAGCCTTTTCAATACAATTATGACGAAGATGATATTGATTCCTTAACCAAAGTGACAGCTATGGACCGAATCGAAAAATTGGGAACAGCTTTTCTGAAACCTGTCGATTTAGGGAAAACTGAGATATCCAAGCCAAATATATTGATAGATAAGATAATAGCGAGATACCACGTAGCTATAGGGCGAGAAGTGTTACAGATGTGCGAAATACAGTCTGACAGTAAAGAATTTCGCAAGTGGGAATTTCGCCCTGAGTTTTTCAATAGCGACCTTGAGTATTTAGTCGCTCTTAAAAATACGTTTGTCAAAGTATTGTCATCAAAACGGTCTAAGCAGAGTAAAAAATCGAAAGAATTAGAACCAAACGTTTTGAATGATGAGGGTCGGAAAAAACTTTCATCACTAAAATTTAAACTACCTACAGCGTTTGGAAACTTAGACATGACTTTCCGTGGAAATGAAAACAAGATGCGAAGTAGAATAAAAACGCTGGCAGATACAATAATGGATTTAGTGAAACGAAGTCAGGATACGAAAATTGTGGAAATCAACCAGGAAGACGTGGGATCAGGGAAAACCATTGAACAAGGCATCATTGACATCAACGGTGGCATCGGCGGAGCAGTTGGTAACCTATTAATCTTAGATACAAAAACGAATATGCTGAGGTTTGACTTGGAAAATAAAAATTTGCCACCCAATGCTGCTTTATTCTTAAAAGAATTGGGAGATGATAGGTTTAAGCCTATTAACGATGATTTAGGTGACTACCGAATTAAGATAAACACAAATGATTTCCCAAAATATGCATTAACGAGTGATGGCGATGAATACGATAAAACCCAAGCGAAGGATTTTTTCAGCAAGTTTTGGTTTTACCCTGATCAGGCCAAGGAAGACGAACTAGAACGTATTTTAAAAGATGAAATGAACGAAATATATGCTGTCGACAAAAATAGAGATACCGGTAACTCTAATCTTGCTCTACTATATTCTCTTGATCATATACAGCAGTGGTGGTTGCAAACAAGTGAATCACCTTACTTAAGTCGAAAGAGTAGGCTTTTTGAACACGCAAAGCTAGCAGAGATCCACAACCTTTTGCAGACTGTCATAAATTATATGTACGTCTCAAACATTTCAACTTTAAACATAGAAATGAAACGAGCCAATAAATACGAGAAGTATGAACAAATGCACCGAATTTTCAAAAATGTTTCCGGTAAGCTGTTAAATTTATTTGACCCGCAGTTTAATGAATCGATCAGCTTTCAGTTGCGTGGATCTAATGCTGAAATTTTCGACAGAATCAAGTTAAGCCTAAGAATCCACCCTAAAATGCAGTGGGTGACATTGATCTTCAGTGCTGAGTTCAAGGGTGACAAGTATCGTATTGTTGCCAAAGCGAGTAAGTGCAACGGGTTCCGTGCAGCAAAGGACGGATTCATGATTAATGAACAAAATTTTAAAGGTCCATACTGTGTTTCGAACAGAAATTGCTTATGGAACGTTTTTGTGTGAGTTGTTTTCATAGCGTTGCATGATGAAGGGATGCTAAAGGCGTTCTTTAGTCACAATGATGAAGGCACCCAACACACTTAGCCATGTGATTTAACTAAGTAATTCGGTACACTATCCGAAAATCTTGTATCGTAATCGTAAGATTAGGTAATTCTTCTACGTTGTACTTTTTTCTATTATTTATTTATTTATTTATTATTATTCAATCAGTACCGTTTAATTTATAATTAATTTAATTTATAATTTTTTAATTTATTTTATTTTTAATTTTTACCGTTTTCTTTACCGTTTTTTTTCTATGATTTTTAACAAAACTTTATACGTCCACCAATAAAAGATTTGTCATTTTTTTATTTTATTTTTCATAACATAGTTTTATAGAACCGTGTCCCGATCAGATCGCCTCACAGGCCGCATACGACCCGTAACTCCAGTAAAGAAATGTAATTGTGGTGTAATAAAATACTTCAGAAACAATTTTACTTTTTAACGAATCACAACACGTATCAAAAGCCCCAAAAGCCGTGGTAGCTCAGTCGGAGAACAGCCGCTTCGCATTCTTGAGGTGGCTGGTTCAAACCCCAACTCGTACCTACCAATGAGTTGTTTGGGACTTATGTACCTACGAATTTACATACCACTGGCTTTTCGGTGAAGGAAAACATCGTGATGACCTGCATAATTATGTCCGCTGAAGAAATTCAATGGCGTATGTGAATCCACCAACCCGCACTTGGCTAGCGTGGTGGAATACGGCCTAATCACCCGTCGAGGGTTAACCTGTATCCCAGCAGTGGGAGGATCAAAGGTTGCATATGAACACGTCCCATCTTCCCCAATGATTGCATTAAATGATGAAGATTGCGCCTACAATGATTTTATTTCTGAATCAACTTACTATTGGTAATATTACCACTGACACACATGCAACTTTTACAATGGGACCAACCCCGAAATCGCGCATTAAAATCATCTGTTCCATAGAAAAAAGGCATAGACACGACAAAATGTATGAAAAAGCTAATTATCTTCGCGATTTCAGGTTTGTCCTATAGTAAAAGTTGCTAATATAAATACGAGCCTTTTTCGACTTAGCATATTCTTTTCTTATAACCCTTTATTTGATAAAACTACATAGGCTTGTTTTTAACTTAAACAGACTATTTTAATTCCACTACACAAAACGTTAGTCGGGCCAGCTGTGGTAAAACGCTAACCCTGCACAAAGTGCTTTTATAACTTGACTAATATCAGGAATATCAGGAACTAAAAATATTAAGAATTAAATAAAAGTTCTAGGAAGACAAAGGTAAATAACAATGATACAACAAATAATTGTTACACAAATGTTTATTCGCCACTTACACAATGAAAATTACACGCAAGTTATAAACGCTGATTAAACAAATCACAGATTCAATACATAAGACGAATAAATACTGCGAAGTTACAACTATATTAAATTTAAAAAAAAACCCTAAAAATATATTACGTTTTAAGCGGAACCATAAATTTAAAAATATATAAAGATCACAGTTTTAGCAAAGTCCAAATTATCACAACTAAAATAAAGAAAGATACGAGGTACCAATCTGGGTTCGGCGAAGGCTTTCACAGTCACGTTAGTAACTTGTTAAATTTTGTTACAAAAAGTTTTTATTTTTTAAAATTCCTACATCTCGACTTATCTATCACAGTTCTTTTAACGATTTTTCATATTAAAATACGTTAAAACATTGACCTCCGACCATTACCAAGAAAGTGTCCCGCAAGGCACACTTCTAGCACTCCTTTTACTCCTAATGTTTACTTTTAGAATGACTGCTGTAATTTAGAGCTTGTAATTAAACATAATGATAGTAAAAATGGGGAACCTAATCAAACATAACCCATCGATCGTACAATTAACGAATACGTTTATGTATCTACTTACAGACATAGACTTTATAGTTGTGTTCACATCGACGCGAGATACTATCTAATGTCCCGACTTTACGTGCTAACACTGAAGTTAAAACTTTGACAATTGATGATACATTTATTGAAACAATAATACAATTGGTATTTGGAAACCTCGGATCTATATAGCTACATTTGTAAAAGTTTAAAAAATAATGACTTTTGAAAGTGATAAATCATGAAACTGGGCTGACGTTGTTTTAAGAGAGAGATAACAATGAGATGAGAGTAAAAACAAGAGCGTGAAGAAAGATCACATTATGATAACCGTATTACATCAGATCAAGACATGAGATAACCAGCGGATAAATGCAAGTAGTTTGGTAAACTCCAAATTAATAATACGAGTATATCATAAAAACATGAAAAGAATGGAACAGCTAAGAATTTATCTGAAAGTAATAAAAAAAAAATGAAATGAGAAACTATTACAACAACATTATAATAAATGACCAGTAAGAAGAATATTTGCATAACGGAAGATTGAATATAACTAACATTTAAAATTAAGCAACAAAAATTGACCTACAAAAATATTAACTAAAATACAACCATGAATGTGATATAGCAAGATTTCCAAACAACAATTTCTAATACAGAAAGTGTTACGAACGATAATACAAGTTCAATATTTCTACCATCGAAAAATATACAATAGAGTTTCACAATGAGAATACAGAACCGTGTATAGAATCACAACTACTTGATATAGCTAACATTAACATTACATTCAGAGACACGTGGTTAATTAATATATCATATAAGTTAGAGTATATGTGCTCATTATACTTCCACCTAGAAAGAGAGCTATTTTCAAATATACGTTATTAAGTTTTAGAATAATTGTAAACGCTTATTGAGTATAAAATTATGTACTCCTAGATTTGCTACTCAGTGCTAACAGACGGTTATTGGTGGTCACAAATTATTTATATTTCGTCTATTTGGATGGAAATGGAAACGAATATTTAGTTCTTATGAATTTTGATGAATCACTGAACTTTTACAAAATCATAGTTCTCTGATTTGCAATTTGCAAAACATAATATATGTTAAGAGAATTCAGTGGAGAACTGTAGTTCTGTGACCTGGTCTAGTTTAAACGCTTTACGCTTTGAAGCTTCTTTTTCCGTTTATTTTTTGTTTCTATTTTAACTTTTCAAATGTTGTTGTTAAAACTTAACAACAGTTTTTGCATAGTTGTTATCTTCGTAACTTGCTCATTATTTGGCGTAGTCTGAGTATTCATTGGTCGACTCTTTTAAAAGCACTTACTCTCAACAAACTCAAAAATAAATTCACATGTGTTATGTATGAGAAACTAAAAATAACAAAAATTTTATACTTTATTTAAACAAAATATGAAGTAATGAATCAATCTATGTTGATTGCACTAACAACTTCTTCGCAATTCTTAGCTTCAGTCATCGTAGAACAAAAATTCCAACATGAGCTGATTCTAGAGCAATCAACATTGGTTCTGTCCTCGTCACTCTCATGTACATTTCAACGGGAGAGACGGTCGACAGAAATAATATCTATCGCCAAAAATTAAATTCATTTTACACTAGTCATATCATCTTCAAAGTTGACAAATAAAATATTTTCGTTTTCATGTACCTAATCGAAATTAAACTTCGTCTTCCGTACTTTCATCGTCAGAATTATTTGTCGCCTTATTCTTTTGTTTAATGCCATTGGTTAGAATTCCGTTTATGTTTTCATTAGGTCTGGAATTAGTTGTGTCTTTTTTTGTCGAATTATCTCCAGTCGAGTTGTGTTTCTCTTTCTTACCTTGTTTGTCTTTTTTTATCGCCTTCTCTCTGCCTGCTTTGACGAGTTGAATCAGTTTCATTTTCTGTCCTTCACGGCTGTTCATGTAGCTTTCTAGCATCTGAAAAAAAATCTTTAGTTGAATTTTAACGGTTTCAGAATTTTATGAGGTTTGATTTTTAACTACAGGAACATCCAATTATGATGACTCTTAAGACACGGGTCTTCTAATAACTTCACAGTTAACGAACGGCTTGTTGCTCGATACAATATATTATCATTTAACACTAGGCAAGACACGTGCTTGTATCGTTACTAATTTAATAAAACCTAAATACGTAGAAGGTTTCTATGGCTTTTATGGATACCAACAATACCCCTAAAATAGATTTTTAAATACTTTCTACGAAACGAACGTAAAAAACTACTTAACGAAAACTTCATGCCACCTGATGTTACTTAAAAAATTAACTTACAAAGAAATATCGCTTTTTAACTCGACGGTAATGTCGCGTTAGCAAAGTTGGAGTAATAAAACGGCGAGAGTCACCTGCGGCTTTCGACGAACTTGGCCGAGCGACGTCGTCAAATATTCAGGAGGGAAAATTGGTTTTATGTTATTTGTGCACAGTTGGCCGAAAAACGGTGAGTAGAAACGGCTAGTTACATACTAGCTAAGTAGGTGAAAACAAACTATTGCTGTAAAACCTACACTTGTCTTCAAGTTTTCGTGTAGACCTGTTTCTTCGATTCAGTTGTGATCGCTATTTCGTAATCATTTTTATGTGGCAAACAATTCGACGGCCCTCCTAATGGTAAGTGATCACCGTCGCCTAGATACCTCTAAAATTATATGCATAACGGATACTTTACCGACCTTGAAAGACTAATAAAAGCTTTTTCGAAGAGCCCTTAGAATCCCGAACCTCATTATGTATCTCGTCCCCCGTGTTCTCTTGTCTTGTCATGTCGTCGTCACCTAGAACCTGCGTGTGGGTCGCCGGGTCGCCGGGTCGCCGAGCTCACCTGCACGTTGAGGTCGGCGCGGATGTCCCGCGCGGTGGCGGGCCGCTCCGCCAGCACCACCAGCGTGGGCAGCAGCTCGGGGCTGTGCAGCTCCGACACCAGCCAGTTGGCCGGCAGCGTGCACAGGGTCTTGATCACGCCCCAGTTCTCGCAGATTGTTTCCTGAACGAAATGTAAGTAGTGGATTGTATGGAACTAGCTGCGCCCCGCGGTTTTCCGGATTAAAAAGTAGCCTATGTGTTAATCCAGACCATGCTTCATTCTAAATTTCATGTAAATCCGTTCAGCCGTTTTTGCGTGAAAGAATAACACATCCATTCATCCAAACATACATTCTTGGTTTAGTAGGATGTAGGATTAGCTAGTGATTGAAACTCGGACCCGGTCGAAAGTCGGAAGTTGAATTGATAGTTTTATAAGTCGGTCTAATAGTCTTGAATATTAATATTTGTGATTGATATATTTATACAAGACCAAGTACAAAGATGAAATACGCCGAGCATACTGCCAATCTAGTAAACCTAGTTGAAGAAGCACTCTAAGAAGAAGAAAAAGTTATCCTTAGCTATAATAGCCATGTTGTTATTCTCATACATAATATTACTGAACGAAAGAAGGACATAAGTCCCCTGATTCACCCAAATGACGTACTTTATGATGATACAACCGCAAACCAGAACCTATGTCGCACGTCAGTCTTTAGTGCTATAGATAAGGTTTATTGCAAAGTAATTATATGACATTCTATATCGTTTACGCAAATAAGCGGTGAATATAGTCAAAAAAATACAATAACAATTAAGTTTTGATCATTGCAAGCAAACTTTACATCCTATAGCATGATTACAAAGATACGTTCACACAGCAGCTTTACCACCTGATCTTTCTAATAATTTAATTACTTTTACGGTCTACCCAAAACATCGTTTGTCTAACACAACACCCCTACATCACAATCTACTTAAGCCATCCCTTCCGAATACGTCCCTGTCCCTGCACCTTAAAAAGTCGTCAAATCAATTATTAAAACAGTAATCGTAGTTACACATTCATGTTCGTCGACCGTGGGTAAACAAACATTATGTACAATGAGGGTCCGAGGACACTGCCTTGCGGAAGTTAAAATGGACAAAGTGCGCGGATGCACACCTGTGCCGTTGGGAAGGTTGTTTTGGACAAGAATATGTAAATAGGTAAGATGTTATGCAAGTCGCTAACTGGTGATGTCTTTTTGATACTTAAGAATGTATTAGCATAGAAAGCTACTGTTTGATCGGAGAATACGACTGTTATAGTTTCTACCGTCACCCAGGGTTATACCTAGCCAGAATGTAGGGTCGAGACAATGTAGGGATAGGTATATTTACTCTGTTTTTTATTTGCAAAAAGATAGATTTGCTTAAATGTATAATATTATAATTTATTCTTTGCATTGAGTTTAAAAATGTTTGAGACATTAAATATTATACAGTTATCAAAAATCGATCTATTTAAAACTCTGAACTCTAAATCAATAAATACAATCAATGATGCAAATTTGTCAAATGCATTTACTACTTTTATTTTCCTGTCCAGTTATCAATTGACCTGACGACCCCTACTTGCAAAATAACCACCAATATAACGAAACGAGCGATTTGCTCGTTTCGTCACTCAATTGCACAAAAAAAATGTAAAATAGCCACAGAACTAAAAAATTGAAAGATACGTTACACACCTATGTAATTAAAATTCGTGTTAGACTTGTCAGAATGCAACGACACGTGTTAACCGCAGGTGCGGCCCGCATGGGAACAAACGGTCGAAGGCAATAAACTATTGGCTAGTTTTTTCAAGACTAATAATTATCTATCAACGAACAGCTTGAGGGAAGACAAAGTTTTATAAATTACTAGCTGCGACCTGTGGTTTCACTCGCTGTTTTTTTACTTTTAAACCTTCCCTGTATTAGAGCGAATAAAACAAAAAAAAAAATCAAATCGGTCCCGAAGTTTTCGAGTTTTAGCCAGACAAACGAACAGCGATTCATTTTTAAATATAAGAAGAAGAAGATTGAATTACTGACTCCAAAATCTCCTAGATAATATATTTACACGCAAAATAGTATAATCATAATGATCCTAACACAGGTTAAAAATATTAGCGATAGCAACGAAGTCTCTATTGTAAGCCTTGGGTATTTGAAATTAATTGAGGCATTTAAAATAACATCCATAGATACAAATCTCAAACACGTTCCAAAAACAACTCAAAAAATAGACAAAGCATAAAGATGAGATGTCAAAGCAAAACTAGTTCTACATACAATGTATGTATGTTAGATCTAAGTTATGTGATCTTATGACAAACTAGTTTTGTTACCGTGACCGTTGTTTTTTTTTGGATAAAGAGTAAGGCTATAATATCCAGGGTATAAGCTATCTTCATATCAAACTTCATTTAAATCTGTTAAGCTATTGCAGCGTTAAAAATAAGAAAACACACACACACTCACTTACAAGCTTTCGCATTTCTTTTCGATTTACTTTTGTATGTAGTTCATAGTTTTTATCAATAACAAAAATGTTACATGTCAAATGTAGTACAAGCAATTACCTTCAGTAATCTTTTTATAAAATAAATTATTATTTAAAATTAATCTATTACACAATTATTAATTTAAAAAATAAATAAATAAACGTTTCACACTCATAGCTCCCCACTAGGATAAATCCTGTGTCGGGGATGCCATGGAACACACACAAAGACAAGGACAACTAACACCCAGACCCAGAACAGATCTGCCCGGCCGGGAATCGAACCCGGGACTTCTGGCTTAAAAGGCGGTTATGTTACCACTGAGCCAATTAGTGGGGTTGTTCCCAAAACCACCCGTCCTCATTTCTAATGTTGTTCACTCACATGCAGCTGCGGGTTGTTGACGACGACGAACCCGACGAGCACGATGAGGTCCCTCACCATCTGCTGAGACAGGCTCAGGTCTAGGCGCCGCGACCGGGGCCCTGCACGACACAAGTTTTTTTAAAAATTAAAAATAGACAATAGACAAATGTTTATTAAAGCAAATATATCCATACAAACATACTAAATATTTAAAAGATGAAAAAAAACTATTTTTGCCTTAACCAGTCTCAACTCAGTATAATGCCGGTCGTAAACAACCGGCAAATACAACAAATAACAACAAATAGGTTTGCGTTTGCGTGCAATGATGCGGCCTACGATGGAGCACGCTCCTAGAAGATACCGATTCACTCTCGACTTGAAGACACCCATATTCAGTTATTAAGTTCACACATTCAATGGGGGTACATACATTTCACTTTACTTAGAGTTTTAAATTGAACATTTTAATTTTGAATTTGAATACCTATAAAGAAAGAGTATGCGAAAAACGTAGATTTATTCGTAACAAAAAAAACTTTTTTTTGTGCCATAGTTGGCAAACAAGCAAACGGGCCGCCTGATGGTAAGCGATAACCGTCGCCTATGGATACCTGTAACACTGGAAGCGTCACGGATACGCTGCCGACCATTTAAGACTCTATTAACAGCCCTTTTGAAAAACCCAGTGTTGTTCCTAAAAAACTTATATTGTTTAAAGTCACGGTGCTCTGCCACAGTGGAGGATACCCAGAAACGGTAAAATAGATACATATAAACCTCTTTCCGTTTAATTATTACTGTTTAACGAAAATTAAGTTGTAAAAATTTCTAATTGTTAAAAAAAATCCTGTACAAACTCACGGACCGTGGAGTCTGTGCTGTCTAATAAACGTCGTAAAAAAGATCACTTCTTGTACTTACAAGGAACATCGGAGATGGGAGCTTCCTTGTCGTTGGGCGCGTGTTGCGAGAGCAGCCTGGCGACCGCCGCTCGGAACTCTATAGGCCAGCCGCCCTCGCCGAACGCATCCTGTCGACAACACAACACATATGAAGCGGCTTTGGCAACAGCATCCATGTCATCATAGCAGCTTGACTGCAGCTCATCATTAATCACACCATCTACGCCACTGGAGCTGTTTTACCAGCGGCCCAGAGCCTTGTTCTGTTATGGGTTGTTTACACGTAACGCGTACAGCAGCGAGACAGTTCCCTCGGCCGAGTACTCAGCTTGTATAAACAGTTTGACGAGGCGAGACAGTCACTAGAAGCATCATTTTTTTACTCGCCCATTTACTGTCTCGCCACTGTACTCGTTACGGATAATCAATCCATTATTTTAAGGAGCTGGGTTGGCTCGGGTGTTCGCTGGCGGGGAAACGCACAATGCAACCCGCGCAAGACGCCGCGCCGCGCCGGAGCGAGACCTACCGCCCCCATATTGAATAAGAATAAGGACACAAGTTGACACAACACATTACAGCAAAACAATTCGACAAACTCGAACTAACAGACTATTCGACAATGGTAAAATAAACGCACATAGAAAAATCATCATAAATTACAGTAAAATCCTATATGACCGTTGCTTCTCATCCAGGTTGTCTGGAAGAAATCGCTTTCAGCGATACGACCGCCCTTTGTGCCTTTTTCTTGTGTATTTTGTTTGAAATTTCCTTTTTGTGGTGTCAATATTGAGTAATTGTATTGTATTTAACAAAATCCTTCAAAGCCGTTTCTCCTTTTTTAGCTGTCATGTCTCGCGTCCATTCTCCCGAAACCTCAGCCATCAACAAGACTCAGTAAAAGGTACAAACCCTCGACTCGGCTGTAGTTAATAGGGGATGACCGAACACAAATCTCGAGTGAATCCGTGCGTTGTATTAGTATGTGGGAGCACGGAACGAGGATGTGATTGCGTTACCGACCAGAGGCGCTACCGTGAACTGTCGACCTAGCATACATTCTGATCTGACGTAAAATACGAAGCGTGTATTCGATAGAAAAGTGTAGCCATTTACGCCTGTCAAGGGTTTCACTGATAAGCGTAAATGGCGTACTTTTCTAGCTTAAATTCTGACGTAAACGTAGCGAGTATTCGATAAAAAAATGTATGGACAATGCAGATCCATTTACGCTCGACAGGGTGCTGTTCCATTTTGCATACATTCATCTACCGAATGTTCGCTACGTACTCGTATTTTCGTCAAGATTTACGCTAGGTTGTTAGTTTGTGTCGTTCGCTTGAATATTAGTAATATTTTTTTACGGAGATAACATTTTTTTCGTTGCGAATAAGTCCGCGTTTCATCACCAACTCACCTGTTTGTAAGCGACGATGTGGTCAAAGATGAAACACGCAGACCTCTAAGGTCTGCGTGTTTCATCTTTGACCTTTTCATTCTAACCTTGAAAAGCCCAAGATTGTATCTCACAGGAAACAAGGAAGCCGGCAGTTTATTCCATTCTCTGGCAGTACCAGAAACGTAAAATAATGAATACCGCTTTTTATTATTCTTAATCTTAGCATAAAAGTAATCACAGCGATACGACACCAGTGCACTTTCAGAGTAGCCCTGTCTCGGTAGAATCTCGAGTCAAGTGAGTTAGATGTTGCGGACACGCGATGTCGGGCTGTCGGGGTCAAATGTGATTTATTAGCGGAAGTACCGGCCTCGGCTGTCGGCGAGCTTTTGTATTATTAAGGAGCTGGTCGGTAAGAAGGCATTTTGATGTGTTACATTACCTATCTACACGTACAAGGTTGAAAGGTAGATTTTGACGTGACAACGTCTAATAAATCGATGAACGCCGGGTGCAAGCACGAAAAAGTGTCCCGTTGCAGTTGGAATGAAACACATGAATGCTCAATTAAGACTAACTTTATTATCAATAAACACTGCTTTTATATCTTATATCTAGGTACCTACTTACTACACCACACCGTTAGTGCCTTTTCACACGTACCGGTTGCCGGGTAGCCGGCGCCGGATACCCGGTGTCAAATGTACCCGCCTGCCGGATAAATAACGCCGGTACATGTGAAAGCTATGTACCATGCCCATACACTTCACCGCCGGGTAACCGGCGCCGTATGTCACCAATGTCACTGTAGAAGACATTAGACATCTCGGTGTTTCGGTAAGTGTGTACTAGAATCACGATAACAATCGTAAGAGTCAAGTCGAGCACAATATTTTCCAGAAGCATTTGAGGATCCTGGTAAAAACAGCCACTAGACTGTTGACTAAACCTTATAGGAAAAATGCAAGGTTTACGTCTCTTTCTTCAATAAATAATTCTATAATTTTTGTCCGTATTTCTACGGCCTTTGCTTTAACGAGTACCAATTAAACAAGTGCCCCTCGCACAAAACAATCACCGATGTCCCCCCCCCCCCCCCCGCCTCCATTTCTCTCCAACTTTGAACGCATCTGCGACCGCGACTAATAAACTAGTAATCGTGTTTATTATCTATTACGGAGCGCCATCAAACGTGAGCTCTATGCCGATATGTAAGATAGAGACAGTTACATAGCTCTGGGCTCGTATAATAAGTTCTTAGCTGGCCTTTGTCTTGCTTTTGCTGTAGCTGACAAAGCGAGACGAAAGCGAGGCAATCTAGTTTATGCTCGCGCTAATTGTTCGCGGCTCCTGAATTCCTACATGTAATTATAACCTGTCGCTTGCTTAGCGGCTAGACTCTCTTCTATAAGTAGACGCTAATGGCACTAAAAAGGCATTTTGGCTAGGCTCTATCTTGAATGCCCAGAAGGTACTCTAGCTAGTTTTTTTGCTTTAATTGACTAAACTTCGTTTTCTGATAACCAAGCTCGATACTCGGCAATTCTCACACGTAATTTTCAAGTCTTAAAACCGTCAACCCATTTTCGAGAGACCTGCGCAACTGTCTCCACTTCCACCGCACAGCCGCGCCATCCCCCGGGTGCAGAACTGGAGTATGCAGACGTCAAAGTTTCTGCTCACCGGGGAATTCGCATCAGATAAGCACGTCGGGGATTCGATGGGTGCACAGATTAGGAATAGGCAAGATTGAAACCTTTGGAAGAATGGAACAGTTGGAAGACTGGAGTCATTTCCAATTTCAAACAGGTGTACTTTGTTGACTTGACTTATTATCAGGCTAAAGTGGATGACTAACTTAATTTCTCCTGAAGACGATGGACTCTTTCTTTAGATCTGAAATGAGAGTCTTAGTAAAACTTCCTAGCAGTGTACCTTTTGTGTATGTTATTTTGCGTACGTGTGTATAGTCGTCAATGAGTTATTGTGATGTGATCGCTATAACTTTATATCAACCAAACAGGAGTCGAGAAACTTTACTATGGAATAAACTCTAAATTTGCGAAAAAAAACAGCTACTTCGTAGAAAAATAAATTCATTTTAGTTCAATTAAATGTAGGGTTAGCTCACCACTTTCCATTCCTACAACGTCGATTCTTGCTGTACACTTGTACTTATCCCTCTGTATTATTCTGCGACGATCCACAGGGGTATAACATAATACGGTGAGCGAATGTGGGCTTGTGATTTTTTTTTAAATATTTGTTTTAGTTTCGGGTTGGCACGTGGCATTATTATGACCGTTAACCGTTGGAATAACATTGCTGGTTAGGTTATTTTAAGCAAATGCCCGGAAAAGTACCGAAAAGTGCTGCTAGCCGCTCTTAAAAAAAAGGGGTAATGTTTTTGTTATAATTAAACACGGGAATACTCACGTAAAAAAAATGTGTGAAAACCACGTTAGTTTCCATAGGGGTAATGTTCACCACGCTTTACTTTACTTACTTTATAGTAGTTTTTTTCAATATTCTGTCGACGAATTTCACATAATCATCAACTTTTTTCCACTCACTACCGAGTATAGATCTCTTCAGCGCCATTTTTTTCGGTCCTATGCCAGTTTCATCCACTTTCTTCCTTCCTCACACATACAAAACAAAACTTGCCACAACTGGGATACTTCGTCCAACGCTGGTAATTTGCATCATTTTAATCATTAACCTTTCCATCTGCCGAGTTCACTCCTCTTCAGCTTGCCATCTTTTTCCAGTGGTCCTTTGCCAGTCTCTTCCACTACCTTCTTTCCTCATACACAACAAAACCTGCCACAACTGGCCACGTTACTGGCTTCAACAAACAGGGCCCGGTAGCGGCTGGAACTGCAAATACTGCCTCCATCGCTGGTAATATGTTTACCGAGCTCCGCAAACAGTGGCCAGTGATGGGACCAGTCGATGGCTCCGACGTTTTCGAGGACTTGCAAATTTACAGAAATAATTTCGTCTTGGCGGTTATGTTTTAGTTAACTGTTGTTTGTTTATTTGATTTTTAATCGATAGAATGAACCTGTCATAAGATGAAGACAAGTGCCTCTCCAGAGAAGTTTCTACGACCATCAATTTAGGTTGTGCATTGTCCGGCTGTCAGTAAGTCAGGTCTTTGTCTTTTATATGTATATAGATAGAACAGATGTCATAAGTCATTCGCTATGTGAATACAACATGTAGCAACTGTTCCAGAAAGTATACAGCTAAAATTACATTTCAGGCATATAAAGATGCTTCAGTATTTAGTAACCACCTAGCAACAATAAATGTTTACCGCAGCAGGAATTAGCATAGAGTTCATCATCATCATTATGCAACTTATGTACTTATGTTCCACAAGTGCTTTGCTTCCATGCTATGTCATAGGAAATCGAGGTTTCGCTCGGGTATCGATATCGACATTTCCCCGAGCACCCCTTCTCCTCAGATAGATTGGCTCCATCCAGTAGCGATTCCAAATTGATTGACCTCTCGAATGCTCCGCTGACTGAGATTCAATTTATTCGCAAATCAGTGTGTTCACAGTTTTTACTTATCAATCGATATTCTTTAGTTGGGAAATTTAACATTTAGCTTTTATAGCTTTAGAAGCTTTTATAGCTTTTAATTAAAGCCGCTTATTTAAAATGTGCCACCAAATGTCTACTGCTCATAGATTTGTATTAAAACCCAAACTTTTAAGCAAACAACAGGACGCCGCCGCGCGCCGGGTGGTTAGATTAGGTTAGTATGTAAAAAATATGTAAAAAAAGTATGCCGTGTGAGCTTGTCCATCTAATATGTCATTCTACAATAACACTTGAATTCTGCAAACAAAATCACAGAACTCACACTTGAGTCAGTTTTCACTCCAGACTACGCATGTTTACTACCATCAGCCACAGCCACACTGCAACAAATGAGCTGTGGTCAAACGCCTAGCCTGTCGACCTACAAAAACATCCCCAGCATCTAAAAGTGCGATAATTGCAACCGATCCGATCCACTTATGATTGAATTAAGCCTGAATTAAATTAAGAAGAGTATACATGCGCCGTCATAATTTCTCCTCTGTACACACGCGGCTGGACACTGTTGCGTGAGCTGGGGTCATGTGCAGGGGTGGGTTGTTTGCGTTGGCATTACAAGGGTAGTTGGTAGTGACATCTAGGATGTCGAAGGATGCGATACAGGGTTATAAGGGTAGGGTATGCTAAGCCGAAAAGGGCTCATTGTACTCATCATTATGAACTACTTTTAATGTGGGCCAGCCCGGAATTTGCAAAAAAATCTGCTGTTCCATACATTTTGTCGAGTGTCATTAACATTTTCTATGACAAACTTTGTGGCTGCCGGTGAAAGAAAACATCGAGAACAGCATGGTCATAGCCATCAAATAATGTATAAGTAAGTTTTGATTAAAACCAAAATAAAATATTAAGGTTTTTCCTCGATTTTCTTTTTTTTCTGTCGATGGCAAAGGCAATATTTGCGAAGGTATTGTTTATAAAACAGCCATTTAGGAAGTATTGTCTCTACAGTATTCTCACAAATTATGTTATGCAAACTGGTTGTATTGTTAGTTAAAGTTAAACTAAGCCTAAACTCGTGTCAGACTACTATTTATTCTTTATAGGGTGTCAAAATCTGCCATCGGTTTGCTTGGTCACGAAAACTCTACAATACGCTGGGCGTTTAGTTTGGGAAAGATTTGTTTGTTTTATCTGTTTGTGATCACGGTTTTATTTGCGTTTATCGTTTTACGAATAGTTCCGAGATGACAATAGCTCTTCAACACACTACTTTATTTTTAACACCAAGAACTATACGTTGTGTTGTTATAAGGCATTAGATTTTGAGGGCGCCTGAAAGGTTGCTTCCATAGATTTCTTATCACAATTAAGTCCGCAATTAACCACCAACTTGCCTACGGTAAGCTTGGCGGTAGTTGTTGTTTGTTTTTAAATGTAATTAGCTCTCAGTTCCGATACCTAGTTCATGTTGTTCTTTTTCATAGGTTTTTGGTGACCACAATACCAAATGTTGCCCGAAATGGGTCTACTGTTCAGACTACTTAATTTTAAGATCTTTTTGTACATAGTGTCGCAAATAAATATATTTTGAATTTGATTTCTGACGAGATAAGCAAACAACAGACCAAGAGACCATAATTGCTTACCATCAAGCGAGATGGCGGTTAAACACAAGTCTAATTATCTTAGAATTTATAATTCTAATTCATAATTCTAAGATAATTATTTTTCTTTTATATTTTTTTTATTTTTTACTAAAACAACATATCAAAATCACGTCAATTTTCATAGTCAAAGATAAAAGTTATTTTCACTTTGTATACTAGTGTGATTTATATTGATTTCAATGCAAGGAGCACACGTAAAAGCTCCCCTGGCCCCATCTAATCCATTAGTGGACGGCCGGGTCTGTTCCACCCGACACCGTCGGGGGACCGGCGGCGGCGGCGGCGGCGGCGGCCCATTGTACCGACTACACTGCACTGCACTTGCTCATAGAATCCTGACAATAAGAGTGATTGTTTGGTTGTTTAGGAAAGTATTTGGATCAAGATTATCTTGTTTCCTTTATCTTAGAGAAAAACAAAAATCATTCTTTTTCTTTTTAACACGCTTTTATTAGCTTCACCTGTATGTTTGTATGTTTGTATGTTTGTATGTTTGTATGTTTGTATGTTTGTATGTAACCGACTCCTTTGAGCGCGTTTTTGACCCACTTTATACGGTCAGATTTCTTTCAAACTTTGTAGATATATCGAGGACCGATGACAATACACTAAACCAATCGTGTTTTTTAGTTTTTTTAACTATTAATTTTTTTAACACGCTTTTTCTATAAAGTTTCTTTAACTTTTAATATCGTTTAACTTACAAATGGTAGTTTCGTCATTCGAGTCAGAGAACAGAGTGGCGCAGTGGAAGCGTGCTGGGCTCATAACCCAGAGGTCCCTGGATCGAAACCACGCGCTAGAAATCTTTTTGCTCAATATTTTTTGTTACGCATCAATTTTATTTTATGAGGTCTGAGGATCGAAACCACGCGGCTACAAATCTTTTTGCTCAATATTTTTTGTTATGCATCAATTTTATTTTTAATTTGCTTGAGCAGACGGCCAAAATCGGATAACACCAACACATTTGTACATATTAAGGATGGTTAATAGTTAGCAAATCGAACTAAAAAGCGAAAAATAAATAATAGTTAAAAAAAACTAAAAAAACACGCTTTTTATAAAAAACCGAACTAAAAAAATAGAAAATAAAATTTTATAAATTTAAATTAAGAATAGGGTTGAAAATTTCAATAAATATAAATTAATAATAGTGTAAATAAATAAATATATGTATTTTATTTTTAAAAAAGCGTGGGGTGCTTTCTAAGATATTATCAAAATGCTAATCACTCTACTCATGTCTGTCAATACAAAATGTATCTACAAAATATATAATATCTACTTATTGACCCATGCACCCCACGCTTTTTAAAAATAAAATACATATATTTATTTATTTACACTATTATTAATTTATATTTATTGAAATTTTCAACCCTATTCTTAATTTAAATTTATAAAATTTTATTTTCTATTTTTTTAGTTCGGTTTTTTATAAAAAGCGTGTTTTTTTAGTTTTTTTTAACTATTATTTATTACTATAAAAACTAATGTGGTTTTGACACATCCCTACTAATTTTGTAACTGTGAATGTAAGTTTGCTTGTTACGCTTTCACGCGAAATCTACTTAACCGATCATCGTGAAACTTTGTACCTACACATATTCTTGGAGGTATTAGAAGTAACATAGGATACTTATAAAAAAAAATTGCCCGCGGGTGAAACCGCGGAGTGCAGTTAGTTTTATAATAATTAACACGGGGAATGCTCACGTAAAAATTAAGTAGTTAACTAATAGTTTCGATCACATTAAGGTTGTTCGATTTTCATACTAATCTATTTGTACGTTCATGGGCGACGAGTGTATAATTTTACACTGAAATGACTATAGTTGGGCTTTTAAATTGTCTTTATTGGTGGCATTTTATCTTTAGTTGAAGAAAACAGTAAATTTAATAGTAGAAATAACATCGAATTTTAGTTAATTTTTGTCAATGTGTGAGTGAACACAGATAGTGTCGTACGGTGCCTACACAGAATACATAATAGTATTCTGTGTAGGCACCGTGTGTCGGCGATGACGCGCGACGTTGCCAGCTCGTGGCATACGCGAGTCACGCGCTGTTGCCGCTCTTCTCTGTTTTCGGTCTTCGAAATTCGCTCAGCTCAAAAATCAATTATTGAAATATTGGACAATGTATTGCCAGTATTTGAATTTGGATAAATTATAGGGAAATTATATTACAATACAAACAATAAATAATTATAATACTATGATGTAAATACTATTAAAATATACCTACAACATACAATTTATAATTTTTTTTTCTTTACAAACGTCAATCGTCAAGTGATGTTCGTTGGTAAGTGCATCATTTGGGAACATCTGGACTGATTTGGTAATTTTTTTAAATTTAGTTATATACTCATAGTTAGATTTTATGGAATGAAAGCTTGGAAGTTGTCCAGAAAATTTGTATGTTTTTTTTTTAATTACGTCGGTAAATAATATATACGTGAGAGGAGTGTGGAGTTTTAGTTGTTCCAGAGTATTTACAAGAAAGTGTTACCTCTAAAACAAATCATTATGAGTTCCAAAAAATTACATAAATTATATTTATTTACTCGCATGGTTATAAAAAATAGTAGGAAAACATTATTTTAAAATACGATAATTTTCATGGATAATTTCAACTCATGGCGTTGGCAACACTGATTGCGTAAGTATACGCGCGTTTACGATTCGATTTTTCTTGAATTCTTGTTTTCAGTGTTTTGTTTATATGATACCTATATCAGAGGGCCATTCTATAAAGACTTTATGGCCGGTTTACATTATTCCAGTCCAGCGATCCAGTCCAGTACTGGATTGCTTACTGGAAAAATGTAAACCGGCCATTATCGATGTTTTACCAAAATAAACCATGGAACCACGTACATCGCAAAAAGCTTTCAAAAGCCACCAATACTCTGGTCCCAGGAAAAGTCGCAAACGGATTCGTGCGCAAATGAAACGATATCATGGAGAAATCAAAAGGTTAGTACTTTTAGTACTTACAAATACGTACCTACTTGTTACTCTATTAGAATTACACACAAAGTTATCGCAGTTGATTATTTTCGGCTAACTTTCTAAAACATAACCTCTCTAAAGTTTCTAATTTACTTGTCGCTAATAACATTATTGCTTGTTGCAGTCGAAATGATGTGTGGTGCAAAAAGATGAAAACAGACGATTCCAGTGTGTGTTTCATCAAATTCTGTGTAAGTGAAACTACAATTTTCAAACATATAAATGTATGTTGAAATGATTTCTAAGGGTCTTGATTAGAATACTTTTGGGTTATGGACTGTGGGAAAAGACTTATATGTGAAAGACCAGGGGTGGGTGAACTCCTTTCTTCTTGGAAAACAAGCATTCATCCAACTATGACATTATAAATACTTATTTAGCTGAAATGTGTATTGTCTCATTTTATATTATAATTGTTTTATACTGTATTTTTTATTAAAGCATAATCCAAATTATTATTCAATTAATTTCAGGGGTTATAGAAGCAGAAGCGATGCGATGGAAGCTTGCAAATGAATTAAAAACACAACTTCTACTATCAGGTTGGTAGTGATTAATTATATTTAGCAAAATAAAATAAAATTGAATAAATGTAATGTGTGAATAAATGGGTTATTTTTTTTTCAGATCCAGGGACAACTGCGGGTTTCCGGATTGGAAAAATGTTATTTTGTCGGATTTATTTCTCCTACTCAAGACATCACCGTATTGGAAATCGAGCGCGATGAAGTTTTCATCAGCAATATGTTACCAAAGCCGGAGAAATTTTATAAAAATTGTGTAGGTATTGCCCGAAGTTGTCCTACAAAGAGTGCGCAATAATCAAAAATGTTTACACATTGCATTGCGGTAGATGCGATTGTGCAGCCAGAGGAAGGCAAGAAAGTTGGTCGTGAAAGATAAAAAAAAAACATTGTAAATAGTTAAGTACGGAAATATAAACAATAAGAAATACATACATAATTATATCAACTACCTAATTGTTTTTTATTTTACCTGATATAAGGAATACGAACACACTTTCTCTTTACAGTCATAATATGTACAGAATAAGGTTATTTTAACTTTTCTAATTATACCATAATTCTGAATAAGAAAACATTTAAAAAAAAATTACAAGTGTCCTGTCATTATCAAATTATGCGCTTACTAAGTAACAGTAATTGATTTTTATTTAGAAGACAAAAAACATCGCAAAAAAACATGCTAGGTGCGATTTGAACTCGATATCGCGGTATCTAATACCGGGACTTCTAACCACTGGTCCAAACTATGTAATGGATAGTATGTCGAAATTAGCGCATAGTTGGAACCACGTTCGAACACAACAAGAGCCTTGTCTCTGTGTGAGTGAGTAGTCTGCCGCGGCCCGCAATATTGCCCGGTACAAATTCAGTTCTTTAAAAAACGAAAACACTACTGAAATATAGCTGAGAAAATAGCAAATAATTTATTATTGTCGACAAATATATTACCATGAAATAATATGCACATTTTCATTTATAAAAAAATAAAATACGTCAAATTAAAACATCAGCGCCATCTATTGGCACTGATGTGCCTAGCTAACCGCAACCAACCACCTTAATTGCGAGACGCAACCGCGAGCGCGTCACGCTTGTAATCTCCTGATCAAGATCATCGAATGTAATCGAAACCAGTCGTAGTAAACGACTTAATTTTTTACGTGAGTATTCCCGTGTCAATTATAACGAAATGTAATTCATTCATCATTCAAAAGTTCATTCACCTTTGAAGTTCAACATTAAGAATGCCGTGATTTGATTTGTTTTATTACTGACGTGCTCTTATGCTAGTTCTCCGGTTTTGCTACGAGTATTTTACGTAACCAAATCGAATCGCATATTGTCACTACAAATTAGTCATACAAAATATTTAAAAAAAACCGAGGGTCAAGACAAGCTTACTGATACTGACCACTACTAAAACTAGTCGCTAAAATTAAATTTAAAGCGAAATTTTTGATAATGACAACTATCAACGTTTGTTATCATCTAATCAGTACGTAACTGAGTCAGACGGCGTGTAGGGAGAGAGAGGCATACTCGTATGCTCGGCAGTAAAGCAGAAAGCTGTCAACAACTCAAACAAACCTCGTCCTTGCCTTTCACACAAAAAAAAACAATCAGTTTAAGAGTACCAAGCAAGCAGAGCGATAGCTTTGTTACCATTTACTAAGCTAAACATCTCATATCTCAGGGTGACGAGCGCAGTGCTGTGCCGCGCAGGGTCTTGAATTCTAAGAGTTCAACATTCTGGGCGCTGACCTGTTATGGGCAAACGAGACGTTCGACATCAGGCGAGCGATTTGCTCGTCTCGTCACTGAATTGCATTAAAAAAACTTGCTTCACAAGCAAAGGTCTCGCTGGAATTGAGACCCAGAGGCTGCCGTGCGTACATCGCTAGCCCCATGTTTGCAGAACAAATACCGCGGTAGCGATGCTCCGGCTAATTAAGGACGCTGGGCAAATAGCTAGCGCTGAGAGGACGCGACTTGAATATGTGAAGAGGTGCTTTCAGGTGCCTTTGCTATCAGATACTTTTTCTTTTAGTCAAGTTGAGGATCGAATATGCTTATAGAAGTGATTGATGCCACACGGACGGCTAATTATACATCGTTACTTTTGGATGCTCCTGCTCTCTTTATTTCCTGAATTTAATGTTGAAGTGTGCGAAGAGAAAGTGACTTCGTTATAAGTGTCCTGGCTAAGGGAAGCGCTTTATTTTCTGTGATCTTGTTATTCGGGGGGCCTGATTTGTTTAACCCACAAGGCAGAATTAAAAAATATATGGTCAAAACTTTTACTAAAACAAAATGATGAGGTTGATGATTAGGAGCAATAAACAAACTACACGAAAAGATCAGTTGCGAATAAGTTACATTCAATAATAAAGAAAGATCGATACATCAGGCAAGGCGAAAGTGTTGATGTTAGCAGGTGACCAGCCTTGTCTGGTGATTTTAATGTTTAGAAGTGATTTAGAAGAATAAATAAAAAAAAAAACGTTTCACACTCATAGCCCGACTAGGATACCCTGCGTCGGGTATGCCCTGGAATACACACAAAGACAAGAACAACTAACACCCAGACCCAAAGCAGATTTTTAAATTCATAATTCAACCACCTGCCTGGCCAGGAATCACACCCGGAACCTCTGGCTTATAAGGCGGATACACTACCGCTGAGCTACACAGGTTGACAAAGAAGAAAAAGACTGTGAAGAGAATTTACTGACCTGCACGAGCTGGTGGTCGAGCTCCGCCATCTGCCGCAGCAGGTGCGTGGTGCGCGCCGCGCGGACGAAGTCGTGCGCCTGCGACAGCGCCGCGCCCGCCGCGAACAGCATGCAGAACTCGGCGCGCGCGCCCATCAGCCCCGTGCCTAGCGCCGCGCGGAGCGACTGCAGTGCTGAGGCGCGCTCCGGGCCCTGGGGGAGGCACAGGTCAATGCTGAGCTGGCGGTTGCTTAGACGAGGGCGAGGGTCATAGTTCAAGACGTGTGCATGGGAAAGCACCACACATGCTGCGAACAGCACGCTAAACTTAGCGCGCGCGCTCATCAGAACTGTGCCCAGTGTCATGCGGAGGGGTTAGAGCGCTGAGGCACGCTCGGGGCCCTGGGGGAGGGACGCGAAGTAGAGAACAGGAAAATACTGAGCTGTTTAGGTGATGGACATATTTAAGGACGTTTTTTTGAATTCACCAAAAACAAATTGAAAGCGACAAGTCGAAGATCGGGCTGAGTGGCGCACCTTACGCCTTGAAATCTAGGTCCAGCAGTATGACTGAAGCCGGGCCTGAGGACCAGTACAAGTTTGTTGTAGTAAGAAGTGCTGTGGTGGCGAAATATGCTTACCGCGTCAAGCTTGTGCGGCTGGCAGCAGTCAGCGCAGAGCGTCACCAGCGCCTGGACCGCCTCGCGAGCCGCGCCGGCGTTCTCCGCGAGCGTTATACACCCCGACAAGCAAATGTAACTAGAACAAACAGATGTATCTTTGCTGAAAATGGTGTGTTAATTACCGCCTTTGTTATAGGCTAGCTGATACTTGGAACTAACTTTTGACGTATCAGCTTCAGGGCTCTACTGCGAAGCTTAATTAGTTGAGCCGTTTGGACTTTGAAACTACTTGTGTACGACTAATAGTTTATGCCCAGAACTTCGTATCCAGTGCAATGTTGCTCGGCTCTCGCCTTAGCAGGTACGGGACTACAAAACATAGCCTGACATCAGTGATCGAAGAAAGACGCGTGGTAAATTCGAATTGTCGCTAAGAGCGATCACTTCCAGAAACCACTAGTTGGAGATGGTTAACATTGTAATATACATATACCTATACCATCACACATTCTCGCAGACCAATTTCGAATAAAATATTACTTCCCCACTAATCTTGAATATTCAATCACGCTTCTAAACATCCCTGGACCCATATTCTGGCGTGTGCAATATCACAGTCACTGTTCCTCTTATTCGAAAAGTCATGCAAATGACAGTGACCGAGATAATATCCCCATGCCAGAACAGAGCCCCTGGACTTTCCAGCGTCCTCTCAATTTAAACTAGATACACGAACAATATTAGCTTTATTCATTAAACCGACGGCTTCATCCTCAACCCGTTAAGTGGCTCTACGCAAATCCGGGATGGAACACAAACAGGGCGTGTTGACTTTGTCCGGAGTACCGCTAAGTATCTGAGTAGAGTCCGTGACAATCTTTATTGCCACTTGAAAGCTATGGTCACTTGATAGCGCAGATAGGGCTGAGCATTCACGTGCAATGAGCATTTTGCGAACGCTTATATCAGAAACGACATGTGTATTTTGTCGAACACAAACATAGAAAACAGCAAATGCTTAATATCCTGCTTAAATTAATAACATAGTTAAAATGTATCTACGCCTTTACATCTTGGAATAGCAAGGCATCATTGGACAGTAGAATAAACTGTAAAGATATTGATCAAAATTCCGAGCAAACATTATAAAACGGCTAAAATCCGGCTCAATTGAATTGCTCAGGCATATTATGCGGTTTACCATATTACAACAGCAAGATCTTTGAAAAAAAAGAGGTAACTTGGTGGTGCTTTTTCAGAGCAGTCACAAAGTTTGGCACGAACTGTAACTCTGGACCTTCGGGCTGTTTCTCTATGCTGTTGCAGTGTAATCGTAATCGTATGAGAATGATTAGCTTTTTGTGCGGACAAACAAACGTTTGATAAAAACGTGTGTTTGGAATTTTGACATGATTTCGGAAAAATTGCATGAAAATTCTTTTTTTTTTCTCTGATAGGCTTATAACTGTTTTCAAATGTATTTCTAGTGAATTTCCGCCTTCAAATCGCGTCGGGTGATAGGCTTCTGTTTGACTGTTATTTCGACCGATAAACAAATTAAAACACACGATCGTCGAACATCAGTTCAGGTTTTTAGCAGTTGTGGTGGAATTAACCAACTTACAAACAACTCACAAACCCTGAAATCGTAACTCTTGTTTTAAACCAGTCGTGAAAAACACGCACATTTAACTACGGAAACAAAAATTGCCCGAGATTTTTCAGGACGAAATAAATTGTATTACGTATTCAAATTTTACTTCAAAATCTTACGTAATATCTCCCCACATTTTTGCAACGCATCCAATTATTTCAACCGAGAAATTGGAAAAAAAAATCAACAAATTAAAAAATCGCAGCGCATCGGCATCTTCGCCGGGTATCCAATTATATCTCGTGTAAATATTTGCTCTGACTACCGAGGTACAGTCAGTATAGGAGGTTCTCAAACTTTAAATACTAGGTACTTAATCCGTGGTTGAATTGAGATACTTGGCAAACGGCGAAACATCATTTTTTTTTTATAATGACTTGTCGTAATAACTTCAAAAAGGGAGCTTATTAATTCGACGATGTAATATTACTGGATAAATCAGCGCAGTACATGTTCGGTCCATAGATTCCAAATATAAATAAATACATATTTATAAATTCTGTTCTGGTTACCTATTTTAATTTTCTTATTTTTTTTACAAATAATTTTGAAACGAGATTAATGCATTTGGCACGTGCCATGATAGGCAATTAGCACCGCATTATTACATGTTAAACACAGTTTTTATCGTTTGTTTGCACTTAGAGATAAAGTGTGTAACAATGAGCTATTCGGTGGGAATGTCGATGGCTGAATGCCATTTGTCCGATTGTTGTGATTGGTATAATTAACGAAGTATTTCAGGGTTAATGATGACAGTCGCTGTGATTTAGATTGCGGCTTTCTAAAACCTTTTACTCTGAATCCATATTGTATAGTTTAAAATCAAATCATTGCTACTTTTAAAATTACTTTGCGCACTATTCAATGCTGTTAACTGTTTATTAAAAGAAATGTGTTGTATTGTTACAGTCCTTTTTACTTTTCGCTTGTAATACAACGAGATTTAAAGGTATATGAAAATAACTACTTGTTAACAAAAATATTTTTTAAAGCGGACTTTGGTGTCAAAAGTTTGAGAATCGCAATCCCGAGAGGGTTGGCACAGTTTGAACAAGCGGATTTAAGCTGTCGTGGATTTAATCATTTATTGGTAAGCAAGAAAATTGAGCAAGTTACAAGCAGTAAGTAGGTAAAGACTTGGTGGCATGTCCTGGTGTCAGAGCCTGTACACTGAGAAAAATGGCCATTTAAATTCCGATGAATTTCCTTAAAGTTTATGATGGTTCACCGTAAAAACTGGTGCAAATCATCGTACTTTTTGGTGATATCAGTATGCTCCGTACTTGAAGTGAATTCATAATTCTTGTAGCAGAATTCAGATGGGCATTTTTCTCAGTGTAGGTTTTCTGAAATGGCTTAGCGGTTGCAGTTAAAAGACAAACCTGGACCTGGACATTCAGTTTTTTTATCGCGAATAAGTCTGCGATTCGCTACAATTTCACCCGATTTACGGTAGCGCTCAGTTATAATCAGTATTTTTTTAAACGTAAAGCGGACCTAATAACACTGAAACACATTTCAGTCCAGTGAAATGTTTGTACGATCCCACATATTTGAACGAAACAAAGATAAATCGTTCGAAATTGTAACAACAACAAAAGAATGATTTCGATACCACTCGCCTCACTCAATACGAATAAACATTTCCCTAATGTTTCCGAAGGCGGCCAATTTAAAATAGAAACCACATAATAGAGGTAGACATATTAAAATACTTTTCCAACATAAAAATTCGATTCGTACAATTAATTACAATTATAAAAAACTCTACTGTCCTGCCAGCGCCAAAAAAAAGCAAAAAAAAAGATGGCGTCAGAGGAACGTCAAGAATTTGAAATTGGAATTCGTATTAGCGTTCCTCCATTGGTCAGTCAGGCGTAACGTATTTTTTTACAATTTTTATTTCGTGTTCAATTATTACATTTTCAGTCTTATTTCTACAGTCGTAGAGTAGAAGAGAGATGTGTTGTTATGTTGGTTTATGTAAATTTTTCGATAATGTCATAGCCTTACTCAAGGCAAAGGGGTTAAGATAGCATAATCTTAAATATTCGTGGCGTCAACGTCGGAGCTTCAAAAGGTCAGGTTAGTTGTTCCTATTAAAGGGTGCTGTGACATTCCAAGATATTATGGTTTCTTTTAACACTTATCTACTCGTATGTTTTAATTGTTGACATTCTGCCTATAGCGATGGTTGACATGATACTGATCGAAACACGTAGGTAACATCGACGTCGTTATGGTAATTGTTAACAAAAAAAAACTACTTCGATGGTATTCGATAATTATCGTATTTATGACTAAGTACATTGTAAGGAACTAGTAGGTAAGTATAAAAAAGGACCATAACGAAATAATAGAATAAAAAAAAAACGAGAGACAATCTGGGTGCCTTCACGTCACATCTTCAGGCAAGCGTACTCCATCCTTGCTTAACGTCAGAGAAGATGATGGTCAAGAGGCAAGTCTAAAGGGGAGACACAATTGATGATGAAGGAGACAGGAATATAGAGCGTAAAGGCCGAATAGCAAATTAGATGAACTCTATGAGCCTTTAAAGACTACAATCAAAAATTCACAGACCTTTATTTCAAAATTCGTTGGCCTTACTTTCGAACTTTATTGGCCATTATTTCAAAATTCACTAGTCTTCAAAATAATTCAAAATTCACTGGCCTTATTTCAAAAACCACTGATAAAAAAAACAGTTTTTAAATTCACCGGCTTTTTTTACTTTAAATTCACGGGCAGATTTGAAATATGCAAATGAGTTGGACCCTCGCTATACAATATCGACTCACGCCCAACTAAACCCTTATAGCAGAGAAAGGGTCGGCTTAAATCTGTTCAAACTACATTTGAATTTTATTTGCGTGCATTAAAACGTAATAAATTTGATGTCTCAATTCGTGGCACGAGTGACACTACACATGAGCTTGCAGTAGGCAATGTTGAGCGTAACCAACAAAATTGAAACACAAGGACAATTATGAATAATGGAAGGAAGGCAAAATAGACTTCTGCTCATGGATATAAAAACAAACAATAAAAAAATATAATAATAAAACATGATGTCATAAAGAACACGTAGAAAACTATTTTAAATCCTGCTGGCAAAGCATTGTTGACACTGCTAGTTTTGCAAGCATCAAGCATCTAGTAGGAGGTGGTTTGCTTCCCATCAATATGCCTGTTTGCTGCTCTTTCTAAAAAAACTTTTGACCGCGATTAAACACTAAAAAAGAAAGACGTGGTAAAACGAGCACCGAACAGTAACACTGAACGGGCTGACCGTCTTCCTGTTTACCGATCCTTTATATTAAAAAAATACGTTTTTTTTTCGCTGTTTTGAAAGCGACCACTGGATGCAAGCTTGCAATAATTTGAGCCTGCGTAAGCATCCATACTGCTTATATTACGTCGCACGTCACGCCACAGACGGATTTGTTGCGATTAACTATTTAATGTTGTAAACACCTGTTAGAGGCATATTTGCAACATTTAGTTTGATTGAATACAGTATTAAATAATTAAGCGGTTGCAGTGAATTGATTTTAATCCTGGCGAAACTGGAATTTTTAAATGTGAATGATAAATCGTTACATAAATGGCAGGAATTGCAGTCAATTCTAAAGGCTTCAGTTGATAGATCTAGATTGGCTCAAAGTGTTTACGTCCTTGTCTAATAGACGGCAATGACAAAGACAAATATTTTAGTAAATTAAGATTTGTCAACTTAAGCTTTGAGAATTGATTTCTCCTTTTACGACATGGAAATTTCAACGCAGACTATTAATTAACACGAAAATTTTCAAGAAAAAATCGATAACATTTTCCAAAATTAACCATCATAAAACCCAACCCTGCTCCAACTGCTCAATTTAGCGACCACTCAAAACGAGACCAAAAACACACTCACGTCAAAACATCCAAATTGAAGTTCAAAGTTCAAAAACATTCTTCCGTCTTCCTTCCACGCAATTAAAATAAATTTAACATATTAACATACCTCACACACTTAACTTGTACACCAGTTTTCAACACAGAACCAGTCATCAAAGACCTCCTCGTCTTCTCTACGCAAACAAATTTTCATCAAACGAAAAGACATCAATTGAAATACGGAAGGTCTTTGTACGTTGGACGTTTTACGTCACGTCCAGTTTACCAAAGTCCCTATTCTTCCAGACTATATGACGTAATGGCAGGTCTAAATGTTCTGGACGTTTTAAGTCACAAAGTCGTTAATGGTCATGCGTATATTAGGATGTAAAAGGCGCCGAAATGCGCTCGCGCAGTTAATCTAACTGAAATTAAGAACGAAAACATTTTAAACGAGCCATAAATTTTTCTTTGGGCGGCGGAGTGCTTTCTTTCGGGGTTGCCAGTGGTTGTCGTAAAGTTTCCCCGTTGGATTGAAGTTATTTTTAAGTGATTATTACGAAGTACACATTTTGTACTTTTAGATATAAGTAAATAATGTACTTTGTACGTATTTGGTAATGTATTTCCGTTTCTTTTTTTAGCCACTCAACTCTCTCAAGCAAAAGGGTGTTATAACTTTGAAGCTTTTGTCTGTCTGTCAATTACTGTTTGTGTGTCAGTTTATGGATCGTTCAAACAAACAACTTTATTGTAATTTTGGAGTTGTGTACAAAATTGATCTTTTAAAACACATTTAGCTGATTATTTTAGTTATTTTCCTAACTGTCATGATTTACAACATAACTTTAAAAATAAAGGGAAATATTCTGTATATATACATTATGTACCTTTATTTCCAAAAAAATAATCTTTTCAACATTTTTCCCTTCTTATTAACCTTTTCTCTACATATGGCAACACAAAACAGAATAAATGCGCAGGCGCCTCTCGTAAGCTCGCCTTCCATTAGCGCGTTTGAATATAGAACCCGCCGTGATTGGCTGACGCGAGCCATGAATCATTGGCGCCACTACCGATAGTACACAGGGTGAGGAATGTACAGATCGTTTTTTTAGGGAAATTTAAAAAAAGGTTAAAAAAAGTTTCTAAAAGGTGAGTGTTACTTGGTTGTTTATTGATATGGGAGAAATACTAGAGGGGACAGAAATAACACGCTCTAAAATTTATGTTTAAAACTATTATTGGTTTTTAAATATCGAACTTGTACTTGGAACTGTATTTATTGCCAGATATCGAGTTGCTTTTGCTTCCCTCCTAAAAAGAACATAAATAACTAAGTCTCTACGGAGTAAACTCGGTATGAGTCTCTAATGACTAATCTTATATTTTTTTATTTAACCTATGCTGTCCCACTGCTGGGTAAAGGTCTCCCCCAATATCTTCCAGTTCTTGCGATCTTTATTTTTCTACTTTACATTCTGGAAATACATATCTATACTAATATTATAAAGAGGAAAGATTTGTATTTTTGTATAGGTATTTGTGTTGAATAAACACAAAAACTACTAGACCGATTTCAAAAATTCTTTCATCATTAGATTGCTACATTATCCCTGAGATATTTTATACCCGTGCAAAGCCGGGGCAGGTCGCTAGTTATACAATCATAGTCCTAAGCTAACAGCACGCGGGTGAAACCTCGAGACGCAGCTAGTCGTCAATAAATCATAACAAAGACATCAACCTGTATCTCCAACCTAAATATAACAAGTACTATCTCAGTATGTGAATTGTGATAATTCATGCTTGCTCTACACACATCCATCATTTGTGGGGCGTTTGTGTTACTTCTACACTTTTAAATGTATCTAACTTTACATTACTTTCGTGTGTTAATAATAGCAGAACAGCTGTTACAGAAATCTGTTTGCGAAAAGTTTTGAGCCTGTTTTTCTGACACGAGCGCGTTTTACTAGCGATTTTCACAACTTTTTTTCAGTTTTTCTTAACTTGAAATATTGTAAGAAATAAAAAATATGTAGTGGTAATGGTGTGTGGCGGTGTAGTGGGATGAGTGACGTACAAGAAGAGAGGCCTATGCTCAGCAGTGGGCGATAACGGGCTGATGATGATGTAATGTGAAAAAGTGAAGTGGTATATGAGAGTACAAATTCGCATACCGAGTTTGGTTTCAACTTCGTAATTACGGTGTTGAACTAATTCACATTACAAAAATGTACCGAAAAAATCAAATTTGTACATTTAAACGTTAAAAATCAAATATAGTCATGCGGGGCTATTACGTCTGCGGGGTTATTACGACTTTTGTCTATAACTTATGTACCATAATTTTTTATCAATAACGACATCTATGGGCCACTTCTTTTATTTTTCCACTTTCCGCCCATAGATGTCGTTATTGATAAAACATTATGGTACATAAGTTATAGACAAAAGTCGTAATAACCCCGCAGACGTAATAGCCCCGCATGAAATACATTGATTTATTTTCATAAAACAACCAAATCTTCGTATATTAAGAAAAGTACGTTTCCAGACAAATGATAGGATATAAACATAAAAGTTATAGCACTGAAACTATTATATGCAATTTGAATTTGGTGTGGAGTGAATGTCATATGAGTTGATTACACGTAACGAGTACATTGTCGAGACAGTGCCCTCGGCCGAGTGCTCGGTATGTATAAACAGTTAGACGAGGCGAGACAGTCACTAGAACTAAGATTTGTTTGCTCGGCCGATTATGCCTATGTACTGTCTCGTCACTGTACTCGTTACGTGTTATCAACCCATTAGTATCTGAGTGAGACAGAGACTCTTTCCAAAGTTGCAAAAAAGTCGTCAAACTCCAAACACGTATATTTACATAGCGGGGGAGGCCGGGGTAATCCCGATAAGTAATTCCCTCCGAGTAAGTAATGCGCTGATAAATGAAATTAAATCGCACAAACAAGTGCCGCGTCGCCCCGGGCTCCCCTTTCGCTTCTGCCAAAATGGGTAGGGATGGGATGAAGAATCATTTTATCGATGTCTTGTTGTAATAATCACGTATCATTAAGTCGGCTACGGGCTACGGTCTACCGATGTCTTTGAAAAAGGGCTTTGATCGCTTTGACGTTGTTGGATGTATTAGTCTTCATTTGAATAAAGTGGTTTTTGTTAATAAATTGTCATTAGTTTATTCAAATGTAATTATAAACTAATAATTTTATTATAATAATTCATTCAATTAATCATTCAATTACATAATTTCACAGTAGCTAATACGACATAGTTAGTTTCTTTAACTATTATATTTTAGTTAAATTGAATCCTGTACTGTACTTTAATGTGTGGCTTGATGCCAATATTATTACCATACACAAAGATGACAAGTTATTATTTGCTCTGGTTACTTAATTTAAATTATTTTACTAAAATCATTTTTTTTTTCTAACTAAATTCTGTTTTATATAATGAAGTAGGAATGCTAAAAAGTCTAAATATGTAGTGTAATTTATAGTTTCTATCGTCATCCTAAATCTATAGCCACGCCACTTTCCCCTCTCTACCCCAAAACTTTGCAAAAAGAACATCGCAACGCGACATGTGCACGCCAATCTGTCGCTGAAACGGCACTACATCCGAGCACATCTACCCTCTCCCTCACTGCACCTAAAAACACATCCACACATCTCTATCCCACACCCTTATGTCGGTACTTGGGACATAACGGTGAGTGCTTACGCTCATTTACAAAGTCAGATCGCTAGTAGAAGAATGACGTAAGTTCTTTGATGAAATGATGCAAGTGGCGCGTTTTTCTTTTGGATCGTGGAATAGTTACGGCTGTCGCAACTACTTACGGATGGCGGAGCGATAATGGCATGATTGTGTATTGGATTGCTTCCCTTTTCGATTCGATTATTCGGCCAAAAAACGGTATCGAGTTGCGAAGATCGAATTACTTATCGTAGTTAGTTAGTGTTTATTATAAGCTAATTGGTTGTGACTGGGACGGAACCCGCGTTTGTCAAGCGAGATGCTGTTCAGGGTTGCACGGGATGGAGTGGTACTAAACTGAAAGGTCATTGTACTCATCTTTGACAACAGGGTTTACTTGGAATCTACCCTGAAATCACAAACAAAATCAGTTCCAAAATAGATTTTAGTAGGAGTTCATTAATGACAAATATAATAAGCTCCTTCCGGCATAGGTCACCCGATCCATGGACCTAGGATACGGTAGCAGTACCTGGACTATTACTTATTCTATGACAGTGTCTAGTATACGACGCTAGTTCCACGTTACGTCCACAACCAGTATTAAGTATTTATCGATGCACCGGCCATCTGTTGCGACGGTAGGCTCGTGTGTGACGTAATGCAAATTTTGGCTAATTTTATTAATATATTTATTTGTGTGAGATGACACAATGTCGCATCTCTGACGATATCACGCATAATATTAGAGGAAACGAGAGCGAGTGACGTAACCGCACTTGATTAGCAAATCACAACCTTGGCCTCAGATCTAATACTATAAATGCCACATTTTTTTGGAAAAAGCATCAGAGCCACCCAGCCCATCTAGTCATCGACACTTCATCTCGATAACGGAATAAGCAAGATGAAAGCATTCGTGTGTTGTGTCTTGTTAGCCGCCGCGGCGCTGGCAGCCCCCGAGGACGCCAGCCGAGGCAAGCGCGGCCTGGTGCAAGCCGCCGGCCTCGTCAACCCCTACGGCCTCGGACTGGGGTACGCCGGACTCGGACACAACTCGCTCTACGGCGGACTCGGCTACGGCAGCCTCGGACTCGGACACGGCCACGGTCTCGGCTACAGCGGCCTCGGCTACGGCGGACTCGGCTACAGCGGACTCGGCTACGGCGGACTCGGCTACGGCGGCCTCGGATATGGCGGTCTCAGTGGACTCGGCTACGGTGGTCTAGGATACGGAGGCCTGCCCGTGCCTGTGGTCGCAACTCCCGTCGTCGTCTCTAAGAAAGGCGAAGAGGGCAACAACAAGGGTGGTGACAAGAAGGGATCCAGTCACGGCCAGGAACACGCTCACGGCGTGCACGAAGTTCCCGTCAACGCATACCCGGGTCTCCTGGGCCACCCCGGTCTGATCGGGCACCCCGGGCTCCACGGGCCGCCCGCCCTCCACGGGCTGCCCCTGCCCGGCATCCACGGCGCGTATGGACTCCCCGCCGCGCACGGTCTCTACGGCCTGTAAGCTAGGCTAGTACATGAGGCTACCCACCAAATACTTGTTCTGTTATGAAGTGTTGTTAATTCTTTGTTAGTTGTTAGTTAGTGAGTAGTATTTGTGTGCATTTTTAAATTAAATCAAATTTAAAGAAACACGGTTTACTTATTTGTAACAAAAACACTTAGCTATTAAGAATTTACTGTGATGTCATCACACAACCCTGAAACACTCCAGTTTTCCCATTTCGTTTAAGTATTTCATATCGCTCTATTTAGCGTAGTCAAAAAATTAACCAATCACATCGTTCACATTACTCTACGCACTTCTTGACCTATTTATGTCAAGAGTAGCAACATTATTGTTTAAAATTGTTACGACTACTCACTACTCCTGTTTAAAATAGAATGAACATTGAAGCAGAAAAAAAATAACCCTCAGCATACCTGGCGGTCAAAAGTTACGGTCCCTGTTGGCCGGTCTAGTGGACCCATATATTTAAATTGTTATTTTACTTATACCTAGTTAGTGGTATAATTAAATCAGAACTAACATTAAATCTGAATCAATAAAAACATAACGATCTATACACAGCTTGACCACAACGGCCCTCACCATAACTCTCTCGAGTGATTCAGTGGCACAACAGCACAGCGGGGCGCCCATTCACCGTCCCTAGCGTACGTACAGCTCAATCAGATGTATGGAGGCGTGTGCATTTTGTTTTATTGACTGCATAGAATGAACCGAGTTCATTTCGAACAGTTGGAATTGGGATAAGCATACTGCAGCTAGCAAAAGTTATTTGAAAACTATCGTCGCGTTTTCGATAGAAAATGTGTGTCGATCGCTGCTCACACAACCACACAACCATGTGTAACAATAACTACCAAGCCACGTCAGACGTCTTCAGGAGGCCTAAAATTCTTGATAACAGGACTAGCCACTCGGCCTATACTAAATTACGTATACACAACAATTGGCATCAAAAACAAATAAATAATAGTTTAAAAAAAACTAAACAAACACGCTTTCTATAGAAAACCGAACTAAAAAAATAGAAAATAAAATTTTATAAATTTAAATTAAGAATAGGGTTGAAAATTTCAATAAATATAAATTAATAATAGTGTAAATAAATAAATATATGTATTTTATTTTAAAAAAAGCGTGGGGTGCATGGGTCAATAGATATACATTTTGTATTGACAGACATGAGTAGAGTAATTAGCATTTTGTTAATATCTTAAAAAGCACCCCACGCTTTTTTTTTTAAATAAAATACATATATATTTATTTATTTACACTATTATTAATTTATATTTATTGAAATTTTCAACCCTATTCTTAATTTAAATTTATAAAATTTTATTTCCTATTTTTTTAGTTCGGTTTTCTATAGAAAGCGTGTTTTTTAGTTTTTTTTTAAACTATTATTTATTTTTCGCTTTTTAGTTCGATTTGCTAACTATTAACCATCCTTAATATGTACAAAATGTGTTGCTAATAAAAGCGTGTTAATAAAATTGATGCGTAACAAAAAATATTGAGCAAAAAGATTTCTAACAGAGCGCGTGGTTTCGATCCACGGACTTCTGGGTTATGGGCCCAGCACGCATCCACAAAAATATTGAGCAAAAAGATTTCTAGCGCGTGGTTTCGATCCAGGGACCTCTGGGTTAGGGGCTCAGCACGCTTCCACTGTGCCACTCTCGCTTTCTGACACGTGTGACGAAATTACTATTTGTAAATTAAACGGTGTTAAAAGTTAAAGAAACTTTATAGTATGCTCTTTATAGTATGCTCGATGGTTGCTCGTCAGATCTAATGGCTATCAACGCCGGCGTACCTCAGGGGTCAGTCCTCTCAGCAACACTGTTCTTATTGCACATAAATGACTTACTTAAGCCTGGTACATTTGGGTATGCTGACGACAGTACAGTTGTTGAGAGTTATAGGTCCAGTGCTCGAGCTAGCAGTGACGATATCCGACTGCAGAGAGAGGCCATGGTAGCCCGTCTTAACACTTCTCTTAGAGCTGTTTCTGACTGGGGCGACGAAAACCTGGTGTGTTTCAATGCCACAAAAACGCAGGCGTGTCTGTTCTCCGCGAAAAAGTGTCCTTTTGATCTGTCACCTACTTTCCGTGGTGTATCCATACCAATAGTTGACCATCTCGAGCTTTTAGGTGTCCATCTAAAGTCGGATTTGAACTTTGGCTCGTACATTGGGTCTAAAGCCAAAGTTGCTGCTAAAAAACTTGGCATCCTTGCCAGGGTAAGGCGGTACTTCACACCAGAACAGCTTCTAACTCTATATCAAGCACAAGTTCGATCGTGTATGGAGTACTGCTGCCACCTTTGGCATGGGTCTGCTAAGTATCAGCTTGAGGCTTTGGATTCCATAGAAAGGCGCGCCAAAAGGCTGATCAATAACGACTCTCTGGTGAAATCCAAGCTCCTGAGCCTGTCGCACCGACGTGAAGTGGCCAGTCTGTCGGTGTTCTATAGAGTACACCATGGAGAGTGTGCACAAGAACTGCATGACCTTGTCTTGCCTTCGCCGTTCTTTTATAACAGCACCAGACGCACGAAAAAGAGGCACCCTCATACGGTGGAAATTCCATGTAACCGTACTAAGCGTTTTCATTCGTCTTTTTTAATCCGAACGGCAGAGGTATGGAACTCACTGCCCGCGTCTGTTTTTCCTAGAAAGTACAACCCAGGGGTGTTCAAAAATAGATTGAATAGGTTTTTCCTAGGCAAGCGTGCTACATCTTCGACCACATCGTCACTTCCCATCAGGTGAGATTGCAGTCAAACGCATGCCTAGTCCGATGTAAAAAAAAAAAAAAAATAGTAAAAGCGTGTTAAAAAAAATAATAGTTAAAAAAACTAAAAAACACGATTTGTTTAGTGTATTATTGTCATCGGTCCTCGATATATCTACAAAGTTTGAAAGAAATCTGACCGCTTAAAGTGGGTCAAAAACGCGCTCAAAGGAGTCGGTTACAAACATACAAACATACAGGTGAAGCTAATAAAAGCATGTTAAAAAAGAGAGTGCAAAGCGCTTCATGCGAGCTCTTGAAGTCACTAAACATTTTCGCTTGGCTTGTCCGGTGTCTTTTTAACCATGAAAGGTAACACCAGGTTTGGCAGTTATGAAAGTAGATCTAAATTTCACACCAGCCGCGTCCTAAGCAGCTCGGCGTCCGCCCCAGCAGCGCCCCATCTTGACGGGGCTCCTACATCCTTTAAGTGCCGTGAGACTCGCCAGGTGAATTTTACACGGGGTGCAGTGCTACCGAGTATTGTGGGAGTAGCTAATAAAAATAAACAAAAATAAAAAAGCCTTTTTATTTCTTGCAAAAACTAATAGAGTAGCTAATAGTTATACGTATTTGCTGTTTAATAAAGATTGATGAACATGTTATCGGTTTAATTCTCATGGCTTTTCGAAACCAATTTGGTTTTGAAATATTTTTTTTGATTAATTTGAAACTAGTCGAATTGCGTCGAAAACTGTTTTACTAAAGACGGATAGTTGCGAAAAGGACAATAATTTGATTTGATTGTCAGATGCAGACAGTGATGTTGGCAAGAAAAAAATAATTTACCAATTTTTTTTAGGTATAAGAACTTTATTACCGCGAAGTCACTTATGTGATAACATAAATTTACAATTTTAGTGTTCGTCGTCGCACTTAAAACACACATTATTACCCATTTCACGCATTTCTTTACATGCCCCATCGTAGACCGCATCGTTGCTTACCATCAGGCGAGATGGCGGTCAAACGCAAGCCTATAATTGAAAAAAAAAACTCGCTGTTGTTACAACTTATCATCGTAAATATGACTTTCGATCGAATGATTATCATCCACAGCCTTCTCTTTCACACATCTGACTATAAGAGTCTGTCTTGTAAAATCATCTGCCCAATACCATTTAATAATCAAAAATCTCTACGGAATAAGTCGCTCTACGCTCGCTCCCAATTTCATCGGTCGGACTGCAATCCACCGAGCCGTGAGACGAGTCACACTTGCTCACTACAAATCAGGGGCGAAGCCCTGCTTTGTGATTTGAAGAATGATATTAAGATGAGGTTTAATCAGCTGTGCTGTGTTGGGGAGTAGTGTTTATTATTTATCGGCAAGTGCTGTTGCAGTCGGCACTTGGGGCTCAAGTGGATTGAAGGACTGATTCAGATTGGACGAGCCGTTTTTGACCATTTTGGAAAGTTACGTAAAATACAGGGTTATAAGAAAAGTTATGCTAAGCCGAAAGGGGCTCATAGTACTCATCATTATGAACAACTTTTAGTATGAGCCCTTTTCGGCTTAGAATACCCTTTCTGTTTAACCCTGTATTTCAATACAACCGTTGCATGAAAGAGATCTCAACGATACAGCCGCCACTAGCGGTACTAGTTTGTAGATCTTAGTTTCTTTATTTTTATTTTTTACGGTGCAAGTTTTCTATCTATGTAATAAGTTTATCTACTAATTTGCTCATCCCAAGGTTGTGTAGAAAATATTTTTTCCTTTTTTCCTCCTCCTCCTCGCCTCCTTTTTTTCTTCCTATTTTTTGTGTCTAGACCTCGTGTTGATATTTTTTTTTTTGCGGTGTCCATAAAGTAAGGTTTGTTGTATTGTTTAAGTATAAATCTGCTCCTAATTGTCGATATGACCAAAACAATGTTATTGAAACCAATTTATTTTTGATATCGGATAAAGAAAATACACACAGATGAAAACGGTAGCAGCATACCGTCTCAAATAGTGGAGACAAAAATGCGTCTTATTTTCGTAACTTTAAAAGTAAAAAATCCATCACCGCTGTGTGAAACTAGGCTATGTTGAAATGTCCAATCTTTAAATTATTTTGAGAAATGAAACATTTCAAAACAGCCTAGCTCGACAGGCCTTTTGCGGATTTCTGCCTTAATATATGCAATAATATATTTTTTGCACAACATTTTGCATTCGAAAGTTGCTCGGTAAAATAATTCAAATTTCAAATCTATTCGTTACACAAATGTCTGTTTCATCAAAATATTGCCTTAATCGAAAATGTATTTAAATCAGAATGTCATACCAGTTTACATTCTTATCAAAAGCTTCTACCTTATCTTTCTCTACTGCTGAGTGGCTTATCTCTTTCTGACCCCATCATCATCATTATAATCATCATTCTTCTCTCTGCCACTGCCTTCCGCTTTGTTAAACGATTTCGCATTCACAAATGGGCTATTATTTATTTTTGATAATGCAAATTGACCATGGTCCTCATTAAACATTATGCCAGAGTAACTCGGTGGGCACAACATCCCAGCACGACCGTTGACCACCCACTGTTCGCCGCGGGACGTCGATCGAGATAGAGACGTCGTGGTGGGGGGCGTGATGCTATATTCTGGGCCGTTCGAGATTATCTCGGTCACTCTTACTGTTATGACCTTTCTAATGAGAGCGACAGTGGCCGAGATAATATCTCAGTCGCCAGAATAGGGTCCCTGATGGTGGGACTGTAAAGTGTGGAACTCACTGTTTGAGGGTAGTTGTTTAATTTGTTTTGTTACGATTACGATCAGTGGGCGGATTAAAATTATGTATTTGTTTTTTAATTTTGCGATAAGCTTGCGTTTGACCGCCATCTCGTCTGATGGTGAGCAATGATGCGGTCTTAGATGAAGCACGCTTCATATGCAACCTTTAATCCTCCCACCGCTGGGTCTGCCCTCGAAGGGTGATTAGGCCGTATTCCACCACGCTGGCCAAGTGCGGGTTGGTGGATTCACATACGCGATTGAATTTCTTCTCCGGACATATGCAGGTTTTCTCACGATGGAGCACGCTTACCTTGACGAATCTGATTCACTCTTGACTTGGCTACATAATAAACAATTGTAAAATTTATCCAATATGTGTGTGCTTAGTGTGCTTGGTTTATATTTATATTTAACCCAAATATCGGATAGATTCCTGTCGCGTGCCCCGAATGTGGTTCCGATGTTCCAGTGGGTCGTCGGGTCCCTTGCGACGACTGTCTGTCATGCCTGTGATATAGCTGGGGTGGGTCGATGTCACATGTTTCGGGGTTCCGTTGGCTAATATTTCAGTTTGGGATTTCTGTTTTTGCGTATTAGCACGGAATAAATAATAATACGTATTAGTTGACATTTTGAGGGTTATAGTAGAGGTTATTTCCAGGGTACCTATAACTGCCCGTCGGGGCTGCGGGTAGAAGTTACCGCGGCCTCGGCGTCACAAGGGCGTAGAAGGAACATGGGTGGTTTTTGGTCAGTAGAAGTCTGACACTCCCTTCCGCTCTGCCCAAGAGTGGGAGGGGTCATTTGATGATTTCCCACCCCCCAAAAAAAAAAAAAAAGGGTACCTATAACTATAACAGAGTCTGTTATACTTGTCTGGAATGATAACCCGACATCTTGGCCGATTATCGACTGCCGCAACGAACAGTTTCGAAACTTCAAATGACATTTTTTACAGAAGAGCAATTTGAAGTCAAATTTTGACCTAAATTAATATGTTAAAAATGTGTGTAGTATCAATTTTATCCGTTTTACTACAGGTCAATTATTTTTACTTTTTTTTTGAATTACATATTTGTTTTCTTAAAAGTATATTAGTATTAATTGATTCGATGAAATGAAATCGTGATTTTGCGGTTTCGATACTATTCGTAGTGGCAGTCGTTATGACGATGGCTACTATGCCTATTCTGTGACCATTTCTTTCTTCCATTCCAACCCCATCCATACCACGTCACAGTCGTATACACAAATACTTGTCATGACGTCACCAGGGACGTATAACTGCTCGGTAATCGAACCCGCTCCCCGGAGCATACACGGAAACCACATTTGCGGCACGCGGCCATCGCCGGTATTATCCTCGGTTATTATTTAATTATATTATACTTATATTATTGGTAATCGGGGTGGTTGTGGGAATATACAGAGTCAACTATAAAACACTGAAGACTCTCCACATGAGCCTGAGATACTTGAACCAAACAACTTCTATTCTACGACTTTCGATTGAGAAAAAAATAGCTGTTTCGTAGAAAATTACTTTGCAAATTCACAAAAAACAGCTGTCTCATACAAAAAGTTCCTTGGCCTTAAGGAAAATGTATGCAACAGCTGATTTTCTTTTTGATTTTCAAAGGTTGTAAAACGAAAGTTGCTTGGATTAATAGAGGCATAGAAGCCACATGCAAAAGATCTTCAGTGTTTTAGAGTTGACCTAATTTATTTCGTAATAGACTGCCATCTCGCCTGATGGTAAGCAACGAAGCGGTCTACGATGGAGCACGCGCGCCTAGAAGAAACCGATTCACTCGCGATTTGAAGACACCTATATATTTATCAGGAAATACCCACTCGGACAGACCGTTCCACATCCTAGCGGTTCGCACAATAAAGGTGGAATCAAAGCGTGTCACTTTTGTATTGGGAGGCCCTCGCGTAACTTTGCAAGTTGTAACTTCTTAATTTCTTGACCTCGAACAACATACATACATGGTCTTTATCTGTGACAGACGATTTACGCAGCATCAGTGAACAAAGCCCAACTAAGAATGCCTAGCATGGCTCTGGTATGGGTTGAGCAATTTTAAGTGGGTGGCGGTGCGTAGTATCAGAGACCATGACTTGGCATAGATTCGCTTTTACGTCTAGCCTTACTATAAATAATAAATGGTCTTTAAAATCGTGACATATGTTAGAACACGGTAAGATATGGCGAAATACACTATCCTAATGTGTGTAGAACAGGACATAAGTCTATTGATGGAAACTTTCGAGTTTTGATCGACTTCCAACTCAGTTCTTTCAACCTTAAAACCACCTTTAAGGTGGTTTTAAGGTTGAAAGATCTCACGTAATTATCTTACGAGTATCTATCTTATCTTATAGAGGTTATCTCACATAATACGTGAGATAACCACTGGCTAATCTAAAGACGAAACTTTACACAATTCCTTTTTAAAAAAAATAGTGTTTATTTTAGCTTGACATGCCTTACAGACTTCTCATATTCATAGGGTTTTTTAAGGTTACTGAGGTCTTTAAGGTTATTCTAAATTTTTTTGGGCTTTTATTCAACTAAACTAAAAAATGTGTCCAAAAACTCATAAAAATCACTCAGCCAAGCTGGACTTAGGGGAGGTGCGGCGCAAATGGACCCGCGCTAATAAATGTAATAAATGACGCCATATTTTTAATCGAGTATGTTTTCATTCGATTTCACAGCACACCGCTTTTCGCATATGGCCAGTGAGCATCGATATTGAATGTTTTGTCGGTGCCAAGTGGGATGTTTTACCCTCTTGAATAATGCTGGAATAATCTAATTTAGCACTTAATACGACTGCTAAATTAATAAAGGAAATGTATTATTAAGAGCACACAAAAAATATCTTGGAAGTTTTTTTTGAACTCCAATGTCCTCCGAGTCCGACTTGTCTTCGGCCCATACTCGTAGTAAAAGTTGTTCATAATGATGAGTACTATGAGCCTTTTTCGTATAAGCATACCCTTTCCTTATAACCCTGTAGTGACGGAAGCCAAGAACTACTCTGGATTACCGCTGACTAAATAATAATATAGGCTTAGTTCTACAGTGGAAGAAATATAGATCGCACAACACACATGTCACGTCACGGCACGCGTCAAGTCTTCCAAAAAACTATAGCAACTCTCTAGAGTATAAACTATGATATCTATTCGAATCCCTAGCGAAAATGGTAATAGACTATGCACTATTTCTGTTACAATTTTAGGTGGACCTTATTTTCAATACAATAGAAGTTTAATTGCGGTGTCATTTTCAGTTATAGTTAGTCGGACAGATACTCGAAATTCAGCACGTGGCGCGTGGCTTACATTTCGAGGAATATAGGTTTAAATTGTAGGTCGTAAACTCTATGAATTATGGTTGAATTTCGATTGTTTTTTTTTTCCTAAATTTTGCCGTAGGACACGTGTCGAGAAATTGCGGGTAATTGTTAACATTCAGATAATTCGATTATGGGTAAACTTTTGCGGTTATAATTTGTTTGTGGGAAGGAATGGAGAGATAATCTCTCCACTTTATGTCCTTGGAAATAAAGTAATAACAAAATGCTGTTTTAAAGCCCGTACTTACATTACAAAAATATTTTACTACTGATAAAACATTTTTTAGAGATACTCTTGATACATTTAACTCTCATCAATACATATTCTTTAAATAAAAGTTTATTGTGATGCGAATAGATGATCGATAGGCTTCTTTAGTTTCTGAGAAATGTTTGTTTTCATTTCAAGTTCTGAGTAATTAATTAAAAAAATACTATGTCTGTGTGCTTTATTTTCTATTCCATTATGCTGCTTACCTACAGGCGATTTTATACTCTAACGCGGACTAATGCGCAAAAATAGTAACTAAGGCACACTGCGCGCGATATAAATAAGTAAAGAAATACACCATTACAATACCTTATATTTTTCTATAAATCTCAAAATATTACTACAAAAGTTCACTCATTCAATCCAACAGCAATCATAACACTAAAGCCGACTACACACGAACAATTGTTTTAGACTCGGACAATGCGCTCAAACGTCACCTGTCATTAAATCGTGCCCGCGTCATTGCCGGCGCGACCCCACTTCACCCTACAGGGGACATGCGGGGCACTCGATAAATAGGGGGTTTGTTTGTGTAAAAAATGGTGACAGATGACGAGACAATTCGGATGTTTTGTTAGTGTTTTGATCGTCATTATGTCGGATTGTAAAGTATGCTACCCGGCTTGTGTAACTGGCACAGGCGATATAATCCGTTGACACATTTTCGTTATTCTCTCACGAAAATAGTACGCTCAGGGGAGAGTAAACGCGGCAATACTATCGCTTATGATTGGCCGGTACTTGGGCCAGCCAATCATAGGCAAATATAATTACCTCGTTCCGCGACCGACATGGTAAGTTGTTTGTTAAAGAGTATTTGTCTACTTGCACTATAGGGCTGATAGATAACCAGCAACAATGATAAAATAATTTCAATGCCAATGTCCTTTGTGACATAAATTCAAATTTGTAAATTAATGTGAATTCGCTTGACTCCAATCAATTCAAATCGACTAAAACATTGTCCCCCGATGTCCCCAACGATTGACGTGTAAAGCCAGCCTTATAATTAGACAGCATGCTCGCTCCGCCCATCGATACGAAAATTAAAAAGTCGCGGCTGTAATATGAGAATGAAAGGCGCCCTGTGGAGTAAGTGGTAAGGAATGGGTGGCGGTTATAGCGGATAGCGGTTAAACTTATGAGAGGAAGCGATTTGATTTGTAGCTTCGATTTAAAGCAACACCTAACGAAAACCGCTAAGGTATCTATTATTTTCACAATCTTGCACAAAAGATTTTAATTAGATGTGTATTTTTTCACAATCTCTTCCAAATCATCTTGAGAAACGTCACGACTCACGATCAAGAACGAGTCAAAGCATCATTATTTAAGTTATATTAAGTCAATTTTACATAACATACCTGAATAGCCGAACTAAAAGCTAGAATTTTATGCACTTACAATGCACAGTATGTATTTCTGTTCGAAAACACACACAATGTCAAAACGCTTATCGCCTACTCTACGCTCACAGATACCCGCTACCATAACAACCGTACCCCGTCCCTATAATTTGTCGGGGACATTTTTAATTTATTAAAAAACCGGGGGCCGCTGATTATTTGCCCTAATATTCAATGTCAATATTTATTTTTTATTACGCGGATGTTTACTTGCATCTGGACTTTACTATCTAATATTTACAGATCATGGTTTTGGCGTGTTTTCTTTGTACACATTGTGTGAGGGAGACATTTCTGTTTGAGATACTTGTATTGTACGAAAAATATCTTGTTTGGTAACATTATTAGGTCTGTTTAGACTTTTATAGAATAGATTGGCCGACTGGCAAGCATGCTGCCTGATGGTAAGTGATTACTGCCGCCTATGGATAACTTTAACACCAGAAGCAATGCCGGCGCGTTGCCTACTCTTCAGAGTAAAGATCCTGAATTGATTTCAGGAGAACAAATATGAAGTTGAACCAGTATGAAGAAGAAAAAGAGCTTGTACTGCGTAGGATTTAAAAGGCAAGGACGTAGGGCAGTCTATGTAACAGCGTTTTTGACTTGACTCTTGACATGGTAGAGAAATACCGTGTCAAGCGTACGATTTTTATTAAAAAAAATATTAAATAGGGCGCGGTCTATTCGCCTATTAGGAAATCTGTAGCCTTTCAAACCTATATTCATCTCAAATCGTCCAGCAAATTAAACCAGACCGAAAGTGAACCCTTTCTAAAATCTCAAATGTGCAATCCAATCAAACACTTCGAGTATCGAGTACATAATTACTCGATCGAGTACCAAGTGTTCGTACTCGAAGGGAGAAAGGAGTATTTAATTATGTACGGAGTGACGATTACATCCCTAAGGGGCTTTGGAGTGCGCTTTTAGGGAACATTGAGAAGCAAGTACCTAAGTACCGATATCAAAAGTTCAGGAAATGTAACCAAAGAAATTGCTTGCCTATATACTTGCCTGTAGGTGTAATGAGGTATGCAACAAAAAGAGTTACCTGATGGAAAGTGGAGCGCTTGCCCAGTTTGGTGTCACTCAAAATGTTTACAATTCAATTCAATTAATTTATTCTTCAAATAACAATACACTACTGTGTTCCGGTTGGAAGGGCATTGTTTCCAGTGAAATTACAGGGCAAATGGGAGATTAAACAACTTATATCTCAGGGTGACGAGCGCAGTACTGTGCCACGCAGGGTTTTGAATTCTGCGAGTTCAAAATTCTGGGTAGCGCAGACCTGTTATGGGCAAACGTGACGTTTAACATCAGGCGAGCGACTTGCTCGTCTCGTCACTCATTTACATTTAAAAAAAAAACACTTATGAATGTCGTTACAAAATTACGTACCTGTAAAAAAAAAAAAAAAACACTTATGAATGTCGTTACAAAATTACGTACCTGTCCTAGTATCGATTGTCCTGTTTCATTTGTGTTTGTTTTGTATTAGCATATCTTTCTCTTTCTTTCTTCTTTATCTGTAGCAATGCTTTCAATAAATCTTTAATTTTATTTATTTCTTTCGTATAACCTTTTGTTGTTCTAAAAGTAGGACAAACCAAAACTACCAATCTTTTAAATCGCGAGTCACCCTTTTGGGCTAATCGTATTGGCACAAGATTAGATCGATAATCACTTGTAACGGAGAGCATGTGGCACCCCGCCCGGTGGGGTGACTCGATATCACTGATTAAGTTGTTATATTAGTTTAGCTACACATGTGCTATTGTTAGGGTTTGGAGATGGGCATTTTGATGTTAGCAGGCGATTGAGCTTGTTTGAGGTGACGTTACAATAAGACTTCATTGCTTCCCATCAGGCAAGATGGCGGTCAAACGCAAGCCTATCATTGAATAATCAAAAACTTAGGACTATGGAGACATTTTAAGCGTTTATTTGAAATCAATCCGTTTTACAAATAAAATGAATATAAGATTATAAACTAGGACAATTCCAACCTTCAGTAAGTCAGCAATGCCCTCCTAATATAGATTGTTAATTTCAGATTTACATACATACATATTATGTCAAAATGCAATGCAAATCGGTCTGAACTGATTGTCTCTGATCCGATGCCTTGGGCATTGGCTTGCCTGCACCGTGTGGCCTTTCCTTCGAATATGTCTTCTTCTGAGTGATGTATTATTCGAAAAGCTGCTTTGACTGCGTTTGACAAGTCCGTATAGAAACAGACATAATACGACATTTTGTAATTGTTCTTTTTGACTGCAATTTAAATAACAAAGATGGTAGGTACAATGAGAGGCTCATACCCAGTAGTGCGTGGGATAAAGGCTGCTGATGACGATAATAACTGCAACTTTATGATAACAAACTATTTTCTATTATATTATATTTTAATAGCAAAGTGTCAACCGAGACCTGAGCACAATCACCCAATCACCGCCCTCGCAGACCTGTCTAAAAATTAAAACGACAGACGCGTAGAATTTATAAACAATGCTAACCGGGCATGACGTGCGGGGCTATTGTTTGCGTATATTAATTAAGAGAGTATGGCAGATCTGTCGGCTTGTCTAATGTGAAGGTAATATGACCTGCTTGATAAGGTGTTCAGAAAATGTATGAAAGGTGAAAGGGTAGGATGGCGCCTTTATTGTAAACGACTCGTGGTACTTTCATGGGTTTTTTTGTGATAGAAAACATCGTGAGGAATACTGCATACGTCCGAAGAAGAAATTTAACGTAGGTATGTGAATCTGTCAACCCGCCCTTGACAGCGTGGTAGAATACGGCTTTATACCTTCGAAAGTAGACTTGTATCACAGCAGTGAAATGATTAAAGATTGAGTCGGCATTTAGTTAATTTTCTTATACCACTGTTTAAAACTAAACTATATACAGCATTGACACTTTTGATCTGAAACCTCCACTTTTTATTACCCAGAAGCAGTTAAGCCTATTTTTACAAGCAACCCAAGTAACCTCCAGAAAAACCTCTCTAAAAATACTCGAGCGCCGTATTTTTAGTCCAATTTTGTCGGCGCAAGGCGCAGGGGCGGAGAGACGCGAATCCATTAGGTTAATTAAGTTATGTTCGCGCCTAACTAAATAAAGCGCGGCGATGCGAGCTTTCATGCATTACTGGGTGTATGGTGTTAAATGTGTCTTCAAGTAGAGAGAATCGGTTTCTTCTACGCGCGTGCTCTATCGTAGACCGCGGCATTGCGAGCCATCAGGCGAGATGGCGGCCAAACGCAAACCTAGCAACTGAGACTAAATAACCTAGAAGATGTTGTGTACAAATAGGTACGATTATTTGAACTTTGAAATGTTGAATTGAATTTATGGTGAGACTCCGGTGTCCGTCTGTCTGTAGGACAGACCATGCCAACAGCGAAGAAAAAAATAATATCTTGGATTACACGTGTAATGAAGAACTAAGAAAAATCCCAAGAAAATAAAAACAAAAAAATGTTTTTTTGGTCCAAAATAAAATGGACGAAGAAATCGGTTAACAATAAAAGGAAAAAATACATGCAGCCGAAAATAGAACCTCCCATTGAAGACTTCCTTTGAAGTTGGCTAAAAATGTCTGGAAGTGATTTCTCTGAGCGATAAGACCATCTATTTATTATGCACATCTCTGATGTTATTCTATATTTATACTTTCCTTTTTGTGATGATTATAGCTCGAAGGACCATAGCTCGAAGGACCACAGCTCGATGGACCATAGCTCAACATTCACTCGTCTCCCATACAATCTAGTACTAACCTGACCAGGTTGTGAGCTCTCGCGCGGATGGCGGTGGTCGTGGCGTCGTCGCTGTCGCACCACTTCGGGTGGGTCGCGCAGAACGCCGAGTCGAGGCACGTGGAGACGAGGTCGCAGATGTGCATGGCCAGCTCCAACTCCTTGTGGTCTGATTGGTCTCGGCCCTGGGGACAGAACGTGATGTGCACATTGCTCATATGGTGATAAACAGTCTCAGATCAAGTAGAAAGGCAAGAAGGCGCCTTGTATAAAAGTGAAGCTAAAAAAACTACCCTACTGCCCGTGTACGTACTCGTATACTCCAGGCACATACGAGTATTAAATATACTAAACTAGCTGACTCGACAGACGTTGTCCTGTCTTAACGATGACTATTTAATTCGAATTGGTAAAAAAAGCCATTGCGTCAATTCTATGTCAAATGTTACATTAAAAAAGTTTACATTGTCCAAAGCGCTAAAGTTAAATTGTGGTTTAAGTATTTTTAAATTTTCTAATTTTTCATGTTTTTTTTACTATAAATTGAGATGTGAGCTATCCTATCTCCTAAGTTAGATCGAATTGCACCCGGTGTGCAAATTTGATTGAAATCGGTTAAGTAGTTTAGGAGTCTATAGCGGACAAACAACATGACACGTAATTTATATATATGTATTAAGAAGATATATTAAATATAAAAACTACATTGTTGCTACTTATTTTTCTTGTCCGCGTTCTCTAAGCAACTGACGTAAGAATTGACGATTGATTCGGGTAGTTTTGATGCGTCAATGTGTGCTTGAAGTATACATACTCGTATACGGGCAGTAGGGCAGTTTTTTGGCTTCACTTGTATCTAAGGACTCTATCTGCCTTTCTACTTGATCTGAGTGAACAGTTTGAATTGTTTACATATTTTGCTCTGCTCAAGTTTGTATTTTATTCCCGATTCTTTAATTAATAACAATAATACAGGACGATGAGGAAAGGGTAAGCTGAAAGGGGCACATAGTACTCATCCGGGGACCAACCCTAAAACCAAGAAAAAATTCAGCTGTTCCATAGAAAAATGTCAATGACATCCGACAAAATGTACGGAACACCTGATTCTTTTTCGTCATTTCGGAGTCGGTTTCACACTAAAAGTTATTCATAATGATGAGTACTATGAGCCCTTTTCGGCTTAGCATACCCTGTATCCCTGTATTGTTTATAGTTTCGATCACATTCGGTGTTCTCTTTCAAGGAGTGCAGACTCAGTTTCCTTTCATTTGCGACAGTTCTGTTCTACATGAAAATAAACGTAGATAACAGCAATAATGTATCAAAAGAATAATAAATAGTAGTGAGAGCCCCGCTACATGTACAGGAGTGTACGATGTACGAGTAACTACATTACGGGACGGTGCCATTAGACGGGCCGCGTTGTGTTGGGCAAGCTACTGGAACGCTAATCTGCTCAACGATTTGATTTGTCAGGAACCAGAAGTTGATTTATTTTCGACAAATTTTAATTGTTTTATATGTTTATGTGTCCATTTTTTAAGTTATATATAGTTGTTTTAAGTTATCTATTGTTAGTGTATGTACAATATTTTTGTAATTCTGGCTTGCTGTGCGCTTTGGCTTCGCTGTAAGCACAGTGAGCATCTAAATAAAATAAATAAATAAATAAATAAACGCTTACTTGAATGACAACTGTCATACTTACGTAGTACATACATGTACTACACTGTGTACACCTACCATAAACACAAGTTAGTTAGCGACTAGATTTTCATGTAGGTACTGTTTTTATTTGATTATGGTTGTGCTTAATAAAATATTTTTCATTTTTCATTTTTTTTTTCATACAACGATTAATCTTCTTCTCTTCTAAATAAAAATAAATCGCTGTCTGACTATAACTCGAGAATGGTTAGACCGATTCCGCTAATTTTGATCTTGAAATATTTGTGGACGTTCAGGGAAAGTTTAAAAGTAAAAGTAAATAACAGCGGGTGAAACCGCCGGGTGCAGCTAGTTAAGTAAATAAATAAACGTTTTACACTCATAGCTCCCTACTAGGATACCTCGTGTCGGAGATGCCATGGAACACACAAAGGCAAGGGCAACTAAAACCCAGACCAGATATTTAAATTCATCACTCAAACATCTGCCCGGCTCGGGAATCGAACTCGGGACCTCTGGCTTGAAGAATGGCGGTAGCTTATACCCAGGACTAGTGAAACAACATTACTTTCCATGCCCACTTGCACATTCGCTCAACAAAAAATCACCATTTAAACTATGGGAAAAAATACCAAAAATTTTGTGATTACAATTTTGAGAAACAAGAGACATTATCTGTATTTTTTTTGTAAATAACGACCCTCAAAACAAAACCAAATACTCAAAAAAAACCGAAACACGAACGCAAACGCTGACATAACAATAAACTGCCACAAAACCTTCCAAAAATGCTCAAAACCCAGAACCTCCGCCGTATTCCTCGCACAATTTTATTATATCCGATTCACTAAATTATTCGCAATTACAATACCATTTATTGGATCGTACACGATCGGCGGCGGTTGAATCGGCTTATCTTCGACGCCATCTTGGCCGCAAAAAGAACGGCCGGTGAGGCACTGTATCGCGTAAATCGACTTGTTTATTACGGTGACCCTACATTGTAGGGTTCGCAGATGCGTCCGTTTGACGTGTCAAGTTTAGGCTCGGACCGAATTAAAAAAATAAAATAAATTACAGAGTTACAAGGAAAGGATGTGCTGAGCCGAAAAGAGCTCATAGTACTCGTCATTATAAACAACTTTTATTATGGGGCCAACCCTGAAATTGAGAAAATAAATCACCTGTTACATTTATTTTTGTCGTTAAGTCATTCTTAGTCTCGATTTCAGGGTTAGTACCAAAGTAAAAGTTTTCATAATGATGAGTACTACGAGCCCTTTCCTTGAAACCCTGTATGGCCGGTCAAAAAATAAATTCTAAGCCATACAAACTCTATACTTTCGGTGGTCTCTACAACGTTATTTTTAATTTAAAGTCCTATTTTCATGTTATGTCGTTGGAATGAGTTCGGTTCTAACCAAAAGGTGAAAATATATAACAAAATTAACATAATTAACATAACAAAATTGTTTCTGGCCAAATTTTTTAACAATGCTAATAAAAATAAAAATTGCTATCAAATATCTCACCCATTGACGGTTTAAAACAAAGATGCATCATACCGGAATGGCCACGCCTATGTCCTATTAGATGTAAGCGATTTGATAATCTATCTACTCAACCTTTAATCATCCCACTGCTGGGATACAGGTCTACCCTCGAAGGGTGATTAGGCCGTATTCCACCACGCTGGCCGAGTGCGTGTTGGTGGATTCACATACGCCATAGAATTTCTTCTCCGGACGTATGCAGATTTCCTCACGATGTTTTCCTTCACCGAAAAGATTTCGTGATTTGATGATACGAAAAGTAATTATCGTTATAAATACTCGTATGTCAAATGAAAATGAATGTTTCAGGAAATAAATTTGCTCTAAATACAATCTTAGTTTTAATATGTAAATCCAGCCACAGACAAGCTACAAAAACCATTCAACAACTTAGAAATTACAAATGTTAAAGTTTGGATGTCTATTGCTCAATCACGGTAAAACGGCTGAACGGATTTGAAAGAAATTTGGTATGAATGTAGCATATACGCTTTTATTCTGAAAAAAATAACGTTTTTTTATGCCGTAGGTGGCAAACAAGCAAACGGGCCGCGGATGGTAAGCGATCACCGTCGCCTATGGATGCAACACTAGAGGCGTCACAGATACGCTGCCGACCTAAGACTCAATTAACAGCCCTTTTGAAGAACCCAATGTTGTAGTTACTCGGGAATACAGGTGGAAGAATTCCTGTAAGATAGCGCGTGAAACCGCTGTAAGTATGGTTGTATAGGCCGAGTTTTTAGGCCGCCTGAAGGGCTCTGACATTGCTTGACAGTTGTTGTTAGACAAACAACCGGGACCTACAGTTTACCGTGTCATCCGACCCACGGCAGCGCTGTTGTAAATGGCACCCGCGGTCACTCCACCGCTGACCGCGGAGCGTAGCGAGTAAATAAAAAATACCTCAGTCCTCAAGATTCCATTCACAAGTCCCATTTCCTGAACCAGTTATTTTCGAATTAACAGTTTCAGTCCGCTCCATAAAAATAATACAGATTTCGCTACCGCGTAATAAAAACTGCGAAAAATTCGTATCGTAACCCTTTATTGTTGTTGTAAAAAGAAATAAAGTCTCTAATTAGGACTTAACCGACTCGCCGAGACAAATTCTTGGCTCATTTAAAAAAAAGATAAAAGAAGAAAAAAGATAAAAAAAGGTAATTTTATTCGTCCAGTTTTATCAGGGACCGCGGATGTGGTCTCAGATACCGATGGTAAATTTATGTACTAAATTAGGCATTTTCGGCGACAGTTGTTTTTAAATTCAAAATAGGTTTATGGTTAACCACATCCCCCTAGGATGGAGCACTCATTTCACGCCTTGAAATTATTTTGCCTTTAATACGAAAAAACAACGAAAGATACAGAAGGATAGATTCTGATAGATATTTATCTGACACGATGATTGTTACAAAAATCATTGATAAAAGGCTTTTCAAAATTAAAAAACAGAAAACCAACAATAAAGGAAAGCATTTCTTTCTACCATTTGTTACAATTTTGCGACTGAAGGGCTGGACCGATCTCGTTGAAATTTGACATGGAAACAGTGCGTATCATTAGGACAAGCAAAAGATATTTTTCATACCAAAAATAACTCTAAAACTGTAATATCATGGGTAAAACCGCAGAACGCTTTTGCTATAGAAACAGCGCGTTTAACAGTGCATAGACCCGATTCTAGCGCGATCGCAATCAACTTTTATACTCTTGCTCTAATGACTTTTATAACGCGAAAGACAGTGACGAAGATAATCTCGACCGCGCCAGAATAGCCCAAGGCAGTTTACGGTCGCAAGATTAAAATACCAAATTTTATAGTTACGCGTTCACGTACAGATGCGTTTTTATTTAGCTTCAAGTTTTTTATTATTTTATTTTACGGCGAGGATTATTCGCGATATGGGCCGTTAATTTCGAATTAATTCTTGGGTTTGATGGCAGAAGCTACCTATTCGAGCTCATTGATGTTTAATAGGAGAAAGGTTGGTTTGCTACTGGCTGCGGCTGCGGTACACGGTTTAGCCTTTTTATGGTTCTGAACCCTTAGGCAGAGCTCTTATAGTGGCAACGTCGCCAAGCCGCCACAGTATCCAGAAGCCACGTAGAGAACTGTAGCTCGTGGCCACGCTTCCAATTTGGCGACGTTGCCAAACCGTAGCCAAGTGAGTTAGGTACCATACGTTTCAATATTAACTGCTTGGATACGTAGCCGGCGACGTCGCCATGGCGTCTTAATGAGGCAGAGCTCTTAAGGCGAGACTACGGTTTCTATTTCTATGTCACAGCCAATTATCTCAGGAAGTATAAAAGCTAGCGGTCTGAAATTTGGCATGGCGCTATATAATGTTAACCGTTACAAGTTTTAGAAAAAAAAACATGCTGAGAAATAGGTCTTTACCTGAAAAATGAGTACTGAAATGGGGACAAAAAATTTGAAAGCAATGTGTCATATTATTATGTGTATCAAATGAGAGGTATTAATTTTGACATTTCAAATTTTTTTTTCTTTTTGTTTTGACAGCGAATTTCTCGTTTATTCATATTTTTATAGTAGGTTTATAATAGGTTGCCGCTTGTTATTTTTGAAAAAAGTATCTTACGTTTTTATTATTTTCTCGACTAATTTTATCAATATTGTTTACATTAGGTTACAAACCTTTAGGTTTTATTGACTGAAGCTGAAGGAAACTGAATAATAATCACATATTTTAAAATTACTAAGTATATCGACGCTGGCCCAAGACCGCAGTAACTGGAAAAAAATGGGGGAGACCTTTGCCCAGCAGTGGGACAGCATAGGTTAATAAAAAAATAGTATAACTTTTTTTTATTTATTTCAATTTTGTAATAAATGAACTGAACTAAAAGTTTGGACATGAAAGTCCAAAATAAAGATTTTTTATTATTATTCGTTTGAAATCTATTGTATTAATTACATACCTTTAGCTTTGTTTTAAAATTGTTTTGTTTTTTTTTTATTACTATTTTGTTTTAATCATGTACAACCCGGTCACAATATCTGTGCACCTCGCTGGAATGCGAAGCTCCCGCTTCCCCCCTGTCACCTCTCCGCGCACTCCCCGGTGCGACAGTGCGACTATATAAGGCTATACGCATTCCAGCGAGGTGCATAGATATTGTGACCGGGTTATAAGTGCTAACTATCATGTGGCATGTGACTGCAACTCAGCGTGTTGTAAACACGTAAATCCTGAACTATCATAAAATAGTCGGCACTAAACTCGCTCGTTCCAGTAGCTGGCGCGAGTGCGCTGGCTCGTGCGAGCGCGCGGATGCATTAACGTCGCTTTTAGGGCGCCCACCCACTCACGGCTACCGGTCGGAGCGCAGGGTTGCCACTACATCATATTGTATCTATATTATTTTTTATATTTTTAAACTGCATTTATGTGCTTTTGATGGTGTATTACGTGATATTGGCGGAGCTGTGGAGCCTTTTCACAAGAGATATTTTGTTTATAAACCAAAAATGGAAGATGGCGTTTTATTTTTGTTTTTAGTTAACCTGTAATGTATCACTGCTGGTCAAAGTTCTTCTCCAATTCCCTCAATGCTAGTGTTAACACTTTATGTAATATCTTGATTAATCGATGTTATTACTAGGCAATTCATTTTATCCTTTTTACGTTTTTTTTTCATGCTTACTTTACATTTTTTAGTACCGTGTAAAAAGATTAAAAAACCAGAGCCAAAACTCCGAAACCATTCATAATTTAATCAATTGTTTGCCTACAATTAATCAAAACCACCTTTATATCCAAAGCAACAAAACCACTGTTGACCAGCTGATTATACTTGTTGGCTACGAAACCATCTCCGATATAAACACGTCCTATGATTTACTACGAGAACTAACGTGGTTTTGACATATTTTACACGCTTTTTATTAGCTTCACTTGTACGTTTGTTAGTATGTTTGTAACCAACTCCTTTGGGCGCGATTGCCTTTGGGCGCGGCCAGATTTCGTTCTAACTTTGTAGATATATCGAGGACCGATGACAATACACTAAACAAAGCGTGTTTTTTAGTTTTTTATAACGATTAATTATTTAAAACCCGTCTCACGCAAGTGCCACCCCTACAAAGTACATTTGGCGGGCGCGGCTCGCCTGTAACCCTGTATGTCACCGCTACACTTTGTTTATTTACATCTCATATTTCATATTTGATGCGAGGTGCTTTTACTAAGGAAACTGTATACTACGTAGAATATATATTATATAGCGGGGGTAAGGAATAACTGTTGTCTTTTCTAGGGTATTTGCTCTATCTATGCTATCTACAGGGTTATTCATAAAGGGTATGCTATGCCGAAAAGGGCTCATAGTACTCATCATTATGAACAACTTTTACTATGGGACCAACCCGAAATTCGCGAAAAAAAAAATCAGCTGTTCCATAGAAAAATGTCAATGACACTCGACAAAATGTATGGAACAGCTGATTTTTTTTTCGCGAATTTTGGGTTGGTCCCATAGTAAAAGTTGTTTATAATGATGAGTAGTATGAGCCCTTTTCGGCTTAGCATACCCTTTATGAATTACCCTGTATAGACAATAGACAAATATTTATTTGAAGCAAAAAATAAACATAATTATAAACATGCTAAAAGTAAACCTAAGTAAGTAGTAGTTATCTACATATTTCTGTTTTTAGGGTTCTATACTAAACGGTAAAAAGAAACCATTATGGTGAGAATCAGGAGTCTGTCTGTACGTCACAGCCCTGAAATTTGGCAAGAGTGTAGATAATTTTGCCCAAACAAAACTGTAAAAAAAAATATCAGGCAAAAGTAATTAGTTTCTAACGACTAGCGGTTTTGAGATACACCGTTGAGTATAATGGTTATGTATCAAGGACACAATATTTTTTTTATTTATGATGCATAATAATAATATGCAAACAAGATAAGAACTTAACCTGATGTTTTGTGAGCTATGAGAGAAAATAGGCGTTGCCTTAATAAAATACAAGACAAAAATTAAAATAAAATTACGTAATTAAGTTATGAAGCAAACTTTTTAAATATAATTATTTTTCCAAAAAAAACAAAAACCGACTTCAAAAGACCGACTATTGAGTTATGATCATCTATTTGTCGCGCACGTACTTAATGCAAATTTAAGACTTAATATATGGTTTTCTCATGGACCACATGGGAAGCGTCAGCTTTCTAATAAAAAAAGAATCATAAAAATCGATTCACAAAAAAAAAAAGAAACAAAAAGAAAAAGAAAATAAAAAAAAAAAAAAAAGAAAAAAAAGAATCAAAAGAAAAGAAAAAGGAAATAAAAAAGAGTCAAAAGTTATGAGGTAAGAGGTAAGAAACATAAAAAAAAATAGTCGAATTGAGAACCTCCTCCTTTTTTGAAGTCGGTTAAAAACATGTCGAACCTGCTTGCGATACTTTTTTGGCATTTTAAAGATAACTCTGTGTACACCAAACATACTACAAACTTTTCCACTACCCTTCCACCGTAAACCTAATTTGGCATACATTACAAGATTGGACAACTCCGGTTAAAATACCCGTAGGTAAAACCAAATTATATCTAAACTCAAACGAGGCGCCACCATCGGACTTTAACAAAATCGACAACCATCCGTAGAAAAGAATTAGTTCCATCATTTGGCCACTTCTGCAAATAAGTTTGTCGTTCGTATCTGATCGAATAAAACACTAAAAACCAACTACCGGAAAAAATGTTTTTACCCCTTTCTAAATGGAGAAAGTTTTGGGTAAAATTGTCAACCTTTTTACCTATGACCGGGTAATTTTGTTTATTGATAGTAAAAATCAATTTAGCGATGTATGCTGTTGCGGAATATTGCTGGGTCAACGTCTGGAAGATTAAAGGTTTATGCAGATCATTTACTGCAGCTTGCGAGCGTTTAAAATGGCTACAAATATCTGTGTCATGAATGTGAGACCAAAAGATTTTTTTAAATTAATTGATGATTATTCCTTAAAAATATAAAATAGCTAAAAAAATATATATATATGCGTGGACTTCAGAAACTTCCTCCGATTTTTCGTCGGTTAAATAGTACATAAGAAAGAAAGTATATAAATAAAAAGTACATTTACTTAATGCGTACATGTTGATAATACGGGATGTACCTAAGTGGTTTAATGATAGTAAAAAACTACTACTCCAGGGCTAGTCACTTGGCCAATTTGTAATAACGACTCTAGTTTTAGACTAGTAGCGCCATCTAGTCAATGAAAACGAGACGATATGAAAAGTTCCATCACAGACGCGTAATGATGATAGTTCATAGAGAAATCAGTAGATGGCGTTGTTTATAAACTGCGCGAAACTACCCAACTCCATTTCCTCATATTTTTATTACATTACTAGCTGCACCCGGATAAACGGATTAAACCTTCCCTGTATTAGTGCGAAGAAAACAAAAAGTAAATATTCAAATTGTTCCATCCAATCTAGCCGTTCTCGAGTTTTAGCGAGACAAACGAACTGCGATTCATTTTTATATGTAAGAGAAGAAGATTACACGCGTGAAGAATTTAACTTTTAAACCAACCCGGTTACACTGGAATATATCTATTATCCTATACTTTATCCGTTCCGTCGTGGGTAAAAATCAACTTCTTTATCTCCCACTCTCCACTCATCACTCTCTCACTCTCCACTCCCTGGCCCCGGCCCCGCCACTCACCAGCTGGTACTGCAGCAGAGTGACCATGTGCACGGCGGCCGGCGACTCGAAGAAGTGCAGCGAGACTCGCTTGCACGACGATATGAGGCGCCGGGCCGATGACACCACCATTTCCACGCTCCTGGGGGGAGGGGGGGGGGGGTTACCACAAATTCAAATTCTTTATTACTAAAGAATCTATTCATCAGTTCTTTAGTTTCTATTCTTTTCTTTTTCTTTTTTACTTATTTTTTTTCTTTATATTTGTTTTTTTTTAATGTTACCAAGTAACATTAATCCACCAACCCGCACTCGGCCAGCGTGGTGGAATACGGCCTAATCACCCTTCGAGGGTAGACCTGTATCCCAGCAGTGGGAGGATTAAAGGTTGCATATGAAGTAACATTACGGCAGAAGCCAAAGCATCACTTAAACAAAACTACAACAAAATAGAACAAGTGAAATATTTGCCCGGCCGGGAGTCGAATCCGGGACCTCTGGCTTATAAGGCGGATAGACTACCGCAGAGCCAAACAGGGCCCGTACCATGACCTCTTAAAACCATGACGGTTACGCGACCGCGAATTATCGCTGCTGTAAGGTTCATGGTCGCGCAGCGTCGGAAACAAAACGTAACCATGGTTTTAAGAGGTCACGGTACGGGCCCAGGTCGTCATAAGTTAGTACTCACTTGTACGAGAGATGCCTCATCACATCTTCCCTCTCAGCCAGCAGGGCCAGTAGCAGCCCTAGAGTGGTCACGGCCTGTATTTTCATGAGGACCACCGGTTCTAGCAAACTCGGCATCTTTATCTGTTACAAAAAAATTGATAATGGAAAAACCGGTCAAGTGCCAGTCGGAAAAAATCACGTTTGTTATGTGGAAAGCCCCTTAAATACTTATTTTATTGTTTTTTAGTATTTGTTTTTATAGCGGCAACAGAAATACGTCATTTGTGAAAATTTCAACTGTCTAACTATAACGGTTCATGAGATACAGCCTGCTGACAGACATACAGACGGACGTTTAACCCTAAAACAGCTATCCCATACATTTTCTTGAGTGCCTTTGATTTTTTCTATGGAACAGCTGATTATTTTTGCGATTTCAAGGTTGATCCATAGTAAAAGTTGTTTATAACGATGAGAACTACGAGCCCATTTTCGGCTTAGCATACTTACTTTTAATCTTAAATAAATAAATATAAAAATGAATCTGTTTCCCTTGGTCATCGCATCACGCTTGAACGGATGGAACAAATTCGCTAATTATTTTTTTGATGTGTTAATTATTGTCAGGAGAAGGTTCTTATTAAACAAAAATTTAAAGAAGTTGAGTGGAACATTAGAAAATTAAGTTATAGTTAAGACAGGACAACGTCTGTCGGGACAGCTAGTCTTAAATAAACAACAAACAAAAAGAAACTCACATTATCATTGCAATCTTTAGAAGCAGTTATTCGATTCAAGTCGCTAATAAGTTTCTCCAAAAGCGAAATGTCCACAGATATCATCGGTTTATCGTTTTTGTTGCTCGCTTTACTCATATCGCTCACGGAACTGCAAATCGAATTGGACTTGCTTAGTCTTTGACTTTTGTCAGTCTGTGCATCATTTTTAATTGCTTGTGTATCATTTTTGATCTGTGTTTCATTTTCCGCGTTTTTACGTTTCTTTTCACGCTCGTTTGGTGTCCCGTTTGATTCAATATGGGTTTGCGTTTTGGTAAGTTTAGGATTATCAGTTTTTTGTGCACCATTGTTGTTATCATTCTTAGCGCCATCTGTTTGTTTCGAATTCTTCTTCGTTTCGTTTCCTTTCTTTTGATTATTTTGATTGTCCGCCTTTTTCTTCTTCTTTTTCTTCCCCATTTTGTCTTCGAAATCGTATCTGAACTCCGGTTCGGTGGTGTCGGTTTTTCGTGATTTAACCCCGTCGTGGTTGACGTAGCAAGCCAGTGTGTTAGAGTCGAGGAGGAGTGGTTGGATCATGGTGGTCACTTGGGTGACCACTCGGGTTATCTTGCCCAGCGCTGGGTGCAGCAACATGTGGGCGGAGAGACCCTCTTTTAGCTGGCTTGGGGTACTCCTGAAATGAATTCAAATTATGAATCGGATATCAGAAACTTTTTTTTGGTCTTATTTTATTAAATGTGACAAGACATGTTTACAAAGTTTTTTTTGAATTAATTAATTTAATAAATAATGACTTACAGTAATATTATAAATGTAAAAGTTGTGTTTGGGTGTATGTTTGAACGTTTGTTACTCAATTGCGCAAAAACAGCTAAACGGATTTGCACAATAGGCACGACGACAGTATCAAAAAATCGCCGATTCAATGCTTTCAGGGGACTAGCCAGATTAAAAAAATTTAAAACACATGTTTAGTTTTATTTTTAAAAAACAGAATTAAGATTTTCAATAAATTAAAACATTAAAATACAGCAATCGGCCATCTTGTCAGAAACAGCAATCACAGCGTATGACGTCACGCCTCAGTGAACTCAGGTCATCCGCTGCTCATCACGCATAGACACAATGACATGACACATTGCCGTGACGTCAAATCGACGCCATGACACAAACAAGCTGTTTTCGGGCACTGTTGAAAAAATATGTGAAAAATGGCTTCAAACTTCGTTAAACTTAAGTTTATTACCGAAATAAAGGCTTTTTTGTAAATAGTAAATTTGTGTACTCACATTATGGAAGAGGTTTTTAAAATCTTTCGTCACGCCTATTACGGGACAGTTGGCATTAAAATAATTATATTTTTTTTAGTATAAAATTAATAGAATAGATAATTATTTCTTAAGTTTTCAAAACAAATGCTTAATACAAATTATGAGCGAATTAATAGACGAAGATTAATAATTAATAAGGGTATGATTAATTTTATACCTTCTATAAGTTTAATCACTTTTAGCATTTTTACACGCTTTTTATTAGCTTCACTTGTATGTTTGTTTGTATGTTTGTAACCGACTCCTTTGAAGCGTATTTTTTAGTTTTTTTGTTAAATTACGAGTATGACATGTTAAGTAGGTATGTATATTTACTTTTTCTTATTTTTTATTTTTAGACCCGTGTCAATTATCAAAAAAGGCTACTTTTCTTCAACTTCATCTTTTTTCATTACCACAGATTAGATAATAGTACTCACGACGCTAATAACTTCAGTTTCAGTTTCCTCGCTCTCTTCTTGAGCCCCTTCTGTCTCTCTCGCTCCTTCCTCTCCTGCTCTATCCTGGCCACTTCTTCATCCTGCTCTTTTGTTGTCGCCTGCTCTTGGCTTTCGGAGGTTGTCTGAAAGGATGACTAGATTTTACAATGGAAACTAACGTGGTTTAAACACATTTAGTTATAATTAACACGATTTTATATTTAATTTTAACACGGGAATACCCGTGTTAACTATAACAAAATGAGTACGTTTTGCTTAACTTCTTCGTGTCAATGAATGTATCTACTAAACGGGTGAACCGAATTTGACGACAGATATATCGCTAGAATCGTCTTTATTGAGTGTCAATTAAGTTAAAATTATAGAAAATCTGGCAGATGTTAAGCCCTACAACTTATAATGTACCTTTTTTCGTAGACGTTTTTTTAAGCTTTTGACTAGTTTGTCCGATTTAACTTTTCTCATTAAGCTATATATACTTCACCAGGTTCGGCCCAGCCTTAGCCTCGCGTCCTGTTTGTCTCCCCTCTCGCTCGCACTCACCGGCGCGCGCGGCCCCGTGGCCTTCTCCCGGATGGCCTGCAGGTGCGACTCGAGGCGCTGCTGGCTCGCGTCCTGTTTGTCTCCCCTCTCGCTCGCACTCACCGGCGCGCGCGGCCCCGTGGCCTTCTCCCGGATGGCCTGCAGGTGCGACTCGAGGCGCTGCTGGCTCGCGTCCTGTTTGTCTCCCCTCTCGCTCGCACTCACCGGCGCGCGCGGCCCCGTGGCCTTCTCCCGGATGGCCTGCAGGTGCGACTCGAGGCGCTGCTGGCTCGCGTCCTGTTTGTCTCCCCTCTCGCTCGCACTCACCGGCGCGCGCGGCCCCGTGGCCTTCTCCCGGATGGCCTGCAGGTGCGACTCGAGGCGCTGCTGGCTCGCGTCCTGTTTGTCTCCCCTCTCGCTCGCACTCACCGGCGCGCGCGGCCCCGTGGCCTTCTCCCGGATGGCCTGCAGGTGCGACTCGAGGCGCTGCTGGCTCGCGTCCTGTTTGTCTCCCCTCTCGCTCGCACTCACCGGCGCGCGCGGCCCCGTGGCCTTCTCCCGGATGGCCTGCAGGTGCGACTCCAGGCGCTGCTGGCTCGCGTCCTGTTTGTCCCGGATGCGCGAGCGGAGCGCGTCGGCTTCCTGCGAGGCGGCGGCTGCGAGTGCTGAGAGCCGGGACTTTACACCTTCCGCCTGTAACAATAAGAGTCACATTTGTCTTATCTTTTTTTAGGTCTAGAACTCTAAGAGTTCAAAATTCTGGGTGGCGCTGACCTGTTATGGGCAAACGTGACGTTTAAGATCAGGCGAACGATTTGCCCGTCTCGTCACTCAATAGCATAACAAAAAAATAAATTTTATTGACGCTGGTAAACGAAAATTGATACTTTCTGCACTAGGCAATAAGATTTAGTTTTGGTTGACGTAGATTATCGCGACTTTACACCTTTCGACTGGGGGAATAAGATTGAAATCTGATTGACGCTGATATAAGGAAATTACTCCTTCCGCCTGCGGAATGGGGCTTACATTTGATTGGTTCGGGTTTACGGGACTTAACACCTTCCGTGTATGAGAATAAAGTTACACATGGTTGTCGCTGATAAATAGGACTTTATACCTTCCACATATAGGAATACGAATATGATTTGATTAATTGAGACGGAGTTGCATTGTATGATTCTTCAAACTCAAAAATTGTAGATAATGTAATAATTCTTCAGCCTCTTTCAAGTTTAATATTGACTATAGCCAATTTAGCTTAAAAAGTGATTATTCTCCTCTCTTTCCCTCTTACCTTTTCCCTTGCAGCGTCGTCTCGCTCTTGCCTCTTCAGTTCCTTCAGCTCCTCTCGTCTTGCGTCTCTTTCCTTCCGCTTCTCTAACAAACCTTCCACGTGTAATTTTCTAGCCGCTTCTAAAGCTTGCCGTCTCGCTCCCACTGCTGCTTCGCGAGCAGCTTTCTGCTCCTGTGAACAGTTAATATAGGTTTAGACAGAAGTGCTATGATGAACTGAAAGGGTGACGTTATACACGTTAATACCACTTTTAATATTCGATGACATATGCTGAAATTACAAAAAAAAAACCAGCTGCTTTATTGAGTTTTTATTGACTTTTTAATTTTTAGATCGATTCGGCTTGCAATATCGACAAAACAATCATTATTTTCCTTTCCCAAAAAAAATTATAAAATTAAGAGCAAAATGGTCTTATCCCTAAATAGGTAGAACTAATTCTCCGTTCTAGTTTTTCGCACAATTTCCCCCCATTTTCTCCTAGTTACCAGTTTATCCAGCCTCTCCCGCCGCATCTCCCTAAGCCGGGTGGTGAGCGAGCGGCACTGCTCCAGAAACTCATGCCTCCGATTCTCGGCCTCCAGTTGTTTTATAAAGGCGATCTCTCGGAGTTTTTCTTCTTCGTCGTGGGCTTTGCGGACTATATCCTGGAATATTGGAAGGAAACAAGTGACATACGTAGAAATAAGTTAATTTTAAGAAATCTTGTAAAATAAACTTTTATTGCATTGTCATCGGAGTTACACAGGTGCGTCAAATTTCAGCTCAATCGGACATCGGGAAGTTGTTCATAATTGAGTTGCAAGTTACACCAAAAAACCAAAACCACAACAACAAACAGGACAAACTAAATAAAAGCTTGTATTTACGAACGTTTTCAAAAGCAAAATATATTGTTCCACTTTTCTTTATAGAGTTTTGTATCGAAAAAAATAATATTTTGTATTGTCAAGATGTTATAATCCAGCTAGCTTATAATCTCACCTTCAAGTGCTGGTCCCGATTTTCTGCAGCCTTCTGCAGACGTCTCTCCATTCTGTTCCTCTTTTCTTCTATCAGCTGATTTTTGGCCATCTGCAAACAACATCAAGAAAACCTTGAAAAGCTCAACATTGGAAACAAAAGGATAATTGGTCCAAGTTTGAAGGTTTTAGTTGACAGATCTATTTGACAGAGCCCGCTGGCGCGCGGCCCGCGCCTGCTTGGCCTGCAGTATGTCCCACAGACTCCCCTCACCTTGACTTCCTCTACCCTCCCCAGCAGCTGGTGTATCCTCCCCGCGCGCTCGCCCCGCAGCAGCCCCCGCTGGCGCGCGGCCCGCGCCTGCTTGGCCTGCAGTATGTCCCACAGACTCCCCTCACCTTGACTTCCTCTACCCTCCCCAGCAGCTGGTGTATCCTCCCCGCGCGCTCGCCCCGCAGCAGCCCCCGCTGGCGCGCGGCCCGCGCCTGCTTGGCCTGCAGTATGTCCCACAGACTCCCCTCACCTTGACTTCCTCTACCCTCCCCAGCAGCTGGTGTATCCTCCCCGCGCGCTCGCCCCGCAGCAGCCCCCGCTGGCGCGCGGCCCGCGCCTGCTTGGCCTGCAGTATGTCCCACAGACTCCCCTCACCTTGACTTCCTCTACCCTCCCCAGCAGCTGGTGTATCCTCCCCGCGCGCTCGCCCCGCAGCAGCCCCCGCTGGCGCGCGGCCCGCGCCTGCTTGGCCTGCAGTATGTCCCACAGACTCCCCTCACCTTGACTTCCTCTACCCTCCCCAGCAGCTGGTGTATCCTCCCCGCGCGCTCGCCCCGCAGCAGCCCCCGCTGGCGCGCGGCCCGCGCCTGCTTGGCCTGCAGTATGTCCCACAGACTCCCCTCACCTTGACTTCCTCTACCCTCCCCAGCAGCTGGTGTATCCTCCCCGCGCGCTCGCCCCGCAGCAGCCCCCGCTGGCGCGCGGCCCGCGCCTGCTTGGCCTGCAGTATGTCCCACAGACTCCCCTCACCTTGACTTCCTCTACCCTCCCCAGCAGCTGGTGTATCCTCCCCGCGCGCTCGCCCCGCAGCAGCCCCCGCTGGCGCGCGGCCCGCGCCTGCTTGGCCTGCAGTATGTCCCACAGACTCCCCTCACCTTGACTTCCTCTACCCTCCCCAGCAGCTGGTGTATCCTCCCCGCGCGCTCGCCCCGCAGCAGCCCCCGCTGGCGCGCGGCCCGCGCCTGCTTGGCCTGCAGTATGTCCCACAGACTCCCCTCACCTTGACTTCCTCTACCCTCCCCAGCAGCTGGTGTATCCTCCCCGCGCGCTCGCCCCGCAGCAGCCCCCGCTGGCGCGCGGCCCGCGCCTGCTTGGCCTGCAGGCCGCGCAGCACGTCCTGCAGACTGCCGCGGCGCCGCCCGCCCACCGACAGCTTGGCGTGCAGCTGCTGAGCGCGACCTTGGACCAGACACGTGAATACTGAAGATGATTTCATAAACTGTCCCCAATCATCGGATATCGAGACGAGTATGGCTATGATAATTTTTCATAATATGTTTCTAAACTAGCTGCACTTCCACGGTTTCGCTACCCTTCCAAAACGTAACTTGTTCTTGAAAAAAATGGATAAGTAAATCACTTAAACCGTTCCAAAGTAAAGTAAAGAAGTAACAGACATACACACTGTTATAAACTTTCACATGTAGAAGAAGTTATGACTCACTACTACTTACTGCTTGTTATAATTATACAGAAAACATTACAAATCTAGAAAGAATCGTGCAATGTTTGTTACTCCTGCAAAACTGCAAATGTCAATACAACATTTTCTATCTATTTTGTTGGTACCTTGTAGCATTTTCCTCAAAAACTATTGAGTTAATCCCGTTAGTCCAGTGATGATGATGATGATCGCATAACATCCTGCTCGCACCAGTCTACTTACACCATGCGCGTGAGCGGGATGACACGCGATTACTTAGGCCCCGAAACATCCACTTAAGCAAGACAGATGATACTCACATGAAAACAGGTTGAAAAATGAGGGTAGTTACAAAAAGACGCATGCAACATTTATCCTTACCCTTTTAAACCACCGACTTACAAAAAAATAATGAACATGTTAGTTTATGCAATAATGGTTAGTATGCTTTCGATCTTTCTAAACCTGGTTATTTATGAGACAATGCTTAGATTGCCGCTCTATCTAAACCTGGTTGGCTAATCTAATCTACCCATACTTGTCCCTTCTTCTTAACCCCTTCACTTCACTTTATCTACCCAATCCCATGTTCCTTATATCATATATTATATTTACGCAATTCCGTCATCATGTTCGCTTCTTTTTAATTTCTTGACTCAAAATCATCAAACCAATTTCCTTTACCCAACTTCTTCTCTCCACTTCCTTTTGCCGAATTATTTACCTAGGTCCCTGGTCACGAGTTCTTTTATTTCCCAACCACCGGCTTACAAAACAAATAACAAACCCTACAATGATGAAAATAGCTTAGAGGCAAATTACCTGCAATTCTGTGATATTCTGATTGTGTTCGCAAACCCTCCTGATCCCATTTTCCCAAACCATTCCTAACAATGCCAAAGCCCAAATTCTTTCTCCGAATTCCTCTTCCCACAGTTCCTTATCCTTATCAGTTACTCCTTACCAGGATCCCTCGCCACCAGCTCCTCCAAGACGCCCAGCACGTCGAGCCTCTCAGACCAGGACATGCCTTGAAGAGCAGACTCGTAGTGATTCTCCAAACACGACTCCAGGTCTCGGCAGGTGACGTTCTCTGGCGGGCTGGGGGCCACGGCAGAGTCTTCGCTGAGGACTTCTGCGTCCGTCTGTAGAAAAAACCGTGGAATTTACATTAGGAATAGTTTTCTAAGGAAAAAGGTTTTCTAAAAGCAGAACATTCAAGCCTTACCTCAGTATCATCAGTTTCAGTGTCCAAATCATTATCAGACACCTGCTGTAGCTCCATTATCTGCCTGTTTAAAAGATCTTCCTCTTGACATAACTTCTTCTGATCAGCTTCCGATTGGAAATCCAACGCCAGGCTAATCTTTCTCTCGTTTTCTTCAATCTGTGACGTCATTTCCGCTATCTCTGACATTTCGGAGGGGTCAGCGCTCTTCAATATCTCGTTATGGTTCGTCATTTGATCGTCTTCTTCGAGGTATTTGAAGGTATTCATAAACTCTGCCTTCCATTTGTCGAAATCGAACGCATCATCCTCAGTGCTTTCTTGAGAACGTGCCAATCCTGTAGTAAGACTTTCTAGAGACGAATGTAGCCTATTCTTAGTCAGTTCTGAACCTCTCTTATCTCTATTCTTATCTCTTCTCAAAGCCTTGTTGCGCGATGATCCAGTTTTTAATCCAGTCACATCTGATTTTTGACGGATCATAGAAGCGTCTTTCGAAGTACTGGCTTTGGGTTCTGTTTTTACAGTAACTTGGACGACCTTTTCTGGTTTGTTTTGAGGTTGCTCAGATTTGGCTCGGTCCAGTTTTGAGTCCACGATGGGATTCGATTCAGATTTGGGTGATTCGATCATATTGAGAGTCGGTAGGCTTGTCGTAGCAGACGGTTGGTGGAATCTGTTCGCCCAGTGCGACTTGGATTTCTTCGACTCTCGGCTCAATCGACGAGATTTTACTGTCAACCATCCTTCGTTATCAGTTTTGTCTTCAACATTCAGTACTTCAACAGAATTAGCAGCTTCGTATTCTGGTACGATAGTCTTCAGGCTCTCACTAGATTCAATCCTAGACATGTCAATTTGTGTTACAATTGTATCAGAGCTGCTATACTCATCGCAGTCTTTCATATTTTCAAAGGCTGAGTTACTTGGTTCTCGTTTTTCTCCTTGTTCGTGTATCTTTAAAGAGTTTGGTCGAGGAGGTCGAGTTTTCAGGTCAGGTTTGATTTGATTTCTCGTATCTCCTGCCGCGAGCTGCAGTCGATTAGTCGGTCTTTTAGCTGCTACTACTTTAGGAACCCCAGGTGCATCGAAAAGGCTGGTCCTTCCAGTAGTTAAATTAAATGGATAGCTGCATTTACTCTTTTGATTCTTATTAGGAAATTGTCTGGGTTGACGATTTGTGGATGAACTTGGACAAATATCTACAACTGTTTTGCTCCTGTAAAGAGTTTTAGTGGGAGTCTTCATTTCGTCTTTAACCGTAACCAGTTTAGGTTTAGCTGCAGCTTGAGAGTATGCGGGCCTAGCAGGAAGCCTTGCTTCTACTGGTTTTGGTTCACCTTTTTTAGAATCTTTATCGTCTTTCTTGATATCTTTAGAATCGATACACGGTTCTGGTGATTTGGCGTCTGGTTTCTTTCCATTTCCATCAGACACAGACTCTTTTTTCTCTTCAAGGTTCCCATTCGCAACGATTTTATCTTCATTATTTGTTTTTAAATCTTCTTCGCAATGTTCTGCCCAGTTAAGTTTTTGATCATCTTGGTTTTCTTTGTGAGCATCATCTTTTTTTAAGGATTCAGGCTTTGTTTCTTTGGTATTTTTCTGGCTGGACTCTTTTTTATCTTTAGCTTCAGAGACTTTAGCATCTTTTGATGGTACTTCTTTGACTACTTTCAAAGCGGGATCTTTTTTTACTGAAGAAATTATGGTGTCTTTTTTCTTAGGAGCGCTAGTCTTAGCTTTATTTTCAGCAGTAGATAGAACCTTAGCTTCATCTCCAGGTTTGGTGTCTTTAGTAATAGGAGCAACAGTATTTTTATCAACGAAATTCGAACATCCGTTAGATTTATCTTCGCCTTTATCAGATTTAGATGGGGATTCCGGAATCATTACACTTTTATCCATAGAGTCAGTTGTCACTGTTACTTCTATCGAAGACTCAAGAGCTGTTGAACTAACAATTTTATCTTTTTCAAAGTCTTGGTTCAATAAATTTTCGTTCTTAGCTGCACTATCAGAGAGATTCTTGATAAGAAATTCATTTTCCATGGCATCCAATTTAGAAGTAGTGGCTTTGCCTTGGCTAGAAAGTTCAGTATCTGAAGAAGCTTTCTTTTCTTCTGTAATGGATCGACCACGTTTTGTCGTCTTTATTATGACTGGTTTGGGAGTCACATTTGGAATTTCCTTGGCTTTTCCAATTTCCACAATAGGCATAGCCGATTCTTTCCCATCCTTTTCTTTTTGCGTATCCGATTTTGGACTATTTTTGGATTTTTCAAGTTCGATTATTGATTTGGCAGGTTCTTTAATATCTTTAAGACTCGGCATAGTTGCATTAGGACTTTCTTTAGGTATTTTCGTTTCGACGGCAATCTTTGTGGACTCTTGGTAGTCTTTCTCTTTCAGTTCATTACCCTTCTCAACTTTTTTATCATTTTCAATAACAATCGCATCTTTCTCTTTAATATCAAAGAGACGTGGCTCCTTAGCAGTTTTAGGCTCGGGTTTAGTCGCTGTTTTGGACGCAATTTTGTTGCTAAAGAATTCAGTGCTGCCTTTGGGGCTTGTAGAAGGCCCCGAGATTCTCGGACTTATCTTACCGCTGCCTGGACTAGCTTTCCCTGTTAGGTTGGGGCTATTTTTGCCACTTGGAGTGTTATGTCCAGAGAGGCAAGGGCTGTTTTTGCCCGACACAGACGGAGAGCTTTTGACTGAGTACGTGCGACGCGACTCGGGTCTTGCGAAGTTAGTCTTTCTTATTTCCCAGGTAAGGCTTTGCGGTCTTTGGGGTGGGGGAGTGTTATCATACTCCCATTTCAGTCTGAACCATTCGCTTAAAGCTTTAAAATCACGTGTGTAGTTTTCTAGAACTAGAATGACTTCTTGGCACTCGTTTTGGTTTTCGTGAGTTTCCACTGTACTGTAGATCTCGCCGACCTGTAAGAAATAATACAAGAGATTAAAATTTATTGTTTCAGACCTAATTTAGCAAAACTATAAGACGAGCGACCATTTTCTTCTATCTTTCATTCTTCAATTCGCCGAAAAGTTACAAGGTTACCAAGTTAAAAGTTACCAAGGAACGCCCTGGTTTATCTCTTTTCGTATATAGGCAAACGAGGCGCTTACTATCCAACAAGCGTCCACTTTTCATCAATAAGTTAAACAAATCAAGGATGTTTTACCAAATTTCTTCAAAGTTGAGCGAGAAAGATGTAGTATTTTGTATGCCAGAGACTCGATATTTTAGAGCGTCGTAAAGTTATGTTATAATTTTGATGTAGAACAGAACCGTATAGCTACTACCTCGATGGAGAACTGTCGCCTGCACCTTGCAAGGTTATTGATATGGACTTCGATCGGAACTAAATATAGAAGAGGGGCGGCCATAAATGTTTTATTAGGATGGGTGCTTTGAAGCGAATTGTTTATGTTGACAATGTGATCACAAGATTTGATATTATACTAACATTGACATTGTCAATGTTAAAGTCTGTCTCGGTATTATTTTCATGAGCAATCGGCTGATTTATCGATGATATTGGGCAAGGGAGTGTATTATGGATAGTCTTAGGGCTAATTTATATTTTGGAAAAATGCCCCAAAACTAAAGAGACGCCGTATGAACTATAAACGGTTTGCAACAAAAATTCGATTGGTTATTTTGGTTTGAAGATGATAAAAAAAACCTAAGGGTGAGACTTTCATGTCTATGTCATAGGCATAGCCAATTATTATAGCAGTAGGTACATAGGATACGAAACTTCTTCGAGTTTTTTTTCTTTTTAAATCGTTAGCCAGCTATTGCGATCTCAACCACTCGACTCGCAGAAGTAATATAATAACGCTAACCTATTTCCAAAGAAGTCCCACAATACTCACGGCTCTTTGCAAGTCTCCGAACAGCGACGCCAGCCAGCGTGGGGGCAGCACGCCGCAATTTTTTGAATTTTGAATCCTAATTCAAAAGTAATCCTTAATACTCACAGCTCTCTGCAAGTCTCCGAACAGCAGCGCCCAGTAGCGCGCGCGGAACTCGGAGCGCTTGTCCCGGCCCGCGGAGGCCGAGCGGAGGCGCGCGGCCGAGCGCGGCGCCACACGGCGCGGGGGCGGCACGCCGCGCGGCGGGCGCCGGGCCACGCGGCCTGGGGAAAGGGGAAAAATGTTGCTTAGCTTATTCTCCATTAAACCGACGAAGTTTTTGAAAAATAGTTGAGTAGCTGGTGAACAAAAGCGGTCAGATTTAACAGTAGAGGGATAACTGAAAGATAGATTTTTGTATTTGCTTGAAAACTTTTCAATAATTCATTTTAAAATTCTCCAATTTTTTTTTTTATTAACCTATGCCCTCTGCCGGGCAAAGGTCTCCCCCAATTTTATAAAAATAATAATATTTTATTTTATAATTTTCTCTTAAATGAGTAAATCAAAATTGAAACTTCCTAACTATTCCGACTCTTATTCTGGTTAACGAGTTACTACATCATTTATGAGAGTGTAGCGACAATTAGACAACCTTCTAGACCAGTGGTTCCCAATCTGTGGCCCACTGACCACTGACGGTCTTCAACAGCTCAAAATGTGGTCCATCAAATGCATAAATATTTTTTTTATTACTTACTAGCTGTTCCCTGCCACGCTTCGCTGTGGATAAAAAAAATATAGCCTATGTTACTTTGGGATAATGTAGCATTCGAATGGTGAAAGAATTTTTAATATTGGTCCAGTAGTTTTTGAGTTTATTCCACACAAACATACAAAAATACAAATCTTTCCTCTTTATAATATTAGTATAGATAAATTATATTCTCTTGTTATGTTGGTGGTCCACCTCTTTGTGTTTTCTATCATAATATTATAACGTGAATTCCAGTTGATCTGTGTTACTTTTCAATTTAATATTTAATTACTTTTAAAGTATATTTTTGTTTAGATTGACAACTTTTTTTAATTCAACTTTGTGGTCCCGCATACAATACAGAACTCAGTGGTTCTTGGTCAAAAAAAGGTTGGGAACCTCTGTTCTGGACAAATAATAAAGCAGTGGGAACTTGACAGATGTTACATGAGATCAGGACGGTTGAAAATAGGCTTTGAAATGTGGAACATATGAATTACAAATGTCTATAGTCAGTTCGAAAATGGCTGGAGGACAATAAGAAGTGGACCGGACTAAGTTATCAGCATTTGAAAAGCACTGCATGGGATCGCAAGAAATTTTGCTTACTGAAAAGTTTAAGCACACTAAAGAATTTGAGATTTATAAGATTAGGTATAATAATATAAATTAAAAGTTACGAGATCGGTTGGGGATAAAAAATCAGACGCCAATTTAACCGATTTACACACTTTAATCAAAGACAAACACTCACAGTACTCAAAACACTTGTACTAGTCGCACTGAACACTTGCACTTCAATAACTTAGATTCTTACACTTCCGCGGCTAAAGAAATAATGCCCCAGTGGAGCAGACGCCCAACTATTTATAGAACAATCCTCCCTTCGACTTAAATCCAGAAGAATCTGGTAGTTATAAAATTCGAGTCAACATCTGTTGTATTCCTGACAAAAACATTATTACATCATGAATGACCCGTATTGTGTACCAAACAACAATCCTTTTATTCTGCGAGCTTCTTTGCATCGCGCGATTTGAACTAGTTCCACCGCAAAACAACTATTACTTATTCTGTGACTTTTTCTGTTTCATTCTATATGGTTCGAAGCCGGCGCGGTGTCACAATATAGTATTATGTTGATAATTTTAACACAACAAAGACATGTGTATCTAAATTAAATTGGTACGTAAAATATTTGCAGGAGTGGACATTTATCGAGGGAGACTTCAAACTATTTTAACTTCTACAAAATTAATCTATGGGTTATTGTAAGTACCCACTTATTTTAATTATCTAAATTCGCTGAGCATGTTAAAAGCAATTTTGCAGGTATTTCCGACCAAGATCTAAGATTTACACAGCGTATTAGACAAGTATTTACATAGCTGCCTTCTTTATCATTATCATGCCTTTGTCTAATAAAAGCAATTTAGCGACCACCATAAGTTAAAGATGTAATAAAAGTACATTACAATATAATTGTAACATATTTGTTACAATGGAGATCATAAACCTACCGCCCACTCGCCTACAACAGAAAAACAAACAATTTTTTATAAAAACTTTCAATTACTTGGAGTATCGACTGCCACATGGAAGGCTACGAGGTTCCGGGCCTCCCGACCTTCCTCCTGGACCTGCTGCCTGACTTCTTCCATCACAAATCACTAAAAAACACTAAGTGTTCCCATCACAATGGTACCGTGCTGATCTCATCCCTGTCCGTTGCGAGCAGATAAAACTCACTCAAACTTTCATTCGGTACGAAAAAACTTGTGAAGAAATAACTTGGAATTAAAAAGAATTCAAAAAATTTATTTTAATTGGGCAAAAATGTAGAAAATTAACTCGAAGGATTTTTTTATTTTTATTTTTTCATAACAATTTTGCGATCGATTTCGTAAATTTTCCGTTTTGGCATTGACGACATTGACGTTCCTTGACTTGAAAAGTGACAATTTGATTTTGCTTTTTTTTCTGCCTCAGAGGATGTTGGCGTCTTACATATTTTTCATTTAGCAGTTTATGGATATTTAAAAAAAAAAAAAAATTCTCTAGGAAAGTTCTATGTCACACACATTATATCATGGCTAAAATTAAAAAAAAATATCGATTATTGTCTACTTGCCGGCAACAAACGAGGCATGGCAATGGACAAGTTGATTCTCTATGTTAATTATTTATGGTTTTCTTTGCTTGGCTTCGTAAAACTGGCCGTTCAAAACGGGCTGTGTAATCATCGTGGTTGTACATTATCGTCTCCCCTTGCGACAGTATTATTTTTTTAGTATTGGTAGTGCTGCCAGTATAATAGCATATATTACCTACTTTTTTTACTAATTTTTAAATTGTACCTAGAGGGTTAACGGGACCCTATAACTTAAACTCTTCTGTCCGTCCGTCTGTCAGCAGGCTGTTTCTCAGGAACTCAAGACCGTGATAGTTAAGCACTTGAAATTCACCTCTTAATGTTAAATAAAAAAAAGAAAATAAAAAAACATAAGTTCCAGAAAGTACGATGGTATACGATGGTTTAGGAATACGATGGTGATATCTTATGTCATAAAGCTTGAAGCCTCAGATTAACAAATGGAACCTTAATTGCTACTTTGTAAAAAAGAGCAAGATGGCAAGTGCCAAACCAAACACGGTTGAAAAAGAGAGACAGACATTTCACTTTTTGTCCCCGTCGCTGTAACCGTGCCAAGGTGGGCAAACCGCAGATTAGGAATAATAGTTACTACGTGAGCCGTCTACGATTTGATGCTGCCAGGTTGTGAATTATGTTTGCCTAGGATTGTACCCAATAAATATTTATTGGACTATTTCATATAATTTCCTGCTGACCCAAAACTAAGATTAGGTACATTATCTTGCGCGATCGCAAGATTGGCCTTTTAATAAAAGATTTTCTTATGAGTAGATTAGTATCCTAGTAGTTATTTTCCTACTATTAGACCTTTTTATACTATGAGCGATTTGCGGCTTAGTAAATCCTTTCCCTATAACCCTGTCTAACAATGATTTATTGTGTGAAGTATAAAGATTAGGAATACTTTATGAAATATTTTCCCTTAAAATGGGGGAAGCATTTCTATCCTGGCATCATTTTAAGAATATAGCTGTCGCATGTGCGGGTTCCATCTTTACATAGCTAAAATAATAATATTTTAAAGAGGAAAGATTTCGAAGCGTGGCATACAGCTAGTGTACAGTGCCACAAGTTTAAGTTGGCGGTGGCGATTTGAGGAACTAATAATAAAATGACGAAGGTTTGGCGTCCATGGGCTCTCGGTCTGTTATCATAATACTCCTCTAGTAAATCCGTAAATCATTGAACTAAATTTAATTTTTTTCCCAATTTTCGCGTCATCTTCTGTGCAGTGGCAAAACTGACATTGAACACAGTGGCGCACAGCCGCGCCAAGGTAGACTTGCCGGACTGTAATATATTTGCTTGAAGCCCTTAATACCCAAGAAAAAAAATTAACATTTTGATGTCAATTTCAATGTCATATTCACGTGTGACATTGACATAAAATGAGTCGTTCAATTCAAGTATAGGACAAGTGTTGCCAATAGATTAATTAATCATTCCTATTAAACGGAACGCCAAATAAGTGTCTAATTATCAAATAGTGTTATACTAGCATAACGGACGATGAATACAAATCACCATGACAATTTATATTTTTTCAAAACAATCATTGGCATAAGGCTATATTACCACAAAAGTTTGTGTACAAAGACTTTTTTTTACCTTTAGACTGGGGAATTGATAGAAGGTGACATACTCAATCGATTTGACAATAAAAACTGGGCGCCTACAACGGGACTCACGAAAAAATCACGAACCTTAAAAAAATTAAAATTCCTTCTAAAAAAAAAGTTTTGAATAAATATCCATTTTGGATCTCCCTTCATTAGCGTTTTCATGGACCAGTAGCTTTTCCAGGCGTTATCAATACGACGACTGATTTCTTTGTCTTGCCTGTTGCCGAAAGATACTATCTGGCCCAAGTATGTGTACTCATCGACATAGTGTAAGTATGGCTTGCCCATCTACCTCGACCCTACGTTTCGTGCTATTTGTCATTGTTGGCGTTTTTGACCAGTTCATCAGAAGTCCCACCTCGAGGCTCGCCCTGCTCAGGTCTTGGAGCATGAGCTCTAGCTCAGGCGCTGATGAGGCAAAGAGTACGATGTCATCCGCAAATCTAAGATTTGTTAAACGTTTGCCACCGACATCAATGCCCTTTGTTGCCCAGGGTGCTGCCAGAATTTTAAAAACCTCTTCGAGGGTGCTCGTGAACAGTTTAGGAGAGAGCGGGTCGCCTTGCTTAACTCCTTTTGATATTTTAAATGAAGGGCCGGAAGAGTAATTTGTTAATAATCTCCCAATCTCCCTGAAGCGAAAACTCATCGACATGTGTATCTTGCCCATCCTAACCTACGGTGCGCAAACATGGTCACTAACCAAACCAAGATGCAGAGGTCCCGCCTTGGAGTTTGCCAAAGAGCCATGGAACGCAGTATCCTCAGAATTAAACGACTAGACCGCGTCCGTAACACCATACTGCGTTCCATGACAGGCGTCGCTGACGTAGGTAAAAGGTTTGCCAAGCTCAAGTGGGAGTGGGCGGGCCACACAAGCCGAATGCACCCGGACAGATGGGCAAAGGTCTCCACAGAGTGGGTGCCCCCGGACAGTCGACCCCCAGGCCGACCTCCGACGCGATGGCGCGACGAACTGGGGAAGTTTGAAAAGGACTGGACGGTGCTGGCCCAAGACCGGCAGTTATGGAAGAACTTGGGGGAGACCTTTGCCCAGCAGTGGGACATTACAGGTTAACTAAAAAAAAAAAAAAAACCATTTTGGAAGAATTTGGTAAATCATGCTCGGCCAAGCTGGCAACATTGTATAATTCTTTTCGTTAACAAGCAAGATGGCGGACCAGGTACGTGCCGATTTTATGGAATAAAAATTGGAAAAACTCAGTGTTTCATAGAGAATTTTACTTAAAAGTGTCATATCAAAAATGTTCTATTGTGTGCATTTAATTTCTGTGAAAATCCTGTGTGAAAACAGTGAAAATGTGTTAACAAAGCTCGTGCACGTGGAGGGTCGGTTAAAACTATGAAAAGGATCGATAACGTCATTAAAAATGGTTCTAAATAGAGCTCTCTCACTGCCCATAGCTTAAATTCTGTGAATCTTTGATACTTTGGCAGATTTTCACTGTTCAATGTGCTTTGTTGTGAACATGGTACTTGCAAATAGGTTAGTTTTTCGGCATCGTACAAGCCAACATTACCGGTTAAAAAATCCACGCGCTACTATCACGAGCCGATAATTCATTGTTATGGTCGTGGAGCTGCTGAAGTGTCTGATATCAATAATCATATCTTTGAGGTTATGTTTACCACTTCAAGAATATGATATGAAGTCTCAACATCAAAAAAAAAGTCGTCACTTCTCAAAAACTTGACTGTAAAATGATGATATCCACACGACGGTCTTCTGAAAACCCAAATGAAGAAGACAGAGTGTTTTCTAACCCAAACTCTGATTGCAGTCAATATTTAGAAATACTAGAATCCTACTTATGTTATTTTGTTTTACTCCTTAACTCACACTTAACTTTGAACTATTACTCACCCTTACTTCCTGCATCTAATTTTCAGGCTTAGTAGAAAAACATAGTTGCAAACAATCGTAGATAGAAACTAATGTATATTAAAATTGCAGACGGAACGTTCGTTTCAAAAGCAACCAACCGTATTCCTGAACCGTAAGAAAGGAATCGGCATCAAGCGTAGTCGTAAGCCGCTGAGGTACCACAAAGATTTGGGCCTCGGCTTCAAGACTCCTAGAGAGGTAACGCATGGTGTGATTCTAACGTTTGTTTTTTTTTTCCGTAGACAGAGAAAGCGTTTCAGAAACAGGCGACTGTCTTCCTTAACAAGAAGGGAGGCATGAAGCGGAAGGATATGCGGCATCATAAGAATGTCGGGCTAGGTTTCAAGACGCCCAGAGAGGTCTGTTTTTGTTATTTTGGTACCGGGCGGTGGTGGGCTGCAGCGGCGGTGGATGCTATTCTCATTATACAGACTATGTGAACTATGCTTTCATTTATTAACAATATTGTGTGAATTCAGTTCTACTATTTTCAAGACCAAACTAAATTTGACAGCTCTCGATTGTTGCCATACTTTTTTAATTTAAAAAGTGTCAATTTTAGTGAAAAAACTGCCTAATTAGTTTCAGTTTAAAAAGTTTAAGTTTAAAGTTAAAAAGTTTCAGTTTAAAATGGTACCCATAACTGTCAAGTGTTTGTCATTGGTTGCCTGTTTGCCATAATTTACGGTTAATATGATCAGGCGGATTAGACGATTTACAGTTAGATATTTAAAAATAAACTTTTCACATAAAATGTTTCGGTGGCTAGGTTCACATAGTCTTATCGCTTCTTCAAGTTTCCTCCAAAAGGCTTTATTACAACTTGCATGTCGTAAGAACACAGCAAGGAGGAACTAATCGGGCATTAGAACAGAATTTCCATTAAGATAAAATTAGTCTTTATGGAAGTTTTGTTTAGACTTCAATGGTGGGGGCAGGTGATTCATCAAATTTGATTTCCATAAAAAACTTATCAACTTTGAATATTGTCATTTTTCATGAACTTGTGAAAAGGGCTCATAGTACTCATCATTATGAACAACTTTTACTATGTTTTTTACTAAAAAAAAACAGCTGTTCCATACAGTTTGTTGAGTGGTCATTGACATTTTTTTTCACTAATTCCCGGTTTGTCCCTTAGTAAAAGTTGTTCATAATGATGAGTACTATGAGCCCTTTTCAGCTTAGCAATAACCCTTTATTGTTACTTATGAGATTTAAACCTCATTGTATGATAAGTTTTTTGGGAAATCTTGAAATTCCATCAGCTTTTGCTACAAGGTATGTAAGGTATTGCATGATATACTAATGTATTATATATTATTATAATATTAAACATAAGCTATTCATAAGGTTATATTATGGTTCATTTCATTTATATCTATGTTTCATGTCCGTAAATAATCTGCAAATACTAGGTTGTACAGAAAGGGGTGCTATGCTCAGTTTAGTATCCCCTTTCAGAATAACCATCATGTTCTGATGATTATCAACTTTTGTGTGGGATCTGAACTATTCTGAGTAATCTTTTTCCGAACTAAATGAAAACGGATAAATAAAATTAGGCAGCTTCAAAATAGTTGCCAACTTTTACTAATACATTGAAGTGAAAGAAGACATATTTATCTTTGGTGCTGTCATTAAGTTTTGATTAAGAGAAACAACAGAATCAATGCCATGATCATTTATAATAGTTCTTAATATGGAGAAATAGATTGTTTCGATTGGTCCAACATTTTGGTTAATTTTTATTGTTTGGTCTAATGGAAATAAAATATTTCACCAACAAATACCATTGTTAAAAATAACCCTAAATTCTGTGCAATTAGCTAAATGGTGAAGGAAATTCAGAAGCTTTATTAAAGTGCTAACAATTAGAAATTCACATCACTAAATCATTCTATTTACATGATCACTAATCAATAAAATTTAGACTGTAAATATATACAATCAAAAATAATTATGAAGGGCTATAAGGAATGGCTTAAGCCGAAAATGGTTCAAAGTACACATCATTATGAATAACTTTTACCTGGGCCTGGGACCAATTCAGAAGCCGCAAAAAAACTAATTGCTTTTCCATACATTTTATTGAGTGTCATTGAAATTTTTTTCGGAACAGCTAATTTTATGTTTGTGATTTCAGGGTTTGTCCTATAACAAATGTGGTCCAAAATAATGAATACTACACTATGAGCCCTTTTCTGCTTAGCATACCCTTTCCTTATAACCCTGTATTAAATTGGCTGTAAAATGATGATATCCACACGACGGTCTTCTGAACTACTAAATGATGAAGACAGAGTGTTTTCTAACCCAAATTCTGATTGCAGTCACATTCTAAAAATATATCATGGTTAGCTAGCGGCATAGATAAACAATTACCATTCATTTGTAAGAGACTTACAGTTTATCGAGTCTTCTGACTACTCAGTCATACATACAATGGAACATTGATAAATTACATTAACTATAATGTAACTAAACAATGTTGGAAGGTGAACAAAGAATCTAGAGTCTGAAAGTATGACCGGTTCCTAAGTTCCTGAATATACTTGTTCAATGCTAGTGTAGCTGGGCAACTTGCAAATTCTCGTAAGTTCTTTGCAAACATGGTTTCGGCCTAAAAAACTAACATACCAAAACATTTTTATCCACAACTAACACCCAGAAAAACGTAACTTTCTCACCCACTCTAACCTTAAAAATCTTCAAATTCCAGGCAATTGAAGGCACATACATCGACAAGAAATGCCCGTTCACCGGCAACGTGTCCATTCGCGGGCGGATCCTCACCGGTGTGGTGCAGAAGATGAAGATGCAGCGGACCATCGTGATCCGCCGAGACTACCTGCACTACCTGCCCAAGTACAACCGATTCGAGAAGAGGCACAGAAACATGTCTGTGCATCTGTCGCCTTGCTTCAGGTGAGATATTTCTTCTAGTTGAAACAGGGTGTCATTTGAGATAGCTCAAGATAGTCGAAGCAATTTTCAGTGATGTGTCATACTAAAGTACAGAATGCCTCTAGCTTTCATAGATTATGAAAGCGAGTCATTGTTTTTAGGCGAGCACCTACGTAAGTTGTCCTGATTATGAGGACGCTGGTTGAGACTACAGCCATTAAGTTAACACTAACTGCGGCTAATAATCACATGCGCTTGCCCGAGGCACGGCTAATAGTCAAACGCGTTGTGTTTTACGCGCCTGAGTGTGCAGTCGCATTCGCGTCGCGCAAAGGAAAGGTATGTGTTTCCCGCAGCCAAAGTGTTAAACAGCTCAAGGTACAGTCCAAGTAATGTACCTTGCCTAGTGGTGCGTCATATTAAAGTACTTAGTATGAGTTTTGTTAGTTTTCGAAACGATCAAACGTTTCGTAAGGCTCCATACATAACAAAACAGCGCCCCTGGCGGAAACGTGGAGGAACTATATATTATAATGTATGCTTTACGAAACGTTTGATCGTTTTCGGAAACTATTATAACTCTTACTAAGGGTACTGGATGGCTCGGGGCTTCGCGAATGGCCACCAATGCCAGCAGGTATTGAAGAATACTGTGCGCCTTCGTAAATTCGTAACCTAGACAGCTAGTTTTCGAGTTCTAAATGATGATACTCCCACGACGGTCTTCCGAATACCAATTGACGAAAGACGTGTTTTCTAACCCAAATTCTGACCATATTCCCCAAAAATCCACTTCGCACTATATATGGATAATTTCTAATTGAAAACTATTACTTTTCCAGGGACGTTGAACTAGGAGATATCGTGACGATCGGAGAATGCCGGCCACTATCCAAGACAGTCAGATTCAACGTGTTGAAGGTTTCCAAAGGCAAGGGCTCCAAGAAATCTTTCAAGAAGTTCTAAATAAACATAATATTTAAGTAGTACATGTTTTATTTACGTGATTGTTTATTCCACTCCATATTTCGACTACCACTGAACAGTATCCAAATTACAACTGAAACCTTAGTTAAAAGCGTTTATTGGTGGAATCTTTCAACTCAATTTTGAATGACTTCTATTGTCCGATTGAGCTAAAATTGGTAGTATGTATAACTCCAACGACAAGCCATAAAGCTTTTTTTAAATATTTTAAAAATTTATTCGTATTCAGGATAAAGAAATAAAAATTAATTCTGTCGTCTTAATAAGTACTTTATTTTTACTATGTACAATATAATTAGGTCCTACATTAGAAGTGCGCAGTCAGTCTGTCAATTTCGTAGAGATCAGCCAAAATCTCTTCAACTTTGGTGCCAATTTTCTTCGCGATCTGAAACAACACAGGGTTAGTTGGACTTCGAAAACCGACGAACGCGTGACCTATTTTATTACTAGTAGTTCTGCGAACAGTAGACCTCGCGAGAACTTTTTTGCGACAACACAATCTTTGTCGCTGAAACCTTGCAGGTTAATAATGTGTATAGATTATTGACGACAAATTATTCAAAACTTTTTTATTTGGAAGTTAGGTTTTTATATCTAAACGTAAAATCGTAAAATTTCCGCGATTTTTGATCAAAAAAGGCATTTTAGTAAAAACTAGATTTTTGATAGGTTTTACACTTTTTTAGACGGTAGTCTACAGTTCTTCTCTTAGACAGTGTCGGCAACACTACAAAAGCCCCGATAATCATAATCCCCGCTACACCACCCTCCCCCCACTCCACCCCCCCTGTACTCACGTCCTGCCTCTCCGCGCGCGGCATGCCCCCGTAGAGCGCCACCAAGTCTCCGTCCAGCACTCCCCGCGCCGGCCCACCGCCCACCTGCCGCTTGGAGCCTTTATATGTGCTGGAATAGATAAAAGAAAATCATAGAGTCAGTAGGTATGTGCTAAAATACATAACGGAGAACAGGTTTACTGTGTGCAGAAATAGAAAGCAGACAAGGTTTACTATTGGGGTTCTAAAGAAAGCTGAAAAGGGCTTATAGTCCTATGGGGCCAACTGAAGTTGTAAAAAAAATAGTTTTCCAAAAAGGCGAAGCATTCGACATATTTGACGACCTGTTTGGCTCAGCGGTAATACATCCGCCTTTTAAGCCCAAGGCCCCGGGTGGTTCGATTCCCGGCCGGGCATATGTTTGAATGATGAATTTATAATTATGTCTGCTCTGGGTCTGGGGTGTGTTCCATGGCATCCCGACATAGGATTATTTTGGTGGGAACTATGAGTGTGAAACTTTTATTTTATGTTAGCGGTGCGCCTAATAAATCCAGTACCGGTGCGCGCGCGGGTTGAGGCCGGCCACGTGGCAGCAGTAGTTGTTCATGACGTTCTGCAGCATCAGCAGCCGCCGGTACAGCTTCTCCGGCAGCGGCAGAATGTAGCCCAGCGCGCCGTCCAGCGTGGCTGCGGGGGATGTCAGAATATATACTGAACTTGCGGGAACAACAACATCATCCAACATCTCTAGTCAACCTATTTCTAACTAGGTGCAGAGTGCGAGTTTTTTTCACAATTCGATCGCGTTGACGTACGAGTAATTGTATGTACAATTTGTATGGAACTAGTTGTAGTCCATAATATGAACACTAGGTGGCGCTGTTTTTATTCCATACAAAATGTAGTTTACATTAACGCAATCGAATAGTGAAAAAACTCGTACTAGGCACTCAGACGTACATACAAGATTGAATTAAAAACCTAAAAAATCCAACGTTGAAGCAACTGAACGGATTTTAATAATAAATATCGCTAGTAGAGGTAGACCTGTCAAATATTAAAACCGGCAATCAAATCGGTTCAACCGTTGCAAAGCTGCGGTACCACAGACACATAGCAGCAGTCCAAACTGTTTCGGGGTTTAAAAAATCAATTACTCAGATGGTACAAAAGTTCACAGAGTCACTTAAAAGTATACAAAATATTAATTATGAAATTTTAGTGTCAATAAATTAGACAATTAATTTGGCATCACTTTGAATAAATAAAAAAATCATCCATCTTTTCAATTGTATGGGTAGGTTCCCAACGTGTCACATTAAACGAGTCATACTGTTACTTATTTTTCCCAACGAGTTACACTACAAAGTTACTCGTTGTAAATTATTTTTCCCAACACATAAAATCTTTCAAAATTAATAATCATCATCATTATTCTTTCTCTCTTTTTCCTTTTTTAAATCTTTCAAGCTTTTCTTTTTTTAGTGAAATCTTTTTTACAAAACTGCCGCTTTTTAAATTCCGGAATTCTAGTCTGAAAAAGATCCCCCATCCCCGGCCACATAGCATGCCCCCGCTCACTGTACACGGTGACGTGGCGCCGCGCGGGCCCGGGCGCTCCGCCCCCGGGCCGGAGGCGCGCCGCGATGCGGAACATGGCGTTCACTTGCTGGCCCAGGTGGAAGTCGCACTTCTTGATCAGACGCTGACCTGCAGGGGAAGAACACTCAAACTTACTGATGTGATAAAAATGACAGAAGCCAAGAAACGATTTTTGATTCCGATTTTTAATATACCTAACTAGCTAACTACATTATAACGTTTGCATTTTGAAAGAAAAAAAAGTGTCTAATATAAACATCGCCTAAAATAAACTTTTGAATCAAAGGGTGTGAATTGAGAGTTGCATAAAAACTCATTGCTTCCCATTAGACAAGATGGCGGTCAAAAACAAGCCTATTATTTAATAAAAAAACACAAGAGGTTCAGAAATCCTGCTTTAAGTATGTACCGAAAAAGGCTTTATAAGAAATAGCAACACTACTTTAAATACCACCACCACCATTTTAAATAGTAACTAAAAACAAACTCGTCAGTAAAGTCGTAAAGTCAGTGGGCCTAGCACGCCATTTACGCCCATCAGAGGCGTTCTTGACGGGCGAAAATAGCGTACACTTTTCTACCGAATGCTCGCTACGTATTTTACGTCAGAAGTTGTGCTAAGCCCACATTATGTCCGGAACCCACCTCCGTAGCTCTCCCTCGCCTGCGGCTGGTACATGAACAGCGCCAGGTTCCCCTCCGCCTCGCTCACCAGGAACCCTAGCTGCGTGTTGTCTACCATGAACTCGATGTCGTAGATCTGGACACAAACAAAAAAAAATTAACGTTTCACACTCATAGCTCCCTACTAGGATAATCCTGTGTCGGATACCACGGAACACACACAAAGACAAGGACAATGAACACCCAGAGCAGACATTTAAATTCATCATCCAAAATCGAACTGGGGCCTCTGGCTATATCACTATTTTAAAGTTAGCCCAATCAACGGGGAGGTTCTTTCTACGGGGACCCCGACACAAATTCTTCTGTCGCTGAAACTTCGCAGGGGGATAAAGTAATGTGTATGGATTACTGTTGACAAATTTAATTATACACAAACTTTTTTTTTGGTTGTTCGGTTTTTGTACCTCAACGTAAAATCACTTTTTTTTGACGTGACAACGTCTAATAAATCGATGAACACCGGGTGCAGGCACAAAAAAGTGTCCCGTTACACTCATTGTGACGTCACGATTGGAGCGAGAACAGTATGCAATCATTTCGGCAATGTTGTGTCATGACGTTGTCACGTTAAACTATCGTCCGTAAACCGACTTTACAGACAACCAATTTTTTTTGCTAATTAGGTTTTTGTACATAAAGGCTAAACCAGTAATAGGCTTGCATTTGACCGCCATCTTGCCTGGTGGTGATACGGTGTGCGATGGAGCGTGCTTGTATCTTATAGTTGTATGTCCCCCGGTACCTGCGCAGTCCGCAGGTCGCGCGACACGAGCGACAGCGTGCGGTGCTGCGCCTGGTACCGCAGCAGCGACACGGCGCGGTACACGTCGCACACTACTACCAAGTTCTTGACCGCCAGTAGTCGGTGCACGTAGATGCCGGTGTCGATGAACGCGATGCCGACCAGCTCGTTGTCCTTCAGCTGCCAGATGTAGATCTGGGGAGACGAGAACAGATATTACGAAAACGTCAAGTGGAAAGCCCAATAAATACCTACTTACACAGCCCAGCACCTGCGTGAGCGCGGTGACGGACCCCTTCTACTCCTTGTACCCACGCCCCCCACACTCCCACTCACCTTCTGCCCCACGGCCGAGATGAGGAAGCCCAGCACCTGCGTGAGTGCGGTGACAGGCCCTTTCTGCTCCTTCGCGTAGAGCTCCTTGAAGCGGTTCTTGGTGAGCGGCTGCCCCGGCTCGGGGACCACGTCGATTATGTCGTAGATTATTATCTGGGAGGAAACAAAACGGCTTAACATAAAACAATTAAAGTAGGTAAACAAAAAGACAGAATAGACAAAAAAAGTCAGAAAAGTAATTCGTTCCGCGCTCGACGCGCTGATTTGTGTATTTTACCTGGATGCGCGACCTACTGTTTCATTATTTTTGATAGTCGAAGAATACATGTTATTCAATTATGGTTTGTACTCACCCTCCCTCTAGAAGTGATGTCTTCGCTGTAGTTGTAATTTGTTCCTATCGCGATATACCCTCGTAGCCCGGACCTGATAATTAAGAGCACAAGATATAACGCTGACTGATAAACAACACAGAGCCTAAACCCGGAGGCTCTGAAATTTTGAACAAGATACATTCTAGTGCATTTCAGTGCTAATATTAAAGGATGAGAAAAGCGGGAATAAACAGGCCTTAAAATAGGCTGTCCTTCATGTGCTACAATGGAGAATATCTAAAGTGAGTTCTTACAACTGATTCTGGTGTAACGGAGTGAAGTTCTAAAAACTGAGACGACGAAGTGTTTGATTCTAAAAGTTACTTCTATTCTTTTTAAGGATTTTCTGCGTATCTGAAAACTGAAACGACCTTCGAGGAACGAGTCACAAGCGATCTACAGGACCAAAAACTGTGTAAAATACAAAAAACAAAATACAAAACACGGGTACAGAAAGTGACAGTAATGAAATCGAAATGTTTCTTTAAATTTAATTTTTGATGATTACGATACTCACGTGGTCCCCTCGTAAGACAGCGCCACGTTTTTAAGGCACGTCACGTGCTCCCACTCATCCAGGTCGATCTTGGTGTTGGGGATGATCTCCCAGGAGACGGGGCTGAACAGCATCACCGAGAACTGGTCCTGGTGGGGGTAAGGGAACCTGGGGACGAGGGAGACTTCTCAATACAGAGGTGTGGTATGTAATGAAGCAATAAGTTAATGCATGAATCAGCCTATCTAATATCTGTCCAATGCTCGACATAGGCCTCTCCTAAAGACATGGCACGATCTTCTGGCGTACGCATCCATATGCCACCGGCCGCCTTACGCAGCTTCGCTGACCCTCCCCACCCGTCACTGACCTGACTCCTCAGCCTCGCTGACCCTCCCAGCACTGACCTGTCTCCCTTCGCCTCGTTGACCTTCTCCTTATCCTCCCCATTGAACTTGTAGTGCGTGGTGGATGCCTGCGCAGTGGAAGCCACGAGGCAGTAAGTCTTGGACTCGACGTGGTAGGTGACGAAGTGCGGCGTCATGCGGATGGGCACCTTGCGCACCGCCCACGCCGCGTCGTACGAGAGGTGCGCGGCGAGGGCGCAGATGCGGAGCTCGGACTGCGGAGTGCGGAGTGGGCACACTTGTATGTTAACATAAATACAGTGTCATTAGAAAAGGGTATGCTAAGCCTAAAAGAGCTATTTAGCTCAAAAAGAGGGTAAATTTGATGCAGAGCCATTTGCCGGCTAATTTTGATAAAATGTTTTTTTTCGAACTGATTCTAAACAAAAAATTGAATATGAGTAAAATCAGTCAAGAGGTTGTCGAAATAACAGATCGATTGTAGCAATAACAATCTCACGAGGTCTACTGTTCGCAGAACTACCAGTTCACATTTATAATCACACTAAATTGCTGAATGATATTATAATGCAAACGAGTCTTACCCTCACTTACGCTAGCGTTGAAATTACCTTAGCATTGAAGTACAGGAATCCGTGCGCACAGTTCGTATTGTTGAACGGTGCGAATGCGTAAGCGGGAGGGAGGTCCGTGCGAAGGGGATGGACGCGTAACTCGCCGCGAGCGGACACGAACAAGAAGTATGGGGTCTCGCCGCACACGAACACCCCGTTGTAGCCGCCCACGTTCGCTGGGGGGCGGGAAAGATAGAGTTAGACAGCACTAGATACTTATCGCACCATAGTGATAATACAATTAATGCGAAAATTTTTAAGCCAGCTGTTACTTTTTCATTCTAAAATAGCTTTAAAAAATAAGATTTACGCAAATTACACCCTGTATTATAACACACAAGCTATTTTATATCTCGCTGACCATAGACCCTTCTCTAATCCCCTACCGAAGTATCGCAGGGCGCGCACGGGCCCCTGCTCGTAGTCCCGGCTGGCGCGCACGCCCCTGTACTCACGCCCCCCTACCGAAGTATCGCAGGGCGCGCACGGGCCCCTGCTCGTAGTCCCGGCTGGCGCGCACGCCCCTGTACTCACGCCCCCCTACCGAAGTATCGCAGGGCGCGCACGGGCCCCTGCTCGTAGTCCCGGCTGGCGCGCACGGGCCCCTGCTCGTAGTCCCGGCTGGCGCGCACGCCCCTGTACTCACGCCCCCCTACCGAAGTATCGCAGGGCGCGCACGGGCCCCTGCTCGTAGTCCCGGCTGGCGCGCACGCCCCTGTACTCACGCCCCCCTACCGAAGTATCGCAGGGCGCGCACGGGCCCCTGCTCGTAGTCCCGGCTGGCGCGCACGCCCCTGTACTCACGCCCCCCTACCGAAGTATCGCAGGGCGCGCACGGGCCCCTGCTCGTAGTCCCGGCTGGCGCGCACGCCCCTGTACTCACGCCCCCCTACCGAAGTATCGCAGGGCGCGCACGGGCCCCTGCTCGTAGTCCCGGCTGGCGCGCACGCCCCTGTACTCACGCCCCCCTACCGAAGTATCGCAGGGCGCGCACGGGCCCCTGCTCGTAGTCCCGGCTGGCGCGCACGGCTCCACTGTACCCGAAGGGGAAGGAGACCTGCATGCGCGAGAAGCGGACCTTCAGGTTGCCGCGCGGGTAGCGGTACGCCTGCAACAATACACGGGGTTCACTACCGGCTGGGCTGCTCACGGGGCGGTGGGGTTTCGGTGAGGCACGCATGAGATAAGCCTTGCCGCTGCTTAACGGGCTATATTATCACACGGTCTCTGATGACGACACTTAACACCATTACGTGTTACAGTGTTCTTTAAAATAGATTCAACGATGGGAAGGACTGGTCCATCCTTGCCACTGTAGTAGTTGGGGCGGCGGCCCAGAGCCTCGCTCCGTTAATTTAAGGAGCTGGTTTGGCTCAGGTGGTCGCCGGACAGGGGGAAACGCACAATGCACCCTTTGCGGGACGCCACTATCGCCCCCATTCCGAATAAGAATAATGTCATATTTCTAACACCAGCGGTTTAGGCTGTATGTTGGCACTCAGGTAATGCGTTTTATGTTTATATACCAGTATATTTATATATCAGTGGTAGGACTCTGTCTAGCCTGAGGAGTCCGCCTGGGTGAGTACCACTGCCTTATCTATTTCTGCCGCCAAGCAACAATGCTTGCATTGTTGTGTTCCGGTTTGAAGGATAAGGTAGCCAGTGAAATTACAGGCAAGAGGCGTTTCATCTTAGTCCTCACAGTGACAACGCACTTGCGGTTCTGCATTTTTGTTGCCAGCAGCTTGAATGCGTGATCCGTGGGTGTTATGGGCGACAGTTACCGCTTACCATCAGGTGGGCTGTCTGCTCGTTTGTCACTGAGTAGTATAAAAAAAAAAACCAATTGCCATTATGTGTCGTTGAGTCAATCAAGAAACATGTCTAAATTCAAAATAAAACAACAGTCAATTTATGTTGCGCTGTGGGGAAATACAAGCACATTGGTCTATTTTAAGCCAAGATACCGTTTCAACGTTGGGGTTTTTTTTAATTTGAAATAGATTGTTATTTTTCATTTTGTGCACTGACCTGGTACAACATCAGCTCCTCCTCTGTGGCCATCATCAGTATAGTCTGCCCCCCCTTATGCCCGAGCCCCGCTACCAATATTTCTCGAACGTTCGTCGAGTTTGGGTCCATTTTGTTCGTGTCCAAATCGGCTTCCTCTTCGGTTGGTAACACTGGTACCGATTCTAAACTGTCTGCTAGTACCTAGACAAAAATATTACATACAATAAATGCGAAACTATGTGTTCTGATTGTATGTTGGTTTCTGACTCATGTAATGACTAAGAAAGCTAACTGTGCACTGTATTTAGTGAACAAAACTGTAGTTCAGTACACATAACTGTGGTTCGATGTACATAACTGTGGCTCAGTGTACAAAAATAACGTATGGTACACTACACATTATTGCGGGATTAGTCTTAAATTCTGTTTGCCGTTTGTATGATGGACAATACAGTCATATTCTACTATTATACCATGAACATAAAATATATTATTATTGTACATACTTGTAATTCAGGTCAAATGAATTAGTAGTTACATATTATATGGATTTTAGAGATGGATTAGCGTAGATCAGTGTAAGTCAAGTATGGTTCCATGTACCCAACTGGATAAGTGTACTTAGTTAATTGAATTGAAGTGTGCGGAACTAGTTTAATGTACTTAACTGTGGTCCAGTGTCCAGCTGTGGTTGAACCACAGTAATACAACTGTGGTTAATCCACAGCTGTAGTCACACAATAAACTCACCCTATTCCCAGCACACGCGTCTCTGATCAGCATAGTCAGTTTCATCTCAGGCAGCGAGTATATTTCGAGATTCCCGTTACATCGTAGCACGAACAGCCAGTACGTCGGTTTGGCTTCTGTGAGGTATTTCTTCCACCAGCGGGACATTCTGCGAGGAACGCCGGGGTTCTTTGATTGTTCGGCTAACATTATCTGTAAAAATTATTAAATTATCAAATATTCTAAAAACAAGCAAATTTCAACTCAATTGGATATGGATACAATATTTTTTTTGTGACGGGGGAAATACAGGGTTATAAAGAAAGGGTAAGCTAAGCCGCAAAGGGCTCGTAGTACACACCATTATAAACAACTTACACTATGGGACCAGCCCTGAAATCGCGAAAAAAATATCAGCTGTTCCATACAATCCGTCGAGTGTCATTGACATTTTTGTGTAAAACAGCTGATACTTTTTCTCGGTCTCAAAGCTGGTTCCATAGTAAAAGTTGTTCATAATGATGAGTACTATGAGCCCTTTTCTGCCTAGCATACCCTTTCATTTTAACCCAGTATACTCACGGAAGCCATGGAGGCTGGAGTCTGGTCCCCTCCATACAGCAGTTCGTCCTCATCGTTCAGCTCGTACACGGCTCCTGGTTTGAATCCCTCCGCTTTGACATTGCCCTTCATTTTGCCTGTGAACTCGCCTTTCACCTGTAGATAGATCAGCGTTAATGTTGTTTTATTGTGATTAACCCACGACGCAATAAGAGGGGTGTTATGAGTTTAACATGTGTATCTGTTTGATTGTGTGTCAGTCTGTGGCATTGTAGACCGATTTTGGTTTAGTTATTTTTTTGCTTTAAAACCGGATCAGAGGTTTCATCAGCTCTTTCCTCGTCCGTTTTTAAAAAAAATTATTACTTTAGAATCTAAGTAACCATATTTTTATAGCTTTTTGCTGTATAAGTTTGTTGGTGTGGGGATATGTGTGTGGAGTTATGTGTGTGTGTGTGTGTGCTGGGGTCCGTGTGTATGTACCTGCACAGGCTCGTCTCCCGCCGCGAACAGTCCGCTGGTGTCCTTGAAGGTGGTCGCGCGGAGTAACGCGGGCCGCGCGGGGACCGCCTGCCGCGTCGGGGCTAGCCGGCCGGACTGGAATCAACCTTATTGTCACTTCATAGAGTCGAATGTACAATAACAGATCACTTTGCTACACCCATAGGTATTAGTCGTTTTGTAGAAACCTAGAAAAAAATCCGGGAGTTTTAATGATTTGCTCTTTCCCAATTTTTATGTTTGCCATCTTTGTTTATTTTTTTTTGTTTTATGTTCATTGTATCTGTGCCGCTCACACCGCCATATAATCAAAGTGAGCTCTAGGCCTTTTTCCAGCTTAGTTTGAGGCTCACAGTTAATATTTTGTTATATTTCACGTAGCTAAGAATTAGCCGCAAACAAGCTACAATGCAAACAATGCTACTCATAAAAAGTATACATATTTATATTCACGCCATCTTTTACCAAAAATAGTGAACTGAAACACATACCATGCCATCTTTCCCCCGAAACTCTCTCAGAGCTAACACTAGCGCCTTCCCACAAGCGGACACTACACACAGGTAAGGATCAGCCGTATTACCATATACCGCCACCCATTCTAATTGTATCGACTGTAGTTGCACGCCATCTGTTGGGGAAAATTAGAAACTATTAGTTCTAAAACCTGAAACCACACTGCAATGCTAATTGAATTGTCAAACTGAACATTTTAGATGATTTTGAGGAAATTGAAGGGACATTCAAGAGAAGGAAGAGAAGGATATATAGCTATTATAGCTATAAAGTGCAAAGTCCCTTACTCCCTTATAAACCGGTTGTTGCCCAAATTTAACGCAGACTGTGGGGGCGCCACAAGCGAAAAAACTGCTGACAACCTCGTTTATAACCCTTTTGTAAATAGGTATAAAGTGCAAAGTCCCTTACTTCTCAGAAGCCGTATGTTGCTAGTAGTAACTTGCACCATAAACCGGTTGTTGCCCAAATTTCCCGCAAAGACTGTGGGGGCGCCACAAGCGAAACCACTGTTGTCCACTTCGTTTATCTCTTGGCCTGTTTGTAGTACCTGACGAGAAAAAAGAAGAGTAAATAGGGGAACGAGAGACAAATATAAATTAAAATCCATTTAAAATTTATGCTATAAACCAACTATTACACTAATGACAAAGATTTATGCTTTATTGTAAAGTAAATATAATAAAAATTATAAATTAAATCTAGGTTTAAAAAGAAAGGTTATACTTAGTCGAAGAGAGGTCATTATTATGAACAACTTTTACAATGGAATTAACCTTACACAAGCGAAAAAATAATCAGCTGTTCCATACATTTTATCGAGTGTCATTGACATTTTTCTATGTAACAGTTTTTTGTGGTATTTTTTTGGATACTACAGTATCTACAGTCGTAACACGCCATTTCTAAATACTTTAGTATCCATGGATATAAAACGCCATTTTTGTATACTTTCGTATCTACGGAAATAAAACGACATTTTTGGATACTACAGTACCCACGGACGTAGAACGCCATTTTCTGGATACTTTAGTATACACGGAAATAAAACGCTATTTCTAGATACTGTAGTATCGACGGATTTAAAACGCCATTTTTGCATACTTTAGCACCCACGGACGTAAAACGTCATTTTTGGATACTGCAGTACCCACGGACATAAAACGGCCGCGTCCCCCCTGTACCAGTAGGAGTGCTCACCATGGTGCCGTCGTCCTGCGACAGCAGCAGGTAGGCGTGCGCGTCGGCCGCGTCCCCCCTGTACCAGTAGGAGTGCTCACCATGGTGCCGTCGTCCTGCGACAGCAGCAGGTAGGCGTGCGCGTCGGCCGCGTCCCCCCTGTACCAGTAGGAGTGCTCACCATGGTGCCGTCGTCCTGCGACAGCAGCAGGTAGGCGTGCGCGTCGGCCGCGTCCCCCCTGTACCAGTAGGAGTGCTCACCATGGTGCCGTCGTCCTGCGACAGCAGCAGGTAGGCGTGCGCGTCGGCCGCGTCCCCCCTGTACCAGTAGGAGTGCTCACCATGGTGCCGTCGTCCTGCGACAGCAGCAGGTAGGCGTGCGCGTCGGCCGCGTCCCCCCTGTACCAGTAGGAGTGCTCACCATGGTGCCGTCGTCCTGCGACAGCAGCAGGTAGGCGTGCGCGTCGGCCGCGTCCCCCCTGTACCAGTAGGAGTGCTCACCATGGTGCCGTCGTCCTGCGACAGCAGCAGGTAGGCGTGCGCGTCGGCCGCGTCCCCCCTGTACCAGTAGGAGTGCTCACCATGGTGCCGTCGTCCTGCGACAGCAGCAGGTAGGCGTGCGCGTCGGCCGCGTCCCCCCTGTACCAGTAGGAGTGCTCACCATGGTGCCGTCGTCCTGCGACAGCAGCAGGTAGGCGTGCGCGTCGGCCGCGTCCCCCCTGTACCAGTAGGAGTGCTCACCATGGTGCCGTCGTCCTGCGACAGCAGCAGGTAGGCGTGCGCGTCGGCCGCGTCCCCCGCGCCCGCCCGCTGCTCCCCCTCCGCGCCGAACACCGACCACATGTCGGAGCAGCCTGCGGGGACACGCGTTAGTCGGAGGCTTTCAGGATACAGAAACATTTATTCTTTACATAAAGACATGTTACGACTAATGATAGGTGTGGTCAAAACTTAAGATTAGCCGGCTAAACTTAAGTTTAAACACAGCCCCTTGGCTTAAAATGTGGAAGTCACTGAGACATGAAGGTGCAGCAGGATGGCCCTTGGACCCGGTCTTCCCTCATCCGTTACACAACAAGAACTCAATCAACTCTTGGCATCCCTAAAAAAACAATAATCGAGTCCCATACTTAAATAGTACTTATTATCTAATTTATCCCCATACTCACCAGGTAAATCAAAAGCCGTCACCAATTGCGGCGTGATACTCCTCTGTAATACAGTGAGGGCGCCATTCTTCCCTCTTCCCGAACACGCGACGAGCTCAACTCTCGGCGCCCCGGGGGTCTGCGTAGTGGCGCCCCCGAGTTGAGGCTCACCCATAGAGATGGAACCGATGGGGCAGATATTTAGAAGGGAGTCGCAGACCTGGGTAATGTAGGACAATTATATAATTTGCTAGTAAAAGATAGCTATGAGATTTTGTGAAGAGTAAAACGAATTGAGTGGGGTAAGGGGTCCAAAATTACCACCCAGTGGATACCAGATCGCAAACGCACATGCAGCAGACCAAGAAAGCGATGGCGGGACGACCTCGACAAATACCAGAAGGATTGGCCTAGTATAGTTCAGGGCAACAGCGTGCGGTAATACTGCAGCTTTTATGCAGTATTACCGCACGGTGGCCAATAACCCGACACAGTGGGCCCGTCCCCGTGTCCCTCTGACTAGCAGAGGGCACAGCGTGATGGCTTAGACGGTGGCATTGCTGCCACCACCTTGTGCTCCTCGCCGCATGTGGGTTGCGGTTGGGTGGGGGGGGGGGGGGGGGGGGGGGTCACACATACACAAAGCACTCTTTTAAACACTTTTTTGACGTGACAACGTCTAATAAATCGCTGAAAGCCGGCTGCACGCACGAAAAGGTGTCCCGTTGCCCGTTACGCTCATTGTGACGTCACGATCAGAGCGAGAAAAGTATGCATATTATCATTTCACCAATGTTTTGTTATGACGTCACGTTAAACTATCGTCCGTAAACCGACTTTACAGACAACCAATTTTTGTTTCACGAATTCCGGGCTGGTCCCATACTAAAAGTTAGCTGAAAAGGGCTTAGCAAGCCCTTTCCTTCTAACCTCGTATTTATCCAACCAATTCGGATAAGTTTTGATTTAGCGTTTCGCCACAAGTGGCGATTGCAAAAATATCTTCCTCCTATTGAATGGAGAATCGGGTTGGGGGTTGGGGTGCCAATCGTCCGGGACCCGTGGGTGAGGCAGGACTGCGCGCGACAAACGCTTGCGCGAGCTAACTCGGCGAGTGGCGCCATCTAGCGGCGCGGGGGGAACTAATGAAGAAGTTTGCGTCCTATTACTAAGATATAATTGTAGTAGCTCCTGAGAGTACAAGGAAAGGAGGAGGGAAGCGCTGGAAGCGTGTGCCGCATGGGGCCCCCAGCGGCATACGCTTTCGGCCTACATAGGCCGGGATCTCTCGTTGCCGAGCGTGGTGAAAGCCGTGCTCGGCGGCGAGAGATCGTGGCAGGCAGGGGTCTCCTTCTGCGAAGAGGTGATGACGCAGAAGGAGGCCGCGGAGCGGGTCAGAGAGGACGACGCCCGATCTGATCCGCTCCGGCACAGACGGGGGAGCGAGGAGGCGGTTCGCCCGTCTCCTCGCTCGTCTGCAGTGGGGTTGCCGGGAGAGTCGGGGGGACTCCCCCGGCCTGCACGACCCCACACTGAATGTCTGGGGGGTGATCCTGGGGAACAGGGTCACCCCTCCATAGGCGCAGGGGGCCCTAATCGGGCCCATCGCCGGGGCGAGGTGGCGATTGCTAACGCGACCCCACCTTGCCCCATCAGGCGGATGCCGAACACCCCAGGGTTTTTAGTGGGTATGCCGCCACTAGGGCGGAGACTCCCACATAACCACCCTGCCTCCCCCGGGGCGGGCGTGGTATCCATAAAGGATTTTCCCTGGGTCAAAAAAAAAAAAAAAAAAAGGACAGGGACCGATGGAAAGAGGGTAGGGAGGTCTTTGCCCAACATTGGGAGAATAATTTGAAGTAGGGTGATGTCCAGGTCAGGGTGTATTGTTTCTGGGGTGGACGGGTATTAGGGGTTAAAAATCGTAGTACCACAGTATTTATGGTTTGATAGGCGACCTTGACACGACCGAATTTAACCCAAAAAAGTTTCTGAGGCTTGATTGGCTAAGTTGACGGAATTTACATTTTATCGTGACAGTTAAGTTTTGTATAGGCCGAGTAGCTAGGCCTGGTGTCAGAGATTTTAGAACACCTGAAAGCTTCTGACATGTTAACAGTTGATGAGCTGAGAACCAGACAGTTACTCTCGTTTGACACAACACAACTCCAAAGAGAGATGAGGTACTCGTTTGACAGCCCTGCTTGACACATCTGTAAGTTCAACTTGACACACCTGTCAGTTCAGCTTGACACACCTGTCAGTCCAGCTTGACACATCTGTCAGCCCAGCTTGACGAGTCTGTCAGTCGAGATTGACACTAACCTCAAACACATAACTAGTGAGCTGCGTCGACGTCCTAATATCACTCCCGTAAACCTCCAGCTCGTCGCTGTCACTGATCTCTATGACGTTTGACGCTACACAGTCATTTAAGGTGTCCATGCGACGTTTCTTAGCCGCAGGGTCTGAGTCTTTTGATGGTTCTTTATCTTTTTCTTTGTTTTGAGCTTGATCTGTAAACAATAAAATATTTAACGTAACATTCGTAAGGGTCCGGGATTTATGTATCTGATAATGAATACTTTCGATTCGCATTTCAGGTATTTTTTGTTTGATTTCATTCATTTTATTAGAATTTTTTGTGATTTGGTATTCATTCTGAACTACAAAACACCAACTTAAATAAATAATAATTGGTTGTGTCAGACAGCCCCCGGAGTCTGATCAAAACCAGCCTTCAGATATATAAAGCTTCTTCCTACTTAAATGTTGCCAAATTTTGATGTTCCAGTAGATGCACACTACTAATTAACTTACCAGCGTCGACAGTGAGATCTATCGTAGCTTCTAAAGGTTTGTCGACAGAGAACAGCATTCTGTTCTCTCTTTCTGTCACTCGCAGTAGGAGGGAGTTGCCGAGACGAGACCCGAGGAAGAGGAAGTCTTCTTCTATTACGCACATCTGGAAAGAGAAGGAACGATTATGTATACAAGAGACAATAGGATAAGATGTTTTAATTGATTAGAATGATCTCTGGGATTAATCATTTTTAACCCCCGACGCAAAAGAGGGGTGTTATAAGTTTGACGTGTCTGTTTGTCTGTCTGTCTGTCTGTCTGTCTGTCTGTCTGTCTGTCTGTGGCATCATAGCGCCCGAACCACTGAACCGATTTCAGTTTAGTTTTTTGTTTAGTTATATTGTTTGTTATTGGCATAATCATCGGTAAACTATTGTCGTTTAATTTAGTTTTAGTGTTTTAAACAGTGTTACATGGATAGGGAATGCTAAGCCTAAAGAGGCTCGTAGTACTTGTCATTATGAACGACTTTTATTATGGGACCAACCCTAAGTTGACTAAAAATATCAGCTGTTCCTGTTGTTATATCCCTGTGGCAGTGCCTCACGAGAGTACACTACTACTCACGCAGGTGGTGAGCACGGAGGCCGCGGCCCGGTCCAGGTGGAAGCTGCGCACGGAGCGCACGGAGTCCGCCAGCAGCGTCAGCACGTACAGCTGGCCGCCGCGCAGGGACAGCGCCAGGCGGCCCTCGGCCAGCGGGGCGGGGCACGCGCCGTCCAGGGTGATGCACACGCCTTCCTGGATCCCTGAGGAACACCCACTTGTTAGTCAAATCTTACATTTTGACAGATTTTATATGGTCAGTTTCATTCGACCCAAATTAGATGTTATGATAGTCTTTAAGTGTTTATTTTTAAGTGAAAATAAGTATCCCACTGTGGCCAAAATGAAGGACTGATTTTGTTGGCAGATGGTCACGTCTAGAAAAGAACTGATAATTCAAAATTCAAATTCAAAATAATTTATTCAAATATGGGTACATCAATGCACACTTATGAATGTCAAATACAATTTTTACGAATAAATTAATACACAATAAATTAAATGTCAAAGAAAACAATATTATTAGAATGTCAAAAAAATTATACAAATTATTGCAATGTCAAAATATCAAGGTATAAAATAACTACAATAGTAGGTATAATCAGTCAAGACACTTATGAATGTCAAATACAATTTTTACGAATAAATTAATACACAATAAATTAAATGTCAAAGAAAATAATAATATTATTAGAATGTCAAAACAAAATATATAAATAATTGCAATGTCAAAATATCAATGTATAAAATAACTACAATAGTAGGTATAATCAATCAAGTATTATTATTACAGTCTAAATACAATTTACGTAAAGAGACTTTATCACAGACGAAGTCTTCAATTTTATAGTAAGCCCTTTCAATTAAAAAGTCTTTTAAAATTCTTTGAAAATCTGTGTCTTTCTTATTTAATAGAGTAACAGGCAACAAGTTATAAAATAGTACGCCGTTCCTTACAAAAGAGTTGCCAGTTTTGGCTAATCTAATTTTAGGTAGAACAAGTATAAACTTGTTCCTTGTTATGCTAGTATATTCACTTCGTTTATGATATCTATGAATATTTTTACGCACATACATAATGTTCAAGAAAATATACAAACATGGTAACGTCAAAATTTTCACCTGCGCAAAAACTTGTCTAAGAGATTCTCTATAACCTAGCCTATAAATAGCCCTAACAGCCTAACCGATTTTCTTAACCAGGTTCGCTGTGCCACAGACAGGCACAGAGATTTACATATTACACTCACACTCAGTGGGCTTACTTACTTTACCGAGACCTGGGCCAAATTTCTAAAACACAATTTTTTTAAATCCCTACAAATCTGTTATCATGACAAAAATACACAAAACTTACATGAAAAGATACACTTACTGAGTGGAAAGTTGGTTGTGTGTGAGGCGATGCTGTTGAGTGAGACTCCGTACGGGGGCACCGACTGGTTCAGGTAGATGAGGGAGTTCACGGCCATGATGAGGCAGCCGCCTGGAGGATACATGTAGTGAAAATATAGGGCCTTATTATAAACACTACTGAAAGTTAAATTTCAATAATACTACACTTATCACTTTTATATTGCACAAAAGTTGAACGATCAGATTTATGAGTTTACAGTAATTCTGGAATCTTACTCAGTGGTTTCTGAATCTTATCAAGTGCTTTCTTTATCTTACTAAGTGGTTCCTGTCTTCTTTATCTTACTAAGTGGTTCCTGTCTTATCAAGTGGTTTCTGTGTTTAACCAAGTGGTTTATGAATCTTACTGCACGGTTTTTGCATCTTACCGAGTGGTTTCTGCACCGGCACTGCCTGCAAACAGTCGAAGGGCAGCCCGGCAGTCTGCCAGATGACGGGGTGCACACGCGCGCTCATGTTCAGTGACACACCTGCCATGGCGCAGGTGTCACTACGGACTGCTGTACGTCTGTGGGGAAATACACACAATTTAACCCACAAGTCTAATTTATTTTCAAAAATGTTCAAAGTCTTGGCTGATTTGACTTCTTGCAATCGGTTACATCACAAATTTTATGTCCCATGCAGAAAACTATGTTACATATTATTAGATTTATCATTTTTAGTTAGCATCTACCAGATTTACCTACTATTCTATAGGAACTGTTGAGTATAATAAAAATAAACCGGTATTTACCTAGATTCTAGATCCTAGAGTTTTCAAGAGTATTTGCTACTTCCATGTCTTTTATTAAAGGAAACTGATTAAATGTCAGTTTTCTTATATAAACATAAACAGATGTGGCTCGCAATTTAAAATCAGTCAAGCTGTGACATTTATGAAAAAAATATTAAAATTAATGTATAACTGACCCAGGAAAAGTCCTCACAGGTTCGTACAGCAACAGCAGAGTGGGTTCATAGTACCCATGCAGGAACTGAATATCCAGTATATTGTCAATCTTCTCGTCTAGATCTTTTAATACTATTACATAGGACGCTAGAGTGGGTGCCCGTGTTATCTGTTGCGCTGGTTGCTGGAACGGGAGAAAAGATAAAAATATAGGTATCAAAATAATTTATGAGAAATAAAAAACTTTTCAATTATAAAAACCTCCAACGTATGTTATAATTCAAAAAATCCTCTACATTGAAATGGCTGAACCGATTTTCATCAAACATAGCTAAGAACACTCCCGACTAATTCACCTTTCAAACAAAAAAAAAAACAAATTCAAAATTGGTTCATCCGTAAGCTAGACTTGCACTTAAATAAAGATGGACAGTGAATTTGTCTTCTTTGTGAAGTTATAAAAGTGGTATTAGTTAATAAATACTCACATTTTTCTTATTGTCAGCAAATGGCTTAGCATCTAACGGATCCCCATCTTCAGAAGTAAGATCTTTTCTAAATGGTATCACAGCTAACTTCTTCCCGTAGAGCAACATGACTGCACAGCGGCATTCCGGGTCTACCCGGATCCATGGAATGTGTGGGTGGATTGTCCAGCCTCCCTGAAAAGTGTTTGATATACTTTACAAGCTCTATTGGTGTGGCGATTAATTGCAATATCGGTATCCCTGTTAAAAACTACTCTTTTAGACAGCACAGGGATTTGTATTCTTGAAACATTTCTAAAAGGTTTTATTTGTATTAATGTATAATCTTTAGTATTATTATAAGGACAGAGAAGTTTCAAAAAGATCTATGTTTTTGTTCATCAATATTAAGCAGACACAAAAATAAGTACTGTACAAGATAAGCAAAATTTATTTTACAGTGTTTATTTACATACCTTCATATCTTCCTCTTCAAAGTAATGCATGCTCAGCGTTATCAGGTTGTTTGTATGTGGATCGTACTGCAGTACTGACAGCTTGGCTTCCTTGAACGAGACGAGCAGCAGGTCTCGGCCTGCGCTGGGGCATTTCACTGATGCCATGGACATGACGTTGCCCCATAGTGTGTAGGTTGCGAGACACTCCAGTTTCATCTTAGGAGGAATCGGCTGGCCAGCTAAATAAGTTACAGGTTGAGGTATTGTTTTATTGAGGCACAGAGGGGATGTTTTAATTAATTAGTATTAGAATTTAAATTTTTGATGGAATAAAGAAATGTGGGTACAAGGTACATACATGAAATACATACTCAATAGTTTTTGATGTAGAACACAAAACTTTCTTGAAGTCTAGTATTGTTATGTGTGACATAGGTACTGCATAGCAGGTTGAAAGAGGGCAGAAATTGACCAGAAAAGGCTAACTTACCGGCATTAACTTCTTTAGTGTGCCCTTCGGGCAACAATCTGAATACTTTGATAATGTTGGCGCCGGCGGTAACCAGGCATACATCGTCATTGTTGAAGAAACAGGAGCTAACGGCATGTTCAATTCCCGTCGCCGGGTGGGTTTGACGACAAATTGAAAACATTTTTAAAACTTTTTGTTTTTATACTTTTGGGGTTATGTTTTTTATACAAGCCGAAAGTACTCGGCTGTCCTTAATATTAATGTCAAGAACAAGACACCTTCACAGCATTTTAAAATGTTATGCCCGTATTTTACTATGAATCAATCTATTTTGAAATGAAAAATAAAACAATATCACATTCACAAACCAACAACAAACCAAACGGGAGGCAATTTGGCATCAATAATGTATGACACAGATAAAATGATATTGTACAGCCCAATAATATATTGCAAAATAATTGGTGTACAAAGACATTGAACATCAGGTTTTACAATGTACCTAATTTGTTGTAATTACTCATCCACCAGTAGGCGTATCAAACAATAGTAACAGAGATCTCTTAAGTTTTTGGTTTCATAATTGATGTTGACAACATCATTATATTACATTTATTGTACAGTAAGACAGACAGTAAGACAACATCATGTTGTCTTGTACATTATAAATAATAGTTAACCTTCCACCCAGCGCAATGCTGGGCTAAAAGCACTGTACATTGACGGTCATAAATTGTTAGCACGCGCCAGTGAGACGTATGACGTTATTAATTTATTACCTGAAATTCGATTTTGCCACAGAGAAAATGTCCATAAATCTTTGGATTTTGCTGTACTCCATTTATTATGATAAACATTATTTGTGTCGTACAATAATGCCTTTCCATTATCGCTGCCTGCTTTCAGGGCAACCAACTTTAAAATTAATTTTCTCTCAGTATCGGTGGAAAGTACCATACAAAAATGTAACCACTTGTTACGAGTTAGACTTAAGTTAAAACTGCCAAAAAAAATCTGGGTTATAAATCCTAAACTACAATCATACGAAATACAAACAAACTTTAAAAAATATATTTTATTTATGCGAGTCATATTCCAACACAAATAATAATTATTTGGCTTTTCTTACATTATCATGTCGATCACATCGTTCTTCGTTTCTACTTTCTGGATCAAGACCAGATTTTAATACTTCATTGTACAAAAACTTTCAAGTCCCTAGCTAGCCACTATAATATAGAAACTAAGTATTAAAATACAAAAAACCGTTTCTTAGATCAGATCAAAAACCACTATAGTGGCAGCACTGATTTAAGTCACATTTTAGGCTGGTTAGGCTGGTTTTAGTCTCACGCACGCCGACGGCACGCGTACCGTCAGCGCCGATGGCCGAGATAATTATAATGAACTTCTAGGAACCGTTTTTGAATCACGCGTAGCTATCAGCGCGCACGGTGGTCGACAAACTACGCGCTGAGCGCTGAGCTATGAGCGCTGACGGTGCGCATGCCGTCGGCGTGAGACTAAAACGAAACCAGCCTTAGCCGTCAAAACTTTTTATTTTCGGTAAAATGGATTAGCTAAAGCCATTATAGCCATACCGCATTGTCTTACGTTTCAATAACGTCATTACCTCAGATTTTCGTTTAGGTGTATAACTCCCAGCGGATGTACAGTTTACTGTTGTATTTTTTAAAGTCTTATATTTTAATAGTTTTACTTACAACTTGATGTAACTACAACGTAGGGTTCTTTAAAATAACTGTTATGAAGGATAATCAGGGCTGGCAACGTGATTTATAATAGGCGAAAGCCATTATTGTTTATTATCATCAGGCAGCCCGTATGCCATTCGACCCCTTTAAAAAAAAAGCTTGCATTCTTTTCAACGGTTTCAAAGTTGTGCGCCTTTTTCAAATTAAATTGGCTTTATTATATGAATATTTAGGTAGGTATATCTAAGAATTCAATATCTAAGTTTTCATCCGTTCGTGACTGGGCAATCTGTTTCTTTTCTTTCCATGTATCTGAAACATAAATTATTATTTTTCTTTAAAATACTTTTTGATAGATAAAAACCCTAATTAGAAACCTATTTGGGTTAAACAAAAGTAGTAGCCCCTATCCCTTACCTACTCCCTTCTCTGTTGGTAGGTATACCCTATCAGAACGGTGCAATAAATAGCAAAGCCGAAGTAGGTAATAACTTAATTTAATTATAATGACCTTTATTATTTCCCTACTTATCCAATTACATTTTAAATCCATTATGTAGGTATCGTACCTACAACATAGGTACATAGGGTACCTACGTATATAAATGATAATATATAAGGATAACGCGTTCAACAGGTATTCGTAAGAAAACGAATGGTAAAAACTTTAATGCACCGTATGGATAATTGGATATGGTATAGCAAAACAGATTATACTCACTCCTCGCAAGTGACGCAGTATCCTCCAAGCCTCACCATTCCTTCAGCACATCCCGCACTCCCGATCACCATTCTCTTGACCCTGGACAAAACTTGCATCTCCACAGGAGAGCCTTCTTGATCCAATGTCCTTGTCTGACTTAAATGGCCCCATCTCTTGAGCTTAAATGAGGGTCCCGGAACTAAAACAGCTGACTCTGACACTGGACTCAAAACACTCATTTGACCCTTTGGTCCTTTGGATTTCTGACTCACAGGCGACATGTCAACCTGACTCACTAAAAGAATCACACACAAAACCACAAGCGACGACATCTTTCTATTTGTCTTCGTAAAAGCGAGTAAACAGTGACTAAACTGAATTTTTCTGCGATCAAGAATGCTTTGGAGAGCGGCGGCGTCTGCTCTTGGTTTTGATGGCTGGTTTCTTAAGTAAATATGTTTTGTACCGGTTTTATGTTGGCTAATAACTGAAGTAGCATTTTTAAATGACTTGTGCGAAGTGCCGCACGTGCCGCGGCGTGGGGAAGTCCACACGTCATCGGTCCTTTCCACAAAAACTGGTCGAATGACCTAATGCTGCGTAATGTTTACAAAATCTCGGCAAGAGGTGTCATCTAATGGACTATAGTAGGCATCTAATCTAATAGCATTTTAGATAATAGGTTTTTGCATAAATATACTTTTACTAGGAAAAACTAATACAATTTTTGCGGCTTGATTTCATCATATAAGTACTCACTCTTATAGTTAGTCTTGAAAATTTGTCTGATAAATTATACCTCAGCAGAAACATTATTCTTATTACGGTAGGTACATGTTTATGCTCTAATTTGTTTGGTCACTCAAAATGCCTTTCCATTGATGGTACTTAGAAAGGTAGAGCTAGAGATCCTCTATTCAGAACTAAACGCCCTCCAATGCACACATTCAAAATAGATGTAGGAAAGACGTATCTAATACACAAATTGGTCGTATGATTATTTAGTCACCGGCACGCACACTAGTAAAGTGTTGTTGAGTGGAGGGCGTTCATTGATAGGTACCTCTAGATCTCTACAACAACATTCTATGCCTATGTTGTTGTACAGAACCCCCACATGAGCAAACTTACACGATACATAGCATTGTATTGCGTAGAAGAGATTGCTCTTAGCGATAAGGCTGCCAGTTCTTGCACTAGTTTTAAGTGCAATTATCCTTTTTGGTGTGAACAGTAAAAGAGTTTAACTATCTATCCATATTAGCAAAACGTTAATTACGTTAATAGGAACTAACAAGTATAATAAAACTAATCAAGCAAACCACAGTAAACATTAATCACAGGTTTATTATTCAAAATCAACTCGTCAACAGAACTCACGGCCGTGTACCGGTCTTCACAATAAAAACAGAGTCCGGAGGATGGTGACCTTTTGGTGAACCACCACGTGTTTATAAACACCAAAATAGTGATTCACGAAGGTCAACCAATGGTGGGCCTTCTCTTTGCTGGTCCAGCAAATCATATATCATAGGGTAGCTTGCAAAAGTACCAACACTGTACTTGATATGGTAAATTAGTTAGGGGATCTCGTTTTCCTTCTCTTCGAGAGGGCAATCTTGGTCTGTCTGGTCCTCGTATCTGTAAAAAATAAACAAAATTGTCATTAACAGAGTAAGTATTTTTATTTTTAAATTATAATAAAGTGATTCCCTTTAAAAGTAGGTACCAATGTTTGCTTCTATCGTATCATTGTAAAACTACGAAGTTTGTCGGTTTTGATAAACTGTAAAACCTATATACTTAATTACCTAATAACAATATGTCACCATCACCAATAATTTATTACTGCTTAAAAAAATGAATAACTTATGAAAAATTGAGCTTTAAAATACTTATTACAAGTCTCTTTCCTCTATCCTGCCCATCCTTAACAACAGTAAAAAAAAATCTTAACTTTTTTATTTTTCAAAATTTTCCTCTAAAATAAGTAAATAAATCTGATTTTTTAAATTTGAACTTACTCTTCACAAGTCAAGCATCCGAACGGCTCCAGTTTCACTTTCCCGATTGCACACCCATCGCTGCCAATAATCTGCCTCTTGATCCGGGAAAGCGCAACTTCCGTAGAAAAGTCTGTCAACCGCGCCATTTCTGTCTCCGCTTGGTTCACAACTGATTTTTCCGTCTGCTCCAAAGACTTCACAGCCGAGTTCAAGGGTAACGCCTCCATTTGATTCACTAGCAAGATCACACATACGATTGATAGAATCGCCATTTTTAGGGTTCCGCGGATCGACTTCTGTTTTATTTATTTGCTCCGTGACTCGGTGATCGCTCGATGAGGTCTCTTGCAACACTGATGCTTGTGAGCGAGGCTTATATGTTTTTATATTACCGTTCTCATAAAACAGTCGCGTGCATTGTGACCTGTAGGTATACCTCACGAGGAAAGAAGGGGTTTTCCGAACGTTTAATTGTCGGCGGACTCCGCGGACTTGTGGCGGTGTCGTACGCCGCGATGTGACTTCACGCGATCATTTTCCAACTTTGCAATGATTGCGATTGGTTATGTAATGACGCGATGATCAATATTGGTTTATGAGAGTGTCGTTGTTAATTAGCGGTTTAATTATAAACACTGCTTCAAGTCAATTGACATTAGCTAGTACTGCGTATAGGTAGGTTAATTTTTTGTTTTAATTGTCAAGAGTGTATCGACACGACACACGCAGGTAGAGTTCCGTAGGCATTTCTGTTCTCAAGATACTCGAATTAGGCTTAATGGACTTTCCACTTTAGAAGTGTACCTGGAAGATAATACTGACTTTTTAAATGTAATTTTGCATACAAGACTACAAGGAGATTATTGCTTCTGTTTTTTTTTCTAAGGTCAATGAACTCTGAATTACAGAGATATGAAATTATTTTCAATATGGAAACTTATTCTATGCTGTGTTAGAACAAAACGCATTTTAAAATATTCCGTCAATTTTTTGGGGTTTCATACCAAAAAGGTAAAAACGAACCCTTATGATAAGAGTCAATTAGTTGCCAATTTTTATGTCTCTCTATCTGTCGACAAGTGAGTTTTCGCCTTATGGACGGATTTGTTTCTCGGTCGGTCACAGGTCAAGACTAGGCTTTAGTTGATGTAGGTAAGGGTTCCGTAATATTTTAGTAGGTATTTATGAGTCTACAAAGAACTTGTTCCTAATGAAACGTCACTCAGTCGATGACAGAGCTTGACGTAGCCGAAGTACTAACCTTTTAAAATCCTTCCCAATAAAGAATTCATCATCCGTTGAATTTTATTACGAAATTGGCATGAAATTTTATTTTGTAGATGATGTAATTTGTGATTACTTTATTTTTCACTTTTGTGTTTATCTATCCTATCACTCTTTCTTTCTATTTTCCCTTTTTTAAAAGCTCTTATTCAACTTGCCGTATTAATAAATATATGGCGTGTGGGTCAAGTTTTGCAACTCAATTTTGAACCACTTCCCGATGCCCGATAGAGCTGAAATTGGTATACCTACCTGTGTAACTCCGATGACAATGGCATAAAAGCTTGTTTAAAAAACGTTCAAACTAAAATTTGGTAATTTCTAGCTGCACCCGGCGGATTTACCAGCTGCTTTTTGTTTTTACTTTTAAACCTTCCCTGTAGGTACCTATGAGCAAACAAAACAAAAGCAATGAATATTGAAATCGGTCCAGCCTCGAGTTTTAGTCCGAAAAACGAACAGCGATTCATTTTTATGTTATATAAAAATAGAAGATACAGATTTATAGGTACCTAATTAATTTAACCTAATTTACCCACCTAAATTCCAACTCCCGTGAAGTCATTTTCAAGGAAAGAAATATATTTCCTACGCGTCACAGTCCTTTGTCCACTACAGTGTGTCAACTAACACCTAACTACTCACGTTTTGTGGCTTATTAAGGAATTTAGGTATTAAAAAGTGCGTAAGCTATTATATTTAATTCTAATAACGTAAACCTATACTTGGATCAACGTAATACGCAAATAACGCAATAAATAAATTAATAATAATTCGTATAAATAAAATAATAATAATTTCATTCATTTATTGCAAATACCAATGGTAGGTACCTATCTTCTGTAGGACTAGCATAAATTCTGAAGTCACATTCGTAGCGAGAATTAGAACAGCATTGCAAGTATGAAACTTTTTAGATCGATAAACTGACGTTTAGACTCGATAAAATCGTCAAAATTGTCTATGGTCTGAACAAAATAGCGAAATTTATACAGCGATACCCGGCTGCTTTGGGAAACAATCGGGTTAGGTGAGGTTACACCCACTAAAACCCCCTCGGTGGCCAGCCTCTGTGCTTGACAGGGGGCACCAGGATCTCTGACGGACTCACACTGGTGCCCCCTATCACGTTACCTGAGGCACCATTCGCAGGACGTCGGTCCTTTTCCGGCCCCTACAACGACACGGGCCACACCGCGCCGTTGTCTTCCCTGGGCTCGTTCGAGAAGGTAGGTAGCCCGATCCCCAAATCTGACCACCCATGAACCCAAAGGTCCCTTTTAGTCGGCTCTTACAACAGGATACCAAAGCCGTATTAGTAATCAGGCGCATTCAATAGCGGCTTTCCGTGTGACGTTAGAGTTAGACCAACGTTACACATTTCTCCTACGTCACGACACACACACATACATATATCACATACCGATTCATCCTTATGGATTCATCCTACGCTCATCCTACGTAAGCCCCGGTCCTACAATAACGTTGGTGACATAAGCAAATTGTCGTTGCTGAAAAGCGTTCAGTTTGAGAATTTTGCCAATAATGCAATTTTTGCCACTTTCGCTCACTACCCAAAACTAACGCAAAATAGCAAACTGCTTTATGTAAGTATAAATTCACTTTCGCAGGTGGGTATAAAGCGGCAGTTCACGATGGCATTTTTAGTTGTTTGCGAGCTAACTGAACGGTGAACGACAACCGTTAAAAACGCCACTTTTGCACACACTTTTCATTTTTGGTTCTACTTACCATCACGCTGATCGTCTGCCTGTTTGCCGCTTTTTCATATTATATGATAAAATATTCTATTTATAACATTATCTTTTTTTTCTGTAAAAGAAAAACGAACTTTGTGTCACGTTGTATCTAATTTCGTTCAAGATTTGTACTGCTTAATATTTTAAATAACTGTAAAGTTTGTATGTTTGGATTGAATGTTTGTGCTGAACAAATTTGGATGAAATTTACACATAGGCTACTTTTATCCTGAACTTCTGTAGGATAGCGAGCGCGGCTATATAAGTAGTTGTGACGTGACCAATTATTATTAACATATGTATTTATTATAAAAGTTTCTGCGTGTCGTAGGTGTCTACTAAACTGAAAAAGATACTTTGGAAATAGAAATAGCTTTTCATCATCACCATCTCAACACCGCGTGGATGAAACTGCAGGTCACAACTAGTTTATTTTAGGTCATTTTAAGAAGGAAAACCTCGTAGTCGCCGCTACGCAGGAAACCCTCGGTTTTCCTGCGACAAAACGACCATGAAAAGTGACGAAGTTCTCATCCACTGATGACGTTCTATGCATTCAAATTAAGCTGGAGTGAGTCTTAATCATTGCGAAATCTTCTCTGAGAAAAAACAAGTTTGTTTTCTCCACAAATATTAGCTCAAATACTTTTGTTGTAATTAAATTTTGTGATTTAATCCATATATCCATTTTCTTCACGTAGAAAATATTTAGGTAAATTATTTTAGAAAAGTTATTTATGGACACAATTACGTTTATACAAGCTATTCGATGTATTTTAGACATTGTTCTTTGTGCTACTATGCTAACGATTTCATTGCTGATTTCAAACGAAAAAATTAACAACACTTGCGGCTCGTAGCTTTCCAGAAAGATTGCTGAGAAAAATGGCCATCTAAATTCCGCTAAAATAATTAAGAATTCACTTAAAGTACGGAGCATACTGTCTTATTACCAAAAAGTACGATGATTAGCACCAGTTTTTACGGCAACTATCATAAACTGGTGCTAATCATCGTACTTTTTGGAAATATCAGTGTGTGAATTCATCATTCTTTTAGCGGAATTTAGATGGCCACTTTTCTCAGTGCATAAGTAATTCACATTTCACCACTATTGTATTCTGTGACTATACCAATACAGAGCATACATTTAAACTCTGGCAGAACTCTCTCGTGTGGAAAAGTCATTGTAATTGACTATTAGCTATGTGTTACTAATTGTATTTTACGTGTAATCCACTGAATAACTCCCACGTAGCGCCGGTCGACTGGGATTTCCTTTCGAAACAGAAACTCCAAATGCCATTCCAAACTGGTTTGCCATGCGCCAAGATGTAATTATATTATGCAAATGTTGTTATAAATACATAGTTATTACACTTATTTACATATATAATATTGATGTTAATCAGTGATTAGGCAAATGATTTTATGTCTAACCTCTATTTATTATTCGGTTATTTATTATTGAAGTTGTTGATAAAACCCCTTTAAAAAATTATTGACCGTCATATAATACAGATAGAATATTAAGAGGTCACTTTTTACCATTTTGGCATGGAACCCTAAAAATAATAAAAATATTTATGGTAGTTTTCTTTGGGCATACCTACATATCTCTTTAAATATTTTTGATGTACCTATGTTTATTAAAAGACGCGGGCTCAAACGTAAAAGTCGCGGGTCGAACCTGGACAAGATTGGCACAGGACCGGGATGAGTGTCCATGGTGCGAGATGGAGACTGCTAAAGCGCCCCCATCTCGCTCCACAATGGCGGGGGACTGCTCACCCCAGGGTTTTTAGTGGGTATGCCGCCACTAGGGCGGAGACTCCCACATAACCACCCTGCCCCCCCGGGGCGGGCATGGTATCCATAAAGGATTTTCCCTGGGTAACAAAAAAAAAAAAAAAGGACCGGGATGAGTGGTGTACAACAAGAGACTCTATGCTCAGCAGTGGGCGATAACAGGCTAAAGACGATGGTACTAAAGTAGTTCAAATGATGAATTCAGTTTATCGTAGATACGAGTACGTATCATTAGCTAGCAAAGCTCACCTCACCTTACATTCCACTCGCGACTCGGTGTCGTCGGTCGTTGACGCAAAGATGCCTCTGTATAGGTATAGGGTTATTCATAAAGGGTATGCTAAGCCGAAAAGAGCTCATAGTACTCATCACACTGAACAACTTTACTCAAAATTCGCGAAAAAAAATCTGCTGTTCCATAAAAAAATGTTAATGACACTCGACAAAATGTATGGAACAGCTGATTTTATTTCCGCGAATTCTGGGTTGGTCCCATAGCAAAAGTTGTTCATAATGATGAGTACTATGAGCTCTTTTCGGCTTAGCATACCCTTTATGAATAACCCTGTATATCATCATGCCTACCGTACCTTGTCCCATTTCAAGTCAATAAATAGTAGTCTTATGAGGATTCAAATAAAGTTCTGGAAAAACCAGAAACAGCTCCAAAAGCAAAGAAGTCAGCCAATAAAAAAACTCGGTCTATGATTAATGATGGATAAATTTCTAAGATACGAGGTAGCTACGGATCCCTGCCACGCGCATGTCATGCGCTTGACGGACTTTTTAGTTACCTATGTTTCAATAAAAAAAAGCCAAGGTAACGGTCTGGGGAATTCCTCTGCAGCAAAAACTACAAATGGTGGCAAAATGCATATGTTAGCGTTACAAAATAATTATAATGTATTTAATATAAAACTGGTTTGCTTGGCGCCAAGGTTGTAACAGCTAATTGGTGCAATGTTTATGTTATTATTTATTTCATGTTGCTTCTTTTTAATATGTCCAGCCTGGACATATTCCTTATAGTTTGAGTCATTGAGTTGGACTGTCCATTGTGTCCAGGATTAGGGCCAAACAACTAGGGCGACTCGATATGTAAGAGACTGTACAGGGTTATACAGAAAGGGTATACTAAGCCAAAAAGGGCTTATGGTGAGTATCATGAGCCCTTCTTGTTGTTCATTACTAACAACTTTTACTACGGGACCAACCCAGAATGCACGAATAAAAATCAGCTGATCCATACAAAAAATGTCAATGACACTCGACAAAATGTGTGGAACAGCTGCTCGTGCGTACGAGTTTGGGTTGGTCTCATAGTAAAAGTAGTTCATAATGATGAGTACTATGAGCTCTTTTTGGCTTTGCATCGAGCTGAAAATAACTCCGTATGTGGTAGAAGATGCAGCATGCTGACTCAGAAGATAATAATATCTAATGAATCTGACCTTGAAAAACCCGCTTTCTAGTCTGTTTGAATTATAAATATGTTGTCTGGTACTTTCAATTCTCTTTTTTTTAATTTTACAAAGCTTTCTAAAGTTTTAACTTGTTTCCTAAAGTTTTATCATGTTTTTCTAGATTTATAAAAAAAATAATGTTTTATAGAGCTTTCTATAGTTTCGAAACCTTCTGAAACTTTTCTAAAGTTTCATAATAATAAAAAAAATTGTAGTATCACAATGTTTCATAAAGTTTTCTAAAGCCTCATATTTTCTTAAGATTTTGACCTTAAGATTACTTAAGATATATGAACTTTTTACTACCCCTCTCCATTTGTAGATATGTTTTCATTCTTTCCGCTATTGTAATATTGTGCTGATAATGTAAAATAAATAATGCATTATAATGATCACTCTGCCTGGTAGCGCTTACCACTGAGCGAACAACCTGCTCACATAGTTACAACACAATAATACTTCGCAAAATACCTACCGCTTCACATATCGCTTTACTGCTACACTGAGAAAAATGTCCATCTAAATTCCGCTAAAAGAATGATAAATTCACTTCACTTCACTCCATTTTTCCATTTTTCTCGGTGTATAATATATAGGGGTTAAAAAGGGTTTGCTGTAAGCATAGCAAGCATTTGAATGTAAATAAAATAAAATAAATAAAAGACCTACTCATAAAATTTACACTCGACAAAATTGTATGGAACAGTTATTTTTTTCGGATTTTCACAGTTAGTCCATAGTAAAAGTTGTTCATGATGATAAATAAGCACTAAGCCTTTTTAGCTTAGCATAGCCGTTTCTTATAACAAACTCTATGGAATGTTACTTATGCACTTCAAGAACAAATAATATATAATGACAGTGATAATTATCATTACATTCATTTGTACAATGTGTGCTTGTCCATAGTAGCTTGTTAGAAAAAATGGGAATAAATTAGGCTAATTTTCCAAAATATAAGGATAAGTGTCTCAAAAACCACCCCAAAAAAGCTGCAGGTTAGGCTACTTAATTTTGAATAACAAGTCCTTGTTAAAATATTAACTTACGAAAAATTACCCAGGTAATTTAACTAAATAACAGCAAAAAAGAGAGTTATAAGTACTTTTTTGAAAATCATTCGTTCTACAAATTACTTAAGTGAATATAATGAACAACACATAACAAAAGTACCTAAGTACATGTAATAGATAATATGTCGATGGAATTCTCAGAATAGGTTACCTACTCATTTTTGTTCGAAGAACAAGTTAAACGGCAAACCTACTAAATAAATGCGTAGGTAATGGTCGTAATATTGTTGCTTAATTAACTTTACCTAACTTCAGTTAATTTAATTCCAAAACATATATTAAAACTTGACTTATCTGTTAACATTTAATGTTAAAATAATAATAAAGTTTAAAAACCTAAAAAACACGCATATTCATCGGTCTTTGACAGGTGTGCAAAATTTGAAATAAATCTGATCGTTCAAAGTAGGGCAAAAGAGTCGGTTACAAACATACAGGTGAAACTAATAAAAACGTGTTAATCTCTGAAACGCTTATTCGCAGACATATCCGCTGTTCGCGTAGTTACTTCTGGCGCTTACTATCAGCGGATTACCCACGTAACTTTATGGGCCCTATTTTTGAAGTTTTCGTAAAGTTAAGTGACATTGATTCGTTCTGCACGCTAATAAGAAGTGCTAAGATCGAAAAATGTTATTAACTTGTGCGCAGTACTGAGCAACGATACTTTCAGGTCGTCAGTAGAAAACCTAAACAAAAAACCCCAACTGAATGCTGCACCTAAAAATATTAGTATGACATACTTTTAAGTTGACGAAAGGCTTCTCATGAATAGGTTATATAATATACCTAATGTTGAATTGGGTTTCCCCGCCAGCATTACTGTAAACTAAGTTATTTTATCAAACTAGGCAAGCGTTTGATCACCATCTTCAAACGATTTGATTGAAGGCAACGATGTGGCCGAAGATGTAGCACGCTTGTTCAAGTAGGTAGGTACCTACTTATCGTACCTTACTTTTGTAAAACCTCGAGTTTACATTTTTGGAAAAACCGACTTAAGTAGAGTACTTTACACCTCTGATGTTCGAATTTAAAAGTGGAATGGAAACGCTTTGTGCGGTAGGAATTTCTACCGTAAGAGGATGCCTTCATTTGGTGCGTTTTAATGCTGTTGTAGGAGAATTATGGTTATAGGATATAGAGATTTAGGTACTTATGTACGCTGCTTAGCGATGCTTAGATTATCAAATGTCATTTAGCTTGTGCGCAAAACAAAAATGTAGTGCGCAGTGCTAACTATAGCCAAACTGTTTATCTTAGTCCTCGCCTGCGCGGTACAGAGGCGCGGGGGTATGACGACAAAGGGGACTGAGAGAGGTGCGGGCGGTGGGCGCGTGTGTATCACTCTAAGCGCTCCCGCCGCCCGCACCTCTGTACCGCGCAGGCGAGGACTAAGATAAACGGTTTGGCTATAATGTCCCTTAATAATTGTTTCTTTTTTCGTGGAACTTTGCTCACCAACATCCGGTAGGTACCTACGAACTAGATCGACATGTTTTCCCGAACATGAACAGTGCGGTAGCGACGTCCTATGTGTATGAGGGAGGGGGTTGGGTTGGGGGAAGATAATGATGTCACCAAGATGGATGGCGGGCTATTCTTTGAAACGATAAATCTAGATACCTACTTGAGATTTATTCCGTGGGACTTTGACTTTGCTCAGCCATAAGGATAACTGGTACGAACTTGTTCGTTGTTGCATGAAAAGTGCGGTAACCATCTTCTAAGTATCTGGACAGGTACCTAGATATGACGTCCCAAAGGTGTATTGTGTTGTATTGGGTGTATTAAGCGATTTAATTAGGTCTAGATAACTTTCGAACCAATTTACTCGATAAAGGTGTATTATCAAAGATTTTAAAATGCATATTAATTAGTTTTCAAAATACCTACGTTGGTCCATTAACATCAAAAGCTAATTTATTTTTTGGCATTTCAAGATTAACGCCGCCGTGACGAATAGTCCGATTTCAAAAGTTATTTCTCTAATTGACAGATCCACTTGTCCCTGAGTACTATAGACAAACCTGCGAGTCCTATGCCCTGAGCATCAGTTAGGCTGTTTAAGTCTAAAACCATTTTTTAAAAATTTTATTGGGTTATTATTTTTTGTTTTTATTTTAAAGTAAAATTCTAACTGACAATTAATTAATTCTCTTTTTAACTGACTTCAAAAAGAAGCTGGTTCTCAATTCGACAGTTTCTTCTTTGTTTCTTAAGTTCCTTGTTTACTGTAAGTGTTTGATATTGAAATGAATGAGAAAAATATTGTCTACTAAAATAAACTCGTTTATACCGAGTGGCTAGCTATGGTGTCAGAGTTTTTAGGCCATCTGAAGGCCTAAAATTTAAGTACCATTATCTAATATTATAGTGGAAATTGAAAGAAAGAAATAGTTTTAGTAAACATTTTATTTAAGCAATAATTATAATTACAGAATAAAATAACATATTACACATAAACAGAATACAAAATCACAAATGACACATAGCTTAAGTCACTGTCTTGTGTCTGTCTTGACTTTACTTTAAAGTACCCAAAAGGCTAGACCTCGTTAAATAGCAAAATTATTAAGTTTTATAAATTACAAATTAAATACAGGATCAGTCTTATCTTGTAATTACATTTTCGATGTTAATTCAAAAACGGATCGTTTTGCTTATTACAATAATTACAATATGTTTAAAACTAATGACTATTTCAACGATCAGTTTTTGAATACATTTTCTTGTAGTCTACCTATGCAAATAAAGTGCCACTTATCATAAGGCAAAGGTATGCTTATCAAAAAGGTTGGCTCGTAGTACATTATGAACAATTTCACTATGGGAGTTGGTACCATCTCCGAAATCGCGAAAAAATTACTTGTAAGTTCCATACATATTTTTAAGATTTTTTTTTGTGGACGATTTAAGGTTTAGTTCCATCCTAAAAATCGTTCCAAACGATGAGTACTAAAATCCGATACACTTTCCTTATAAGTCTGCTTAATGTTTTATTTATACATTTTATTTAAATTACAAACGAAGTGAATTGATTGCAATGGGACTTCCCTTACAGCCATTTTGGTCGCAGAATCAACATAATGCGTTGTTTTGCGACAATTTTTTTGTACGGGTCTTTAAATACTAAAAACTAAAAATACTAAAGCTCTTATGAACAGTACTAGGTGACAAACTAGGAAATTTTTCGATACTGTGCTTTGTCAGAAATTGACTTAAATCTAGCTACATTATGGGTTGATTACTAGTAACGAGTACAGTGGCGAGACAGTAAATGAGTTCTAGTGACTGTCTCACCTCGTCAAACTGTTTATACCTCTACAAACCGCGAACTCGGCCGAGGGCGCTGTCTCGCCGCTGTACTCGTTACGTGGAATCAACGTAAGTAGTTAAGTTAAATTTCGACAGTCTCTTGTCCACAACCAATAAGTTTTATTGTGTTGGTGACTCAAGTCAATCTAAATCAATTTACAAGTCATACGTATCAAGAGTAATTTAAACTATTCCTTGTGACTAACTAATAAACTGAAATTGATACTACTGTGAATGTTATAAGGTTGTAATTTACTTGTATTTTTATCAGATTTTCCTCCTATATCTGTTTGCTGCATCAATTAAAAAAACTTTAATGACTGACCCAAAGCTATGTCTTTATAGCAATGAATATCTTGGCTACGAGGCGAAACCGAGAGTAAAACTAGTATTAAAATAAGTAACAAAGTATTATAAATAAGCACTTACCTACTCACTACACCCAGACCCCACTAAGAAACACTGTGACAGATGCAGTAACACTAATATTGTTAAACGCTGAATTAAAACTGGATTCTATTTTTTAAAGATTTAAAAGTAGAGTTACTGGCCGAGTATACCATAGTGAAATATTAAAAAGAAATATTAGAAGTTTTCCAAATGTCAAAACGTTTCTTAGTACGACTATGGTATAGTTGAAATAAATTATTATGAAATATTATGGCACGGTTTCATATTATTATCACAGTTTTGAAATTAAATCTAATTCGGTTAAACTGCCTTCGGTTGTTAATTATAGCTTGTGTTTGACGCCGTCCTTTATTCACATTCATCGGTGTCCATAATTTTCATGTACCTGTAAACATAAGTAAATTGTCACGAAAAACACAAAAGCCATCTGTAAAATACAGTGACAAGGAAAGGTTTCGCAAAAAAATATTGTGTTAAATTTTTTTCATATTTCGTACCTATTTCGCTAGTACTTTATGATTAAGTTATTTAGACAAAGTTTTAGGCTTTCAGGCCGCTTATAACTTCAAAACCTATCTAGAAAACTAACCAATAATTATTTTCCCATTAAAAAATCAAGCAACCTTTAAAATCTTATTAGTTTTGGTCTTGCGCTAATGTTTTTTACACGCTTCAGGAAAGGTCACTAAGATTTTGGAATAACCATTTATCAAATAGACACAAAAACCGACTACAAGTTTTGCAATTCAATTACGACATAACAAAACTCAATTTCAAAAAGACTGCCTGTGTCAATTGTTCTCAAAAAGCTCACACAAAAAAAGCTCCAAAAGATTTGATCACGTTAAATGCCAAATCCCAACCTTAGGGCAAAATAGAGCCTAGAATTTGGATCACGGATTGTATTTCTTTTCAAAAACACGGAATTTAAAAATATTCTTGAAAAACTCGCTTTTGTGCCGTTGTCATCGGAGTTACACAGGTAATGACAGGTATATAGAAATTTAAGCTCAAACGGATATCGGAAAGTGGTTCAAAATTCAGTTGCATGATTTGAGCTACCAAAAAGGAAAGGTGTTAATAGCTTGTAAAAATACTTACTTAGCGCAGGTCACGCAAGGTCCGTCGTACCAGAGTTCAATCATGCCATTCGAGCACTTATTCTCCCCTGCGTTAGCCAGGGCTTCTCTCTTCACTCTCGCCAGAACTCCGTTCACATTCAAAAGCTCCATCTCTTGTGAAGCCTGAACTGGACCCACTGGACTGCCCAGAGCCGACCCCACTCGCACAGGGATCATCTCAACTTGGCTCACCAACAAGATCACGCACAAAACCAAAACACACGACATCTTGAATTAATTCACTCTTGATTTCAATAAAATACACGACTAAATCACTTCGTGTTGTGTAGTGATGATTAACGTCGAGATGCTAATTTGTCAACTGGTCGATGTCCTCGCTGGTTGGTGTGTGGATATGTACTGAGGTATGGGTGGTCAGTTTTCGTTTATATATCTACAGGTTTTCAAAGTTGTCTCGCGGAGAGACCGGCACGTGTCCGGGGAAACACGGTCGCACGCGTCATTTTTAAGAATGTTGTAATTTCCATTAGAAATACTTTACACCTTTTTGCCTTTTTATAGGCTTTATTTTACTTACAATGTATGTGACTATGTTTTAACTATTGTTTAGGTGGAATCTTGAAACTCAATTTTGAACTTCCCGATGTCCGATTGAGCTGAAATTTGGTATAGGTATGTACTCGTATGTACCTTCGATGAAAATGCAATAAAAGCTTGTTTTTGAAAATATTTTTAAAATTATTTAGCAATACTTTAAATATGTTAAGTCTTCTGGTACCTCCTATTTAATAACTGTAACCTTTGAACGAAAATTGTTTCATTGCTCTTTTTGGTTTTTTTATGCTATTGATTGACGAAACGAGCAAATCGCTCGCCTAATGTTAAACGTCACGTTTGCCCATAACAGGTCTGTTCCACGCAGAATTTTGAACTTATACAATTCAAACCCCTGCGCGGCACAGCACTGCGCTCGTCACCCTGAGATATAAAATGTTTAATCTCCTATTTGCCCTGAAATTTTACTGGAAACAATGCCCTTCCAACCGGAACACAGTAATGTTTGCATATAACTGGTTGCCGGTGGAATAACTGGCAAAGGTGTGGTATTTCCACAGTCGGGCTCTGCAAAAGAGCCCTACTACTACAACAGAATATCGGTACTGCATAGAAAAATACAAAACTTGGATGATGAACAGGATAAACGAGCAAATTAGCTATTCTTAGCTAGTTGACATATTTTCTGTCACGTGTCTAAGATATTCATTACGATAAACTAGACCTAAGTGGCCATCCATAAAATACGACGAATCAATATTGTGATTTTAACCCCCCCCCCCGTCCTTATCCCAGTTGATCTCGTTTGCAACACGCCCCCTCCCCAGTGTGACGTCACAATTATTGCAATTTTACATCAAGAAATGAAATCTAAAAAAATTAGAAGCATTAGAATCTAAAAAAAAACTATACTTTTCAAAAATATATATAAATGTGACGTTACAAAACTTAAGACTCTCCCACTACTTGTCACACAATTTCACACTTCGACGGTCCTCTCCCTCCCCCTTTACATGACGTAATGTATAGATGGCCCTAAGAATAAATATCTAAGGAAGTATCATGAATAGGTACTTAGAAATTTCTGTTGATTAGTTAATTAACATATTTAATTAACGGTAGCTATTGTATTAATTAACCATTTCATTTCATTGTTCTTATCTATCAGTCTAACTTGTAATAAATCAAAAATAACTAGAAGTTTTTATTTTTATGAAAAACACTGACAAATTATGCAATATTTATTAAATTCATAAATGTTTGATCATGCTAGGATTTAATTACAAATTTGTAATAAATACGTAATTTTTATACGAGTAAATATTGAATTAAATAACTCCTATATCTGATTACTACATCCCCAAGCCTGATGTAATTAAATAATAATATTGGTTAGTTAAATAAGTCTACCTATGCTATATCTGAATTCTACATTCACGGATGTCGCCAGTAAAAAGCTATTTTAGTACGCGGCTTGGAAGAAATTCAAGGCGCTCCTACCGATAAAGCCACAATACAATTTTTGACGTGACAACGTCTTATAAATTGGTTTGCCGGGTGACACTTCAAGAAACTGCGTTACGCTCCGCTCACGTTATGCGCTCACAATGAGAGCGAGTGAGAGGCACGCGTCCCTTCCACTCGGGCATGGTTAGCCCGCCTAAGAGCGAGAGAGACAGACATAAGTCGTTGTCACGTAAAACTTTCGCCCGTATACCGACTTTACAGGCAACCAATTTTATTTTTTTCACAAGTTCATAACCATTATCTTGTATTTCTTTGTAATTTCTGGTGTGAATAATAAAGAGTTTATCTATGTATCTACAGCCACATTGTTCTGTTTTAATTATTACGGGAACACTCACGTCCTATTCAATCGGACATTCCGACCAGTTTCAATCACATTCGGTGCCCTTCGAAAGATTACAAGTCCAGGGGCCTGATTCACAGATGCACCTGAGATGTGCAAACCTGTAAACGTGTGACGTCATAGTCTTCATACCTCGCTGTTTTTTTGTAATAATGTTGACTAATCATGTAAGCCAATTACTAATTTGATGCACTTCATGAAAAATATAAAAGCATAAATTTCAGTTTCCAAAACGTGTAATTGTTAATTAAAAATAGAAATCGCTGACGCCAATTTTTCCAATGAAACTTCCAAAAAACTTAAACGCAAACGCAGTTTTCTAATGCGAAGTTGCCTTCTACCTGGCACTGAAAACTACGGCTCGTCGCAAGTGTGATGTCATCGGCTGCTCGGCAAAATGTTTCGAATCCACGTTATTTTTCATAGTTACACTAGCGGTGCTCCGCGGTTTCACCCGCGGTCAAAAAGTCAACATAAGTTTCTGGGAGAAAAATTAGCCTATGCGTTAATTTAGTTCTAGACCATGAACGACCTTAATTCCTTTCATGTAAATCCGTACAGCCGTTTCAGCGTTAATTAGTACCTAACTTCTTCTTAGTCGTTCACTCTTGTGTAGTGGTCGTGGTTGCAATGTTACGCGGAGGCGCCTCGCCGTCGTCGACGCCCCTTGCCATTGCTGCTGCACGTCTCGCAATGCTCCTCCATTTTTGGCGGTTTGTTGCGTCGCGAGCACACTGAACCACGGTGGACTGCGTGGCTTTTTTTGTGAGGTCGGTCCAGAGGTTATTCATGAGGTTTTTTGTGAAGAGTAGGTTGTAGGTAGTAGTAGGTAGTAGTAGGTCGCGGAGACTATGTGCAAGGGGTTCTGAAGCTAAAATTTTGGTCCAAGAAATTAAGCCCAGGATCGGGACAAAGGCAATGACTCAACTCGGGCGTGTCCCAGATGACTTAGCTCCTGGATCAAACCAGCAATAAACATTTCACACTCACAGCTCCCCAGTAGGATAAATCCTATGTTGGGGATGCCATGGAACACACACAAAGACAAGGACAACTAACATCCAGACCCAGAACAGATATTTAAATTCATCATTCAAACATCTGCCCGGCCGGGAATCGAACCCGGAACCTCTGGCTTATAAGGCGGATATACATATAACCGCTGAGCCAAACAGGTCGTCAAGCAATATAGGTAACTATGAGTCGTAGTTACAAGTGGGTCGCGCTAGGGTTATATAAAAATTTGAAAAGTGCGAGCAAAAAGCCGGACATATCAATAAAAGTCCGGACATTGGACTCGCGCCCCCTTTATGTCGACAATTTTATTTTGCCTTTAAATCGTGCACTGCGCAGGCTATATGGCGTTGATAGACTGATTTGACACTGCTTGAGTAACTTTTATTATTATACTTGTCCATTTTAACCCAAAAAACCAGACAAAGTCCGGACAGAATCTCATAAGTTCCGACAAATTCGGACGGATGGTAACCCTAGTCGTGGCAGAAACCCGCGCATCCGCCGCAGCAGGCGCGTGCGCTGCGGTTTGCGCAAAAACGGCGAGCGTTTTAATCATCAGATGAGTAGGTACATACTTTTATATCTGTGTATATTTATATATTTATTCCATTTCTTTATTCATTACATATCGTGTAAATAAATAAATATAATTTAATAAACACGAGACTCTGTTTAATTATATTTGTGTTTTGTAATTTTTTTTTAATTATGTAATCTGGCAATTTTAATTTATCAATAGCACTCTGACGTGGCGACTCGCGGCCTTGTCTACTATTGTAAGAAGTTCGAGGATCGAACAGACTGTAGTAACTTCACGATATTTTTATGTCTAAGACACACAATTTACGATACATAGAATAAACTACAGCTTTATTTGCACAACAAGACTAGTGGGGAGTGTAGTCAACCTTGAACTTCGAAAATTGAGGCTCAGAGTGACGTCAACTCGGGCTTGAGAAAAGCCAGATTGGGTCATTTCGAATTACTGGGTTATAAGGAAAGGGTATGCTAAGCTAAGCCGAGCTATGTACAGGTTGTTAAATAAATCAAATTATTATTTCGTACTTTTTTTAGGTAGGTTTTTGTGTCGGGGGTTTTATAAATTTTTAATTTGAGTTTTTATTTAATACTTTTTGTATGTTAGTACCAACTTTGGTATATTAATTGTTTTTTTTTTATTTATTATTTTTTTTTATTTTTTTTTTAATTATTAATAAAAAAAATCTAGACAGTCCTACCACTGATAAAATATCTTATCTTTCATTTGACAACCATTTTGGGCACATTTGTAGAATTTTGGTTCTTCCATCCCCACTTTAACCCACCATAACTCTTAAACGGCTCAATCGATTTTTATAAAACATAGCTAAGAACACTCTCGATTAAGTCTCCTTTCATCCAAAAAAAACTAAACTGAAATCGGTTCAGTGGTTCGGGCGCTATGATGCCACAGACAGACAGACAGACAGACAGACAGACAGACAGACAAACAGACACGTCAAACTTATAACACCCCTCTTTTGCGTCGGGGGTTAAAAAGCTCCTAGTACTCATCATTAGTGCTTATAATTGACTCCCTGGCAGTTCATTCCATTCCCTGGCTGTACGGATCAGAAACGTAGACTCAAAACGTTTTTTTTTTTTTTTTTTTTTTTACATCGGACTAGGCATGCGTTTGACTGCAATCTCACCTGATGGGAAGTGACGATGTGGTCGAAGATGTAGCACGCTTGCCTAGGAAAAACCTATTCACTCTATTTTTGAACACCCCCGGGTTGTACTTTCTAGGAAAAACAGACGCGGGCAGTGAGTTCCATACCTCTGCCGTTCGGATTAAAAAAGACGAATGAAAACGCTTAGTACGGTTACATGGAATTTCCACCGTATGAGGGTGCCTCTTTTTCGTGCGTCTGGTGCTGTTATAAAAGAACGGCGAAGGCAAGACAAGGTCATGCAGTTCTTGTGCACACTCTCCATGGTGTACTCTATAGAACACCGACAGACTGGCCACTTCACGTCGGTGCGACAGGCTCAGGAGCTTGGATTTCACCAGAGAGTCGTTATTGATCAGCCTTTTGGCGCGCCTTTCTATGGAATCCAAAGCCTCAAGCTGATACTTAGCAGACCCATGCCAAAGGTGGCAGCAGTACTCCATACACGATCGAACTTGTGCTTGATATAGAGTTAGAAGCTGTTCTGGTGTGAAGTACCGCCTTACCCTGGCAAGGATGCCAAGTTTTTTAGCAGCAACTTTGGCTTTAGACCCAATGTACGAGCCAAAGTTCAAATCCGACTTTAGATGGACACCTAAAAGCTCGAGATGGTCAACTATTGGTATGGATACACCACGGAAAGTAGGTGACAGATCAAAAGGACACTTTTTCGCGGAGAACAGACACGCCTGCGTTTTTGTGGCATTGAAACACACCAGGTTTTCGTCGCCCCAGTCAGAAACAGCTCTAAGAGAAGTGTTAAGACGGGCTACCATGGCCTCTCTCTGCAGTCGGATATCGTCACTGCTAGCTCGAGCACTGGACCTATAACTCTCAACAACTGTACTGTCGTCAGCATACCCAAATGTACCAGGCTTAAGTAAGTCATTTATGTGCAATAAGAACAGTGTTGCTGAGAGGACTGACCCCTGAGGTACGCCGGCGTTGATAGCCATTAGATCTGACGAGCAACCATCGACAACAACTCGAATCAATCGATCCCTCAGGAAGTCAGAAATCCAAATGCACAGGCCAGCTGGAAGTCCATACGAAGGAAGTTTATTTAAGAGACCGTCGTGCCACACCCGGTCAAAAGCCTTAGAGATGTCCAGAGATACAGCAAGTGCTTCTCCGTGCATCTCAATTGCTTCACTCAATATGTAACTAGCGTACGCAAGAAGATCCCCAGTAGACCGGTTCTTGCGAAAGCCATATTGCCGATCACTGAGGAGTTTATTTGCTTCAAGATACGCCAAGAGCTTATTGTTGATGACCCGCTCCATAGTTTTACAAAGCAAAGAAGTAATGGAGATGGGCCTGTAATTAGCCGGGTCTGCACGACTTCCTTTTTTTGGAACTGGCTGCACATTAGCAATTTTCCAACACTTGGGCACTATCCCAGCAGCTAAAGAGAGGCGGAACAGGCGTGTAAGTATCGGAGATAACTCAGGTGCGCAGTTTTTAAGCACAATTGCAGGTATTCCGTCAGGACCACTGGCTTTGTTGACGTCTAGAGCACGAAGCGTCAAGAGTACCTCTTTTTGCCGAATGCGAAGATCGGGCATATGCACCCCGCAGTGTGGCAATTGGGGAGGTGTTTGACCGGTGGCATCTAGGCTTGAATTGTCCACAAAGAGTTTAGCAAACAAGTTTGCTTTGTCCTTAGCGGTATGAGACAGTGATCCATCGGGTTTAAGCAAAGGTGGCAGTGACGCGCGGCAAAAGTTACCCTCGACCGATTTGGCAAGAGTCCAAAAAGCTTTACTCCCTGCCGGATACGAAGCTAATTTTGACCCAATCCGTCCTACATGGTCAAAGTATGCTTTCTTTATGGCTTTTTTGCACATCTTGGCGGCCAAATTGAATGCCCTCTTTTTAGTCCCTATGTCGGCAGATTTGAGTTTACGTGCATTTGCCCAGTCCACATATGCCGCATGTTTATGGGATTCAGCGCGAGCGCAATCGGATCCGAACCAAGGCTTAGTTTCGTACGAACTCAAGGAAAATGCATGGTGTAAGGGTGGTAGAATGCCGTCTTTATACTTGTCCTAGTGGAAAGGGGATGGTAGAATAAGGTCGTGAAGCTCTGAAGCAAATTCTCCGAAATGAATCATTTAAAAAAAATATAATAATAAAACAAATAAAAATAAAAATTGCCAGACTCGCTATTTCGCGTCGATGCTCAAGTTTGAGAAGCTTTTCGTCAACCAACTTTTTATCGACATTAAGTCGAACATCACGTTGGTCTACCAAATGGAGAGCTTCATAAGAATAATAATTTTTATCAACATTTAAATTATTTTCTTCTTGCAATTCTGCTCCAGGGCAATCTATATCTGTACGTTTCATAAACCTGTAACAAAATACATATTAAAGGATATTATGATGGAAAAGAACACAGATTAAAAAGGCCTATTCCAATAAACACATTAAAAAAAACCATAATCTTTTTCACTGATGATGTTGGTGATAAGCCCCGTATTCATGGTAAACATTTTGTTTAGCAACATTGTTGATGAACGGCAACAGTGGTGGATTTACCAGCAGGCTGAGTAGGCTAGAGCCTAGGGCGGCAGATTTCAGGGGCGGCAAATTCTGGGGCAAGTTTTTTAAATTTCGGACATGATTTCTGAAAGAAAGTATTATTGTGAGCACGGAAGGGGGACGGGGCTAGTGTATCGAATTATTTAGGTCGGTAGGGGCGGCAAAATGTTGAATAGCCTACGGGCGGCAAATGTGTAAATCCGCCACTGAACGGCAAGAATGTTGCTGGAAACACGGGCGAGAGCTTGCCAACATGCCGTTATCAACTCTACAACACGCAGCGTTGCCAGCAACATGTTGACAGCAACTCCGCAACACGTTGATTCAACTTTGTTGCTTAACAAATGTTTACCATGAATACGGGGCTATAGTGAAAAAGTAAGTAAGTTATTTGGTAAGGACAAAGTTCTTATTTTGAAACTCAATTAATTTCTCTATTAGAATCCATGCACTGATCTCAATGTTTCCGTAATCTGTATAATAATTTCATTAAAAAAATTGTGATTTTGGTTTTATTTTATTTAAACTAACAAAAAACAATTTCAAAATTTTTCGACTTTTTTTTTACTGATTTCAAATAGGAAGAATACTCACTCTTCGCATGAAACGCAGCCGAATGAGTTTAACCACTCCTGTCCAGTTATACACCCTTCACGTTTAATAATTTCTCTTTTCACCCGAAATGGGACATTTTCCGATTTTGAGAGATCCGTCAAATTGTCCCAAAGTGACTCCGGCAAATTATCCACAGGGCTCTTGGGCGATTTATCCACAAGAAGATCAGGCAAATTTTCCACGGGGAGAGCAGGCAACTTATTCAGAGGCACATTGGTCCTATATAAAGGTAACGTGTCCATTTTGCCCACTAGTAACACACATCCAAGGATCACCAGCACCAGTTTCGACATCGCGATATTCATTTAATCTCACTAATGTCTCGAAGTTTCGGAGCTTCTCTGCAGCCAGCTCCGATGGTTAATCGATATTAATAAATTTTCTCATAGTACTCGGTTTTTATACAAAACATTTTTGTTTGTTTTAAGCATGACTCTTCACTCCAATGTTTTCAGTAATGTTACTAATGTTATTAGAATGGCTCGGTGAGGCAGGAAAATAAACCTTTTATCTTTAACATAAGTATTATTACATTAGCCTGTGGGACGTCTGAGGGGCGCCGCAAGCTTAAATTTTAACATACGGAAATAATATTCGAATATTCGGAATACTCGGAAAATCCGAATACATAGTTAGCTTAAGCTAACTTAACCTTGGCAGCAAAGCGCTTGATACCAAGATCTATACCTACTATACATATATCATGCCATAGATGAAACCAAGCTCTCGACTTGAAGACACCCATATTTTTTCATCGGGAACTCAGGCAAAGCGTAACACACTTTGTCGGTTTGCACAATTAATAAGTTATATTATTTAAAAAATATTTTCAAAAACAAGCTTTTATCGCTTTGTCATCGGAATTACACACGTATAACCCGGTCACAATATCTGTGCACCTCGCTGGAATGCGTATAGCCTTATATATAGTCTATTATACGAGTATATAATTATATGACTAGCTGTCCCGGCAAACGTTGTTTTGCCATATAAATTAATAGGGGTTGGTGATAGAAAGGTGAAAATTTAGGGTTGTATGTATTTTTAATGCCACATATGCCACATTATAAAAAAAATAAATTTTGTCCAAAAAAAAAAAAAAAAATTTAGGGGTGGACTACCCCTAACATTTAGAGGGATGAAAAATAGATGTTGGCCGATTCTCAGACCTACTGAATATGCATACAAAATTTCATCTAAATCGGTCAAGCCGTTTCGGAGGAGTATGGCAACGAAAACTGTGACACGAGAATTTTATATATTAGATAGTTATATAGCCTTATAAATATTAGGGGAAGCGGGAGCCTCTCCGCGCACTCCCCGCCCGGTGCGACAGTGCGACTATATAAGGCTATACGCATTCCAGCGAGGTGCACAGATATTGTGACCGGGTTGTACGTCGTACCTACACCAAATTTCAGCTCAATCAGACATCCGGAAAAAGTTCAAAATTGAGTTGAAAGATTCCATCCGAATAAACATAGTTACATACATTGCAAGTTAAATAAAAGCTTTTAAAAACAATAATCAAAGCATCAAAGCGTTTCGTGCGGGTTTTTAATATATCAACTATAAAAGTCTAAACATGGGTAACCTTTAGTTCATAATTTGTAACAATTACGGTATTTCCCAAACAAAACAGTGAAACCCACTAAAAAATCGGTTAAGGTGCTAAAAACCCGTGCCGGCTAATCGCGTGGCACGCGTCTCGAGTCTCGACAGTCGTTATAATTATCATTTATCACTGCGATGCCTACAAAAGGAAATCCCAGTAAACCGGTTCATGTAAATGGATACATTATAAATGTAAATAGAATACTTTATTATAGCTACATTGTGTTATTAATGACTTGTATACTCCAGTCCCATGACGACTTACCTATGTAAAAAACCATGGTTTAGTTTTATTAGTGAAAAATGTAAATGATTGTGATCCGAATTTGAACTTTAGTTATTTTAATATTTTGCACTATTATGATAACTACTGTACAGTGTACACACACTCACACACTTAGACGCACACTACATTTTATTTATAGGTAAGCTAGTTGTACTCTACTCCAACATTAATCATGAAATTTTGCATCCACATTCCAACGATAATCAAGAATTCTGAACAAAACTAGAACGGAAACCGGTCTTTCGCGGTATTTTTTTACAACTTTATTTATGTGTGAATTAAACTTAGCTGAACTAAAACTATTTAAATTCCGTTCAATTTTATAGTTACGTGGTGCCTTCAACCTCGCAACTTTTACAACTGTCATTTAAAAAGTATTTTAGCAGATTTAGGATTTTTACGTGGCGCCTTCAAACTCGACACTATTGAATGCAAAATTTCATGACGTAATGCAATGCTGTGAGCAGTCAAGGTTAAAGTGTATGAAACATTTTACTGGAAACTAACGTAATTTTCACACATTTTTGTTATAATTTAACACGGGAATACTCACGTAAAAATTAAGTCGTCTACTACGACGAAGGTCACCGAATGTGACCGAAACTAGTCGTAGTAGACGACTTAATTTTTACGTGAGTATTCCCGTGTTTAGTTATAACAAAAATGTATGAAACATGATGTTTAAAAATAATCGGTGCGGTATGACACTACTATGATAATGTGTCGTTGTATTGGATTTAGATTGATGTTACTTTGTTTTCGAGTATTCTCAGCGAACCCTTTCATGTGATCCCCGTATTGTGAAATAAAAAAAAGCATAACAAACTTTAGTCCGCCATCCAATAATCCTGTATAGGAAATTAGGAATAGGTACCTACGGCTAGGGTTACCAGATGAAAAAATCAAAAGACCGGAGAAAAGGCCTGATTTCCATGGAAAAGTCCTGAGATTTTATACAGTTTGAGAATTTTCTCTCAAAAACGTATTATTATCGTTTTATACACTGCGGATCTAGCTCACGCGTTGCAACTTGCACATCGCACTCAAAGCGGCGGGGCGGGGGGTGGCAGCGGCACCGCCCGTCGCCCCGCACAGATTATTTTTAGTTGGTATAACTTTTAATTAAAGAGATCTTTAAAATGTAACCTGTGTTTTATGGAAAATCCTGTGATTTGCAAAATCCGGCCGCAATCCTGAGAAATGTCAAAAAATCCTGAAATCTCAGGACAAATCCTGAGATATGGTAACCCTACCTACGCCAAGATGTTAGGTATACTTATTATTAAAGTCAACAAGACGATTCTAAAAACGATTCTCGATTGTCACCACTAGGGACGTCGATGGGGTTGATAAAACAGAGAATAACCCAACCCTGCTAGTGGGTCCTAGTACAAAAAAAAATGTCAAGCAATTTACACCTCGCTTAGTTGACGCCGCTGGTGCTAAGAGGGCTGGCTCATTCCTCGCGCAAAGAATTTCACTGGCAATTCAGCGCGGGAATGCAGCCAGCGTTCTTGGTACCTTGCCACACGGGCAAAACCTACTTCTTGATTTTTAGTTTTGTAAATTTATTTTTCTAGTTATTGTATTTTAGCTTATTTTTAAATTTAAGATGTAAATATATAAATACCCTTCTATATCCTAAAAGTATGTAAAGTATCCTAAAAACATACTTTTCGCTGGATGTAATACGACGTCGTGCTTCAGCACATTTACAAATACATATGTGACGTTACAAAGTTGACTATTGAGAAATAAATTCTCAGACGTACGAAAAGAATAACTTAATACATAGTCATTACTTTCGGAAAATCCGTGAGCGCAGAATTATACTCATTATACTTGGCAGGCGCCGGGGTACGTGTACCCTCATTAGATGTGTCCAGCGGCGGATCCAGGACTTTGGTTGGGGGGAGGGGGGGTCAGTCAGGTGGGGCAGGTTAAAAAACAAGGAGACCCTCATTAGATGTGTCCAGTGGCGGATCCAAGACTTTGGTTGGGAGGGGGATCAGTCAGGTGGGTCAGGTTAAAAAACAAGGAGGGTTAAAGTCGGGGGAGTCTTAAACCCTCTAGTCCCCCCCCCCCCCTCCTAGGTCCATCTCTGAGTGTGTCTGTCCACTTGTGAAGCAGTGAAGCAGGTAGCACGCGATCAGCCAATCATCCAGTCAATTAGCTCAATTAAAGAAGTTGCTAATAATAATTTATCCATTATTTATTTATGTGTTACTAATTACTGTACAGTTATCATACTTATATACTGTGTGTGTTACTAATAACTGAATACAGTGTTGGGATTTAAATCCGGTTCTGATATCTGTTAATCAACGATCATAATTGTTATACCTCTATGATAGATTGATATCTTATTAGGGGGCGTCCATAAAATAACGTGAGATGTTTAAGGGGGGGCGGGGGTCGAGCAAATATCACGCAATTTTTTTTCTGATTGAAACAAAAAAAAAATATGCTATTTTGCAATTTTTTTTTCTTTTTGCATTAACAATTCAACGCGTTTACGTAAGAAACCCACATTTTGAAAAATCTCACGTGAGATTGGGGGAAGGGGGAGGGGGTTGAATAAAATCTCACGACATCTCACCAGGAGGGGGAGGGAAGCACTGAAAATTTTAAAAAACACCTCACGTAATTTATGGATGCCCCCTTAGTACTAAGTTAGGAGCGGAAATAAGACAACAAATTCGTTTGTGGTCTCGGCCACATTTATTCACATTTTTAGTGCATCACACTTGTACAAAATATTGTTACCTACGTACTACTTACTCGTATGACACACATAATAAAATTGTTTTTGACTTAACTCTACAGGGTTATTCATAAAGGGTATGCTAAGCCGAAAAGGGCTTATAGTACTCATCGTTATGAACAACTTTTACCATGGAACCAACTCGAAATTCACGAAAAAAAAATATCAGCTGTTCCACAGAAAAATGTCAATAACACTCGACAAAATGTATGGAACAGCTGGTTTTCGCGAATTCTGGATTGGTCCCATAGTAAATGTTGTTTATTATGATAAGTACTATAAGTCTTTTTTGTCTTAGCATACCCTTTATGAATAACCCTATAGATAACAATTTTATAACATTAAAAACATTTGACTGTATGCATGCAATGTAAGCTTAGTGAAAAGTTATGCTAAGCCGAAAAGGACTCAAAGAACTCGGTTTTATGAACTACTAGCTGACTCGACAGACGTTGTCCTGTCAAAAGCCATTGCGTAACTATAGCAACCGTAGTATGTTGATGTTAACTTGTCAATTTATAGTAAAAATTATCAGTATATATATAATTTGCAATAAATTAAAATTGCGACTATAATTTGAGATTTAAACTATCCTATCTCTCAAGTTGGATCGAACTGCACATGGTGTGCGAATTTTATTATAATCGGTTAAGTGGTTTAGGAGTCCATTGAGGACAAACATTGTGACACGAGATTTATATATATTAAGATTTTTACTTTTTTACCATGACACCATGACAATTGACATCATAATGATGAGTACCTACTATTAGCCCTTTCCGGCTTAGCATACGTTTTCTTAATAATTTTATAGTCGCTAGTTGCTTGTAAATTAGTAACATTTAGTAGATAGTCAAAGTATAGTACGTTCTTATTTTTTCTAAGAAATTAGTTCAACTAGAATCGACTATTACATTAGTAGTATAGACTTTTACTTTAGTTGGCGACGGGTTGTGTACCTCGTCGTACGAATATCTCGTCAATTCAAGGACACCTATGATTTTGAAAAAAATATACTGATTAGGTATATCATTATTATGCCTGATTATACAAAGGAAAATTCATTATAATTATCTTAACCGAAATTACTGAAATGGCCGGAAAAATTACATGTGTGTACTGTACTTTAGCAATAAATAAATAAATTATAGGAAACATCGCTCTACAAGTCGATTAAAAACCAAAAAATAATCCTATATAAATATCCACTATTCACCTACTTACTACCTAAGGAATGTTCTTAAAATTAATGACATTGACTAGACTTCCTTTACACTGTACTTGCATTAAATAATCATGAATTTATAAATGTATCTAATCTAATGAACATGATAACATAAATTTTAAAACCTAACAACACTGCCATATTAGGTAGTGGAAATAAGAGCGGGACGCAAACCTCTGCCGCGTAACCGCAGAAGCGTAAGCGCTACTGGAATTTACGACTTAAAATGACCTAAATAGAGCACTATTTCACGTGAAAGTTTTTGCCAATGAAGTGTGCCTTAACTTTGTGTTCTGTCGTAAAAAATCTGTTGATACGTGATGATGTTTTAGGCTCGTAAACCGTAGCAGCAAAACCGCGTTGCTACGGTTTCGCGGCGGAGGTTTGTTACCCGCGTAATAGGGTTTGTTACCAGTTAAACAGGTGTCTAACAGTAACAGTATTCATGGTTATTCAACTTGGAAAATAGTGAGTTCTTAACAGGCCGTGGCTGTTAAACCAACTGATTTCATGGCGATGGTTGGAGCCTAATTGTCTTGTTCTCGGGACTTAGCACGGCAAATAGCAGCCGTGGCTGTTAAACCGACTGGCAATGGTTGCAGGTTATACGTCTTGGTCTCGTATAAATGCGGAAAATATCGGTCCTGGTTGCTGAACCAACGGTTTTCATGGCGATGGTTGCTAATACGTCTTGTTCTCGTGGAAGCGAGGCGAGGAACGGCCTTGGGAGTGTATCCTGGCGAGGAAGCTGGGCGGGATGTCGAGCGCGGCGGCGGGGCGCGCCGGGGACGGCCCGGTGCGGCCCTCCAGCCAGTGCGTCGACATCTCACCCTTGCCCTGGAACAATTACGATTTACCTACTAATTTATAACTCTCTAGTAATCATGTCGTTTTCAGAGAGCACGACTGGTTTGGGTAATCTGGCAGTTGGAGGGCAATGTACAATATATCCCAATCGGACGTCGCTGCAGGTCGTATTACTCACATAAAATAACAACAAGATAAACTTATAAACAAACAACGGCAAGCCAGACACAGAACGCTCTGCAAACATGAAAGAAATACCATCTTTGTGAAACATTCCGGGAAAATTCCCGAAACATGCGGGAAAACCCGCGAAACATGCGGGAAAACTCCGAAACATGCGGGAAAGTCAAACAATGATTTTGTTGTTGATAGTTAGAAATTCTTTAGCAATTAACTGGAAGTTAACCCTCCTTCATCAAATACTTAGGGCACGTTCAAATGACACACATCGTGTGCAATTAAGCTTTTTGTTATCTTTTTGTAATTTTATTTGTTTATCTCCTTGATTAGTTGCTTGCGTATTATATTTTTTTTCGTGAACTTAATTTAATTTTGTGTTGTTCTTTTTTTTGTTAAAAGTTTGTTGCCCAAATGATTGAGCAATAAACTTTGACTTTCATTCATTGATTCTTTGAAACAGAGACATCGTTTTGATGAATCAAAACAGAATTTTTATTTGGATGTTTGATAAGAAGCTAGCTTATACCCTAGATCGACATGTAGTCTACTTTATATCCCAGAAAATGCGGGACAAATCGCAGGGCACAGATAATAATCTATATTACCTATTCAGAGTTTCTAAAAAGCAAGCGGTTTGTACAAGACACGCGCGTGATGTCGCGTCGAAAAAATTCGCGCTAGAGTGAACGAAGCTTTATGCAAACAAACCGCGGACGTTTCTGGATTCCATAAGGATCGTAGCTACGTAGGCTTGTCTGTCTGTCTGTCATGAGGAATGTGCATGCTTGATGACGAAACGTGCTTTCCCAAGTTTTTGTAGTCACTAGTCATAGTCACCCATTCTGCCGTCGCTACGAAAAATGCAATAACTGAGTTAAAGCAGATTTCGAGAAAAACGCGTTTAAAGATTTTCTTTTCATTGTTTGAATCGCCATCACTACCTATATTTATGCTTAGTATTAAAACCGGCTCCGTCATAGTTACGTAAAAACTGTCTAAAGAAAATATATAGTAGGTACTCGTTCTGCTGATTCCGAATATGAACTTAACTCAATTCGGCTCAAAACTCGGATTATTGCCCTTTTCGTAAGGACGGCAGAAACTGTCCTACTAAATAAGACTAGGAAGGTATATAGCGATAGGTACAGTCAAATACCTCATGAAGCATACACTATACCTACGTCAAAAGCTGCCGTATATCAAAACAAGGAAAATTGGAGAAAAAGTAAAGTATTGTAAAAATAACTATGACGGCATGTGCCGAGCAACCGAGCATTCAGAGGCCGAGTGGCTAGCCCATATGTCACAGAGTTAGGCTCATAGTACTCATCATTATGAACAACTTTTACTATGGGACCATCCCGGGAATCGCGTAAAAAAAGATCAGCTGTCCCATAGAAAAATGACAACGACACTCGACAGAATGTATACCTCTAGAGCAGCTGATTTTTATTTCGCGATTTCTGGGATGGTCCCATAGTAAAAGTTGATCATAATGATGAGTACCTACTATATGAGCCTTTTTCGGCTTAGGCCCTTTCTGTATAACCCTGTATCGTTTCGATTATAGAATTGCGACTTGGCTAGTGGGGCATACGAACGATACGCATACAGTTGCATGTTACAAGTAAAAGCTCTCAGCCAAAATGGTACAAACTACTCGTAAAATTGTATGACCCCTTTAGTAAAGATAAAGGGGTCACAGAAATACGAGTAAGTGACTAAAAGAAATTCCGCTCGCGGGTGTCTATTTTTAGAGTTCCGTAAATAAAGGGTAAAACGGGAACCCTATTACTAAGACTCCGCTGTCCGTCTGTCTGTCTTTCTGTCACCAGGCTGTATCTCATGAACCGTGATAGTTGAACAGTTGAAATGTTCACAGATGATGTATTTCTGTTGGCGCTATAACAAAAAATACTAAAAAGCAGAATAAATAAAATATTTAAAGGGCTCCCATACAACAAACGTGATTTTTTGCCGTTTTTTATAGCTAATGATACTGATATTTAATCTAAAGATTGATAATTTTTTGGATTATATATGGTTTCAATAAATTGTTAAATTTTGTATTGTATCGTTTTGTATTGTGATTGCTATCTACTCTGTGTGTTGATTACACCTAACGAGTACAATGGCGAGACAGCGCCCTCGGCTGAGCGCTCGGTTTGTATAAACAGTTTGACGAGACGAGACAGTCACTTAATCAACGATTTGTTTGTTCGGTCGAGGCGCACCCATTTACTGTCTAACCACTGTACTTGTTACGTGACTTACTTTGACATCTACCACTCCTCGAGGGCTGGTCACGAAGAGACCAGTTTTGTCCAGAGCTCTCTTCACGTCGTCTGATATTTGTATCTTCATTGCTGAAACAAGAGGTAAATGCATATTTTGATTATTTTTTTTATTCATTGAATCGTTTGACCGTCATCTCACACGGAGTAGGTACGGAGCATACTGACAATCACAAAAAATTACAAGATGCTTATCACCAGTTTTTACGGTAATATATGGTTCTCACCGTAAAAATTGGTGCTAATCATCGTACTTTATGGTGATTGTCAGTATGCTCCGTAATTTGGATGAAATTTTTCCCAGTGCATTAGGTGGTAAGCAATGATGCGGTCTACGATGGAGCAATTGAAGACACCCAGATTGTACCTATCGGGAAACACCCGCTCGGGCAGAGTATTCCACACTATTGTGGTTCGCACTATAAAAGTAGAATCAAAGCGTTTCATACATCGATCTACTCGTAGTAAGTTTCATACGACTTTTTGGTACATCTATACTTCTATACTAATATTATAAAGAAGTAAAGTTTGTGTGTTTGTATATTTGTTAAATTGTAAGGGGTAATCTCGGGATCTACTGAACCGATTTTAAAAATTCTTTCACCAATAGAAAGCCACATTATTGCTGAGTGTCATAGGATAGGTTATATAAAAAACCGAAAAATGAAAAGGCTTTTACGTGGTAGTCCGTTTTGCAAAGTGAATCGGAGAAAAAACGGTCCGGACGGCGCGCGATGGTTTCGGGTTTAATTAACATTATGCCCAACGAAGTGGGCAAGGGTCAGCTAGTCAACCATAAAACGATGCCCACATAGCTGTCATTCTGACGCGAAAGCGAACGTTTAACTGCTTTACTGTTCCCTACGTGGCCAATCCCTAAAGCTAAGCTTTGAGATAACACAAGTGCACACTAAGCATACTCAACTACATTAGGTACCTATTTTTACGACGCTGGCGAGTTATTGACATAACTCACCTCACAAAACAAATTTGGACCGAGTCCAAATTACGACGCTGCGCTCAATTACTGGAATCAATTATTAAGTTAAACAAAAAACCCAAGGATCAAGATTGCCAATAGACTTACTAAGTAGTCCTAGGACACGTGGCCAGAATGTATTCTGCCTGTAGGTTAAGGAAAAAGTGGCGTGTAACTTGTTAAAAATTAGTCTCGAACAAAAGACTCTTAATAGTGTCCTTCACTAGGTATAAGAGCCCTTGTTGAACAGTCGGGTAAAAATAAACAATAACGTTTCATTTACTCGTAGCTCCCTACTAGGATACCCTGTGTCGGGGATGCCATGGAACCAGTGCTGTAACTAGCCTTTTATGCACCCGGTGCGAGCTTTCAAAACTGCGGCCCCTGACCTAACTAGCTACCATGCATGAGATAAAACTAGATACTAGTCTGGTCATTTCTGCGCCCCTCCAGGGTCTTCGCCCTGTGCCTGGGCACTGCTGGCACCGCCCTAGTTACGGCACTGCATGGAACACACAAAGACAAGGGTAACTAACACCTAGACCCGGAACAGATATTTAAATTCATCATTCGAACATCTGCCCCCCCCCCCCCACGTAAATCCAGGCACCAAATTCCAAATCCTATAGAATATTATTTATATTTAAATGACTACTTCCTAAGTACTAACACTGAGTCAAGCCTCACAAATGGATCGACCAATTAATTAAGGCCGTTATGTATGTAGTAAGCTAGAAGGATTTCATTATCGTATCAGGGGTCTGCCTTAGATGGTGTGCAGTTTAGCAGCAAGGATGAGTCTCTACAGTGCCGGATATAGAGATGTCTGGAGGCCATTAGCGATAAAAAAGAAAAAAAAATGAGGAAAAGTTGTTTCAATTTTGTTGTTGTTGAACTAAAACTGTCGTTGAAAAATTTTTTGTTTGTATTTGAAATTTTTTTTCGAAGTTTTGTAAGGGCTCTATTTTGTAGAGACTCACGGATTACTCCAGAAATCCCCATCAATGTGTCTTTAATAAGTCGCGAGTGAAACGGTCCCTTCGAGGCGCGCGTGCTCCATCGTATAGACCGCATTTATTGCTAACCATCAGGCGAGATGGTGGTCAAACGCAAGACTATAATAAAAAAGATAAAGAAAAAAAAAAAGAAAAAAAGAAAAAAAGAAAATGAAAATGATAAAAAAAAAGAAAATGAAAAAAAAAATAAAAAAAATAAAAATAAAAAAAATGATAGGGCTCTAGTCCCGGCCACCCTCTTATAAATCCGGCTCGGGTCTCTAGGTCGGTGTATTGAAGAGACGTGCCGGCGCGATGACTCGACTTCGGTTCCATTCTATGCGTCATGCTTAATGCTTAGTACAGTTTTGAGCTAAATCTCAGATCAAGTAGAAAGCAGATATAGTGCTGCCTTAGATCCAGGTGAAGCCAAAAACTACCCTACTGCCCGTGTACGTAAACTTCACGCATCGAGCACACAATGTGTGCTCGATGACTTCACGCAATTAGCGTCGCATAAAAACTACCCGAATGTCAAAATGTCATTATGACATTCGGGTTGAAAAATGTCAATGACACTCGACAAAATGTATGAAACAGCTGGTTTTTTTTTTGCGAATTCTGGTTTGAAATGAAATGAATGAAATAATAAAAATTGTTCATAATGATGAGTACTATGAGCCCTTTTCGGCTTAGCATACCCTTTATGAATAACTCTGTGTAGAACAAGAACATCTATAGATCAAGGCCTACTAATTTATGTGTTCCGAACCACAGAAACGCTCAGTTGCGAATGCCACTCGCGGTCACCTAACCGCAGACATCAGTCATCAGTAACAAACAAATCGAAGCACACTCTACACCACTGTACACCAAGTAACCAAGGCTAAGTTTAAAAGATTTTCAAAATTTAAGACGTTCGTGGTTTTACCAGAATTGGTGAATTTGACGTATACGAATTGTCATCCTAAAGACAGGGCAACAAGGTCCAGGATCTACTGTCATGTTGATAATATCGTCAACATTGTTTAATAGGTACATGTGTAATCAATAACTAGTTTCTGAGTTCACCTGCAGTGGGTTTTACACAAGTAGCTGGTCCTTCGAGGGTTTTTCCATCGGTTATCCCGATACAGGACAAAAAGGTTTTAAGTTATTGAACACTGCCCTTGATTATTTAAACTAGTTGGGCCCTGTACTTGCACCCGGTTGGTTAAAATAATGATCATGACAAGTAACCTATACAGATAAGGGAAAGGCATGCTAAGCCGAAAAGGGCATAGTTTTTAGCTGACTTTTTTTCGCGTTTTCGGGTTTGGTCCCTGAGTAAAAGTTGTTCAAAATGATTAGTTATATGAGGCTTTTTTGTCCTAGCATACCCTTACACTTCCCGATGTCCGATTGAGCTGAAATTTGGTTACGTGTGTAACTCCGATGACAATAAAAGCTTTGTCTTTAAAAACAGCTAACTTTTTCTGGGTAAACAATAGTCACCGCGTTACCAACTGAGTCGTGCGGCCATAAATCATAGTGATGTGCGTAAGATTAGGTAGGTTAGGTATAGGTTCATATCGATAAGAATTAAATCAGATAGAAACATACGACTAACGACTACGGCGAAGGCCCTACGACTCAGTTGGTAACGCGGTGACTATAGTAGTAGTTTTTACGGTGACAACTATCATATGTATATGATAAAAACTGTTGCTAAACATCGTAATTTTTGGTGATAGTCAGTATGCTCCGTTCTTTAGGTGAATTCATCGGAATTTTGTTTGCTATTTTTCTCGGTGTAAGGTAAACTAGTGATACTAACGCTCTCCCGTGCTCTCCATCCGGCTGGCGGTGTTGATGGTGTCTCCGAAGAGGCAGTAGCGCGGCATCTTGCTGCCCACGATGCCGGCCACGCACGGCCCGATGTGGATGCCGCTCCTCATGCAGAGCGTCTGGAGAAAATACATTTACGTACTCAGATCAAGTAGAAATGCAGATACAGTCCCGCCTTAGATACAAGTGAAGCCCAAAAAAACTACCCTAATGCCCGTGTACGTATACTTTAAGCATATTGACGCATAAAAACTACCCTTATTACTACTTATTTTTCTTGTCCACATTCTCTGAGCAAATGACGTAAGAATTGACGATTGATTCGAGTGATTTTATGCGTCAAATGTGTGCTTGAAGCATAGGTTACGTACACGGGCAGTTAGGATTGTTGTTTTGGCTTCGCCTGGATCTAAGGCGGGACTATATCTACCTTTCTACTTGATCTGAGTTCACGTATTGTATATTTTATTTCTGTGAACTAGTGTTTTGTTGTTATCCCGTACCTAAATATTTAGTACCTATTGCATGTCCGTTAGCATAAACTGTTGTCACGCGTGATGTGATGACCAAGGGAAATAGAGATTCATTTTTATATACAGGGTTACTGGTTTTTTAACCTATTCCTTCTAGTGACTTAATGGAGGGTTTATTATCAACAAATTTGACCGCCTAAACCCCTATGCAAAAATTTACCATATTTGAGAATTTAAACATATCTGATAAAAATTGAATTTATCAATTAAATTTTTATTTTATTTTAATATTCAATAACCCCCCCCCCGCCCCCCCCCTATAACTACTACCACCTATTAGAACCCTTTACCACAATGCACCCTTTGCCTGACAGCAGTGCTATGTCCCTATTCCGAATAAGAATAAGAGCGCAGTACATTGTCACGTGTGGTTTCGAACTGTCTGATTCATAGATAAACGCACTATAAATTCAATCTCGCGACACTCATATCTCCAATCTCTGTGCTCGGTCAAATTAATCGTTATTAGTCACAGTTCAAAATTCTGAGTGATACAGGACAATTATGGGCAAAGTAACACCATTATGCAAACGACTTGCTCATCTCGCCACTCAATTGAAACAAATCTGATACTCTTCAAATGACCTGTTAAACTGTGAGTCACTGACAGCTCTTCACGTTTTATTCACGACAGTTTTATTAAAGAGTCACTTCCCACTTCCTCCGGTGAACGATACTGCAAAGAATCTAGGACCCTATGTTGGCAAGTGAGAGATAGATATTATCTCGGTCACTGTCGCTCTCAGTAGAAATGCCATTAGAGTGAGAGTGACCGAGATAGCCTCGAGTTCCCAAGAATGGGTTGTAGTGGGTGATTGCTCAATTTAAGCAGTGAGTCGATCTTGTTCAAGGCTGGGAGCTACGAATACTCCCCGACAAGAGCGCTCGTTTCCTCCCAGACAGTACTACGCCACAGCATGACATCATCCGATGACGCCGAGCGCCGACTGAAGGCACATTCGGATAGCGAGAACTAGTGGCAAATAAAACTGATCACTGTCTGTCTACTAATCGTAGTAGACGACTTAATTTTTACGTGAGTATTCCCGTGTTTAATTATAACAAAACTGATCACGTGCAGTGTTTGTTTTGGGAATGTGTGAGAAAAACTATCACCTATCACTATTAAGTACTACATATTCATCCTTTTAGGGCAGACCTGGTATCTCAGCAGTAGGATGATTAAAGGTTGTTGTTTTGTTTGAGAAAAAGTGGCGTTTTTACTGTTTTCGTTCACCGTTCGCTTAAATCAACAACGGCTAAAAATGTCTTCATGTCCTACGGATGTGGGTCAAAAGTGGCATCATTGGCAAAATTCTCAAACTGAACGGAACGCTTCACATCGCCAATTTTGCAATTACCAAAAACGCTACCGATCTCAAACTGAGCGCACCATGACAAAACTATTTACACTTCTATACCACTCATTTTATTTGTTCTGTCTGAGCTAATACTAAAAAATACATAGCGTTCTGTGTTTCAGGAATTGAAAGTGCGTTACTTGCTCGTGTTTTGGCCGATAGGTACACTTCACAAAATCTTCTAAACAAAACCATGGATCCATGTTGTCCTGAATAAAAGAGTAGGAGGTTTAAGCCAAAAGCTCCTCAAATATATCTGAAAACCCTACCCATGTTTTTTTATCCTCAGCCACCTTGTGAAGCCAAATCAAAATCCTGGATCCGTTGCTGTGTGTCACGATTACGGAGTTCTGTTACGGTGAAATATCAATAGGATAAATTTTTCATAAATCTTAATGATAACAACAGGGTAACCTTTTGATGCGAACACAACATGAGAACATTCTACTACCGGACTACCAAGGGCACAAAAAAGCGACATCGTTTTATGGTTGATATACTAAAAAGTCGCTTTGATTCCACTTTTTTTCTGCACTGCCAGAGTGTGGAATACTTTGCCCGAGTGGGTGTTTTCCGATAGATACAATCTAGGTGTCTTCAAGTCGAGAGTGAATCGGTATCTTCTAGGCGCGTGCTCCATCGTAGACCGCATAATTGCTTACCGACAGGCGAGATGGCGGTCAAACGCAAGCCCATAACTCAATAAAAAAAGAGAACAAAAAAACGAACTGAATGGATAACTCCAAGAGGCTCTACTATTGCCTCATTTGCCTAAATGCGGTGACATTTTTGAGGTTTCCAATTTACATTTTATTGGAAAAATTAAAGCAATGTAACCGCAAATTGCGAGGTTAGACGTGACTTCTCGGAAAAATGCATGATGCGCACTGCGTGTAGTATGAAAGTGTCCAGTTGAGTAACATTTGAGGTTCACACCCGGATTTAAACTGTCACCCAAGGGCGAAGGGAAATTTCAAATACAGGGTTATAAGAATGCTAAATAATTTTGTAGTATTAAGTATGTAAAACGTAGCCCATGTTCTTTACGTAGAGGTACACTACCCTTGTCAACGTGTATGTAAAATTTCATGATTGTCAAATTATTAGTTAAGGCGTGACAAACAAACAAACTCACATCTTCACACTCCACTTTTATAATATTAGTAATGGGTTACGTATAGTGGCGATGGCGACACAGTGCCCTCCAATGAGTACTTAGTTGGTATGAGCATTTAGACGAGGCGAGACAGTCACTAGAAGCATGATTTGTTTGCTCGCCCATTTACTGTCTCGCCTCATCTACTCATTACGTACCTATAATCAACCCATTAGGATTCATGTGTCTCTACTTTTCATAAGTATACTAGCTGTTCCATGCCACGCTTCGCTGTGGATAAAAAAAAATAGATAAAAAACAATCCTTGATGCGGATTATATATCATGCTAAATGCATTTTTATATATATAGATATTACTTTTTTATGTACGTTTATATGACACAGTTTTCTTAAATTTTGCACACCCCGTTTTTTATTTTTGTATCTATCCTCTCCATTCTAAGGTTGCCTGGAAGAGATCGCTCTAGCGATAAGGCCGCCAGTTGTCGCACTAGTTTTAGGTGTTGTAATCTTTTTGTTTGTGATTTATATTGTGAACAATAAAGAGTTTATCTATCTATCTACTATCTATAACGTCAAACATTTAAATAGTTCAGTTTGTTACAAAATGCAACGATGTTTGTCTACAATTCTTTCAGCAGGCTGATTCAGCTATTTGAAATTCGAATGTTTTCGACGATTACCGATTCGAAAAGTCTTCCGCCTTCGGAAAGAATTCGAAGACGGGAATTTTCCGCGATTTTTCGTCGGAAACATGATCCGAAATCGAAAGTCAAGTTTTTTCGGATACATTCGATTCGAAAGCATTCGAATTTCGGATAGCTGAATTAGCTGCTGGTTTCAAAATGGATTTTCAAAATAACCGTTTCAATCCTTCAAATGCCGGCGAGATACCCACTTATTACCTCTACGAGTACCTATAATGATGAATGATTGGATGAGCTCATACTTTTCGTGTTGTTTACCATTTACCATGCATGTCGTATTAATGCTTTAGCGGTGACCATTTGACCTTTGACTCATTGTATAGGAATGAAGCGTGCGTTCCACGCAACTATTTTCTTATTTCTATCTACAGGGTTATAAGGAAAGGGTATGCTAATCTGAAAAAGGCTCAAAATCATCACGAACAACTTTTACTACGGAACAGACCCGGAAATCGTGAAAAAAAGAAATCAGCTGTTCTAAAATAATAATCTTTTTAATGTATTCACAAAAACCAGATCCTATCCAACTTCCTACTAATCCTTTTATCCTACTTCCTACTAATTTACTATCCTTCCTACTAAATTTTATAAACGCGAAAGTTTGTAAAAATGTATGGATGTATGTTTGTTACTCTTTCAAGCAAAACGGCTGAACGGATTTACATGAAATTTGTAATGAAGGTTCATGGTCTGGATTAACACATAGGCTACTTTTTATCCCGAAAAACTTAAGTAAGTACTTCGTAGGATTTTGAATTTTTGAAGTAAAATGACCCTTCGAGTTTTTGCACCACAACCAGCAGCTAACGCATTTGTCTTGTTTTTAACCGACTTCAAAAAAGGAGGAGGTTATCAATTCGACTGTGTTTTTTTTTAATTTATTTTTTTATGTTTCTTACCTCATAACTTTTGACTGGGTGAATCGATTTTGATGATTCTTTTTTTATTAGAAAGCTGACGCTTCCCATTTGGTCCCATTTCAATTTAGTCCAGTTCTGATAATGGTATCCATGAGAAAACCATTTAAGCATTAAGTACGTGCGCGACAAATAGATGAATAACTCAATAGTCGGTCTTTTGAAGTCGGTTTTTGTTTTTTGTTTTGTAAAAATAATGTTCTTGTTGTAAGTTTTTTTCACTTTTCATTGCATAATCATAATCAAAACAATATGGCGAATCAAAAGCAAGTTTTTACAAAAGTTTTTATCAATGTTATGATTATGTTTACTCCGAATTAGCTTGCGTTTGACCGCTAATTCGACATACCTATTGCGGTCTACGATAGATTATGTTTGCCCAAAAAAAAATCACATATCATTTGAATATTCTACTCGTAGTGGTAATGGTTTCAACCTTATATTAAGTAAATACCTATAGTATTTTTTTGTGATAAATGAAAGTGGACTGGTAAAATAACAACAAAGTTCATTCATCCAGTATTTAGGGCGTTGGTCGGTGGAATAATTTCGGGTTATTCCAGAAACTTCCATTGACTTTCCCCGTACCCCACTCCCGTCACACATTTACAAGGTGTTTTTGAAAAGTGAGGTGATATTATACTTAAAAGTAATGTTCTACACGTCAAAGTGAACAACTTTTGCTACACAAGTTTATTAAATTCGAGAAAAAAGATATTGAATTTCCATACAAAATATTTCGTCACGTGATCAATTTTGTATGGGATTCGATATTTCCTTTCTCGAATTTTGTAAACTTGTTTTCTCAAAGTTGTTCACTTTGACATGTAGAAGAACATCCTACAGAAGAACATCTACCTGACCTATAGGTCAATTAGTAGGTATACCTACTTCCCTGACTTCTATGGTGTTCTCGAATAGTTACCTGGTCCGGCCGGTGAGGGAGACGGCACATCGACGTCGCTTCCAGCAGCTCCAGGGCCATGCTAGCTATTTCTGTCGCGTGCTTGGTGCCTGCAAAAAATAAAAATTGAACAATTTTTGTTTTTATAAATTTAAGTATTATCAAATTAAAACGTTAAAAACCCCAACTAGAAAATATTGAAAATCTTTAAATAGTTAAATCGATTTTATTGCATCATTGCATAGATCACGCGATTGATTCTCTTTTCAAACAAAAAAAATAATGTCAAAATCGGTTCTCCCTTTGGGAAGCTAAGTACGATGTTATAGTGTAGAATGACACCAAGACACACATGCTTTTAACATTTATATAGCGATAAGGCCGCCAGTTGTTGTACTAGTTCTAAATGTTATTAATGTTATTATCCATCTCTCTGCAATTTCTGATGTGAACAATATAGTTTTCCTATCTTTCTAACAAAAATAAGTACCTAAGTTGTTCGTAAGGGCCGACTATATAGCCAAGGTTCAAGAGTTTTTGGCCGCTGCGCTTGAAGGCACAGCCACGTGGCAGTCTGATCCGGCTTGGCCACTGTTGGTCAAACAACCGGATCTGCATTTTCTAGTATCATCAGAACAACGTTAATGCCCACATACATTGCGCAAGCGGTGTGCATCGTTGGTGCACAGGGTGCAGGCCAGCCCCAACGCCGTCCTGGCGATGATGGCCAGCAGGCTGGACTGCCCGTATATCCGGCATGGCTGCGATAGGCATGTCGCTGTCCCGATGCCGGATAGAAAATTGTAAAATTAAATGTGTATTTATTTTGACATGTTGATTTTTTATTTTTTGTATAATTTTATTTTTATTATTTGACATTTAGTTTTTAATTTCATTTTAATTTTATTTGATTGCAATATTTAGTGTGTGTGTGTCTGTAATTGCCTGAATAAATGATGATTTATTATTTTTATACATGCATGGTCACCGATACGTGAACATCCGAGAGTCCGAGACCCTATTCTTGGACGCTCGAGATTATCTCCATCACTCTCACTCTCATGACATTTCTTATGAGAGTGACAGTGATCGAGATATCTCACTCGCCAGAATAGGGCTCCAGTGATAAGGAAAAGGTATGAAATTATTAATTAACGGCTTATAATTTTAAATGGGGGTGATAATTATGACTTGCGCTGACATCTGGTTTGGGGTGTATTGTGCATTGCCCCCCAACTGCCAGCTTACCCAAACCAGCCGAGCTCCCTAAAATAACGGAGCACGGCCTGGGGTCGCTGGCACACCTCATCCACTTGCATTGCGCCAGGTGTTGTGGTACTTGAGACTTGTTGTGTGGTGTCTTTAAGGAGCCACGACCTTGATCTTATATCTTCAGTGGCCTTACAGTCTTCAAGTCGAGAGTGAATTGGTATCTTCTAGGCAAGCGTGCTCCATCGTAGACCGCATCATTGCTTCCCATCAGGCAAGATGGCGGTTAAACGCACGTCTATCTATACTAATAGGTATTATAAAGAGGAAAGATTTGTACTTATTTTTGTATGTTTGTGTTGAATAAACTCAAAAACTACTGGACCGATTTCAAAAATTCTTTCACCATTAGAATGCTGCATTATCCCTGAGTAACATAGGCTATATTTTATACCCGTGCAAAGCCGGGGCAGGTCTCCAGTCATTGAATAAAGAAAAAATATAATCTTCTTAGATATATATAAAAATGAATCGCTGTTCGTTTGGCTCGCTAAAACTCGAGAACGGTTGGACCGATTTCGCTAATTTTGATCTTGATATATTTGTAAAAGTACAGGGAAGGTGAGAAACATGAATAAGAATTAAAGAAAAATATAATAGGTACTAAAATCGACAATTTGATTTTCTAATACAAACTGTTCCTACCTGTGAAACATTTGATGTTCGTCCTATCGGTACGGTAAACTCGGGATGTCCGATCTCTTTTGTCTTTTTAGAAATAAAAAAATATGTCACTTGGTTGTCAAATATTTATAGGCGTGTTCAGAAATTGGTCCGATCTTTTTAGTCTGTTTTGTTGTTTTTTTTTTGTTTTGTTTGCTTTAAAACAGGGAAGGTTTAAAAGTAAAAAAAAACAGCGGGTGAAACCGCCGGGGGCAGCTAGTAATACAAATAAATAAAATCTATATACTTAAGACCTACCACACTCACCGTTCCTCACAGGCAGCCCCGACGCCACCATGTAAGAGTCGCCGATGGTCTCAATTTTGTACACGTCGTAGCACTCTATCCTCTCGTCGAACAGCTTGTACACCGAGTTCAGGAAGCTTATCACCTGGAAACAGAAGTTCAATCAATCAACTCAATCTTCAATCATCCCACTGTTGGGATACCAGGTCTACCCTCGAAAGTTGAAACTCGATCGAAAGTTGATCGACAAATTGTATGAAAGAGCTGTTTTTAAAAGCTTTTATTTAACTTGCAAAGTATGTAAATCACACCTCGTGTTGACGCCGCTGGTGATAATAGGGCTGGCTCATTCCTCGCTAAAAGAACTTGTTTTTCAAAATATTTCTCACATAATTTGGGAATGATAGTGATCTTGTAACAACAGAAATTGCATCGTTTTTTCGAATTCAAATTTGTGCCAGTGTTACGGTGTCAAGATCGCACAAAAATCTCGAAAACGGTTATTGAGTCACTACGTAAGTAAGTTAATATCCTAAGTTTTATAGTTATCAAACTTTTCATCAACATTGGGCTTTACCTACATAAGATACTCGTATAAAGTTTTGACATTGATAGATAGATAGATAGATAGATAAACTCTTTATTGTTCACACCATAAATTACAAACAAAAGAATTATATCACATAAAACTAGTGCGACAACTGGCGGCCTTATCGCTAAAAGCGATCTCTTCCAGGCAACCTTAATAATTGACAAAGACATTGCTTAGTACTGCGCACTACATTTTTGTATTGCACAAGTTAATCGACATTTGTTAATCTTAGCAACTGCGAAGCATAGTTTATAACTGATCCCCATTATCTTAAAGTCAATATCTTTTAGGGTTCAGAACCAAAATGGTAAAAAAAACTTTTATGGTGACACTCCGGCCTTTGTCCGCCCACTCCAATTGTTACAGCCAATTGTTTGTATAGAAATCACGTAAGAACGCATTCCCCGTGACGTGGCTGAAGTTTGCCACCACATTATTTAGCTATAATATCACGCCACACTAATTGTGGTAGAATAACGATTGTCAAAGAAACAAAGACGAGTTCAACTATTACAAACATTACTAAATAAAACAAAACTAATCTAAAATAATTGCAAAGAAAATCAAAGAAAGATCATCACATCGCAATGAAGCCGAATCGCTGTAAAAAGTTACCAAAATGTAATGCTAGTGCATCAATATAGTTATTTCGCGCATCAAAATTTTCACTCATTATAAAACATAGCAGATACAATTACTTTTTTACGAAACGAAACAGATTTTCAAAGAATTTTAAAAGACTTTTTAATTGAAAAGGCTTACTACAAAATTGAAGACTTCATCTGTGATAAAGTCTCTTTACGTAAATTGTATTTAGACTGTAATAATAATACTTGACTGATTATACCTACTATTGTAGTTATTTTATACATTGATATTTTGACATTGCAAATATTTTATATAATTTTTGACATTCTATTAATATTATTTTCTTTGACATTTAATTTATTGTGTATTAATTTATTCGTAAAAATTGTATTTGACATTCATAAGTGTACATTGATGTACCCATATTTGAATAAATTATTTTGAATTTTGAACGGAAAAAAATCGAAATACATTCCGAAGTTCAGAGAACATTTAACATTTATTATATTTTAATTTTCTGAGACAAACAGTATTCGCCGCTGCAATTACTTTCAACGAAAGCATTCCTTTTTTCCTCCACAATTGTGAGTACATTATGAAAACTCTAATTGAACTAGTCAGTAGTCACCCCATTTTTCCGTTTAGGTAATAGCTATGTAGCTATACTGAATCAATGCTGGTGCTGGTAGGTATATAAAACCAAATGAAATCGAAAAGGTCAGTAGTGCCGTTTGAACGTCTCCGCACGATTCTGCGCATTGAGTTCATTCTCTCCACTCCAGTCTCAGAGCTCAGTCGGTCGCAAGTTTAAGCAAATTGTTGCAAAAATATGTGTCAAAAGATGTCGTACGTTGTGAGTTTATGTGTGGTCTTGTTTGCGAGCCAAGTGGCGATGGTACCTGTGAATCAAGGATCATCAGGACAAATATCAGAGTCGCCAGCAACGGGAAAGGAAGCTTTATCCAGAATCAATCCATTCGAAGAAGAAAAACCTAGAAATTCAGAAGTTAGAATGGGTCATCTCGACCAGATCAGCAAGGATAGACTGGACCGGTACGAGCCAGAATCACTTCTGATGAAGATGCAAGTTCTATCCAGGATTAAGAGAGCAGCGCTTGAAGATAATAAATGTGCAATTGGATTTGTAAGGCTTTGGGGACGGTGTATCAGTTGTCAAGAGTAAGTATATCTACTATATTAGAGAACCTTTAACACTATGATTCTACGATATACAATAGAAATAGGGCCAAAATTTGAAGGCGTTTTATATGACGGGACTAAACAAACTGATAATACATTTGACTTTGTCAGAATATTGTTTGTGTATTTGTGTATACGAGACAAGGACTTCAAAACTTTTTTGGAAAATTTAAATATGTCATCAAAAGCCTTCAAACTTGAGCCAATTTTTTATATTTTCTATAACCACGTTAGTTTCCATAGTAAGTTTATAGCAAAAAAATCAGAGCACAAACATTAAGAACATCAAATTAAGTCGTCGAAATGATGTCATTCGTTTCTGAATGGCAATATTTACGACAACCCAGTTTCGCAAGTGTCACAATGATGTGGAAATGAATAATCTAATTAATTAAATACCTAACATAGTCGCAGAGAATGGGTACCTTTCAAAAGCTTCAATTTTGTGTATTTAAACGTTTCGTAAATTATGAAATTAAAGGATTTACAAATGTCATTCAACTTGTGAGCAATACAAAAAATATTGTGCGCAGTACCACAGCAGTACTAACAAATGTAGATAATTAACAAATATTTTTTAATAATTTATAATTTCTAACTAAATTTTGCTAACTTTTTTTTTTTTATAGGCGCAAAGATGATCCAATAACAATTTTTCTCGAACTTTAGTCTTAAAAATACTTATTGTTACAGATACACGGAAAGAACATCACGTGACTGCCCGACAAACAACGGATGAATACTATTTGGACAAACGAAATGATTATTTTGTTTTGCTCTAAAAATTAGAGCTACAAGCAATTTTAAATGTGGTTTATATCCACTAGCTTTCTCAGTATTTATATCATACTAGCTGCACCCGGCGGTTTCACCCGCAGATTTTTATTTTTTTATTTTTAAACCTCCCCTGAACTTAAATAATACAAATATTTCAAGACCTAAATTAGCGAAATCGGTCCAGCCATTCTCGAGTTATAGCCAGCCAAACGAACAGCGATTCATTTTTATATTTAAGACTAGCTATACCCGGCGGTTTCACCCGCAGATCTTCATTTTTTATTTCGTTTTACTTTTAAACCTTCCCTGAACTTCCACAAATATTTCAAGATTAAAGTTAGCGAAATCGGTCCAGCCTTTCTTGTGTAGCCAGACAAACGAACAGCGATTCATTTTCATTCCTACGAAGAAGAAAAAGATTTGTTTTCCGATTAATTATATTTTAAAATGACAGGTGTCAAAGTGACATCTGTCAATAGGTAATATTAATAAATGCAGATTTGTATTTACGAAGAACGCAGAATCTGATGAATTTGGGATCATCATGAATACTGGCATAACGGGAGAGAGGCCTATACCCAGCAGTGGGATAGAGAGGCCTGTGAATGATGATGATGATGATGATGAATACTGTTTCGTTATTATAATGGGCGTGGTCCAAAAATAAACCGCGACTTTTACTTTCTCCGTGCTCAATGCTTTTCTGAACGTCAAATGAAACTATGTGTTTAGTAATGAATGGTACCTTAATATAATTATTGTCGAAATTACAAGAAATGTAAGAAGAATGTTTGAATGCTAACTTTTTAAACTTAATTTAGGTAGGTACCTAAATCTAACATTTTCCATATGTAAAAGGTGTCCAAAATGAGTATCGAGTGTTTGTTAGTACATTCAAACAAAAACTACTAGTAAGTATAATCAAGTAATTTTTAACACGCTTTTATTAGTTTCACCTGTGTTTTTGTAACCGACCCTTTTGGACTCGATTTGCCCTACTTTGAACGATCAAATTTAATCCAAACTTTGCACACCTGTCAAAGACCGATGACAATGCGTGTTTTTAGTTTTTTTTTTAAATTTAATTTGATTTTATTAGGAGATATAAAGGAAAATTATTTTCAAAAAACAATGTGTTCAAATGGTAACCGTTACGCGGCTGACACTCTTCCAACCTCTTTGGACACCTTGTATTTGATACCAGATTGTTTGTTATTTCATTAATAATGCATTTATTTTATAATTCATTAATCATTAATAACACATATTATATATAAATTTTCAAATTATTATGACCTTAATTTACTTAAAGATCGTTAGTAGAAGTAGGTACTTATCTTATATAATATAATATAATTTAATTTTTTTATTCGAAAAATACTTAATTTTGTTGTTTCTACTTTGTATCATTTATTTTAATGTCAATCAACGTGATAAGATTTTTAGACGTAATAAATATCTTATTTTGTACTTTATTAGTGAAAATAAAAAGATATTCATCTTTAACAAAGTGTTTTACTAGTTTTTTCTTTGTGTTCGAATTGAAGTAACAGACTAGAAGCTTGCGGCCACAGCCCAAGAAATATACATAACTTATTTAAATGATTAATTAGGTACTAGCTGCGCCTCTCGGTTTCACCCAACATCCAATAAAACTGGAACCGTTAAATTTTCCAAAATAGTAACCTAATTGTTAATTTAGGGTATAGGTACAGCTGTTCTACAGAAAAATGTCAATGATTCACGACAAAATGTATGGAACAGCTGATTTTTTTTCACGATTACCGGGTTAGCCCTATAATAAAAATTGTTCACAATAATGAGTACTATGAGCCCTCTTCGGTTTTGCATTTCCTTTTCTTAGAACCCTGTATAATTTGAGATGAGATGAGATGATGATACGAAGGCTAAGCCGCCTGTCCTCTGATAAGTGAAGTGTAAGTGTCAAAATCAAAATATTTTTATTGCGATACTGTGTACATAAAGATCTTAAAATAAAGTAGTCTCAACAGTAGACCCATACCGGGCGTGCAACATTTGGTATAATATTGTGGTCACCAAAACGAACGAACCTACGAACCTATGAACGAAATAACATTATTATGAATTATTAGGAAGTGAGAAACTTATCTTGTAAATAACCTAATAACAAAATTAAACATGTACTTATCTAAAGTAATAACAAATAATAATAATAATAACAAATTTATAGAATAGAATAACACACGATAGATTATAATATTAGTAAAATAACAAATAATTTTTATTACCAATAAATGTCTAAATCTGTGTCTGAATTGTGAGTAGCTTTACTTTTTTTTATGTATTATAATTGAGTTACGTGACGAGCAAATCGCTCGCCTGATAATAAACGTTACGTTTGCCCATAACAGGTCTGCGCCACCCAGAATTTTGAACTCGCCGAATTCAAGACCCTGCGCGGCACAGCACTGCGCTCGTCACCCTGAGATATGAGATGTTTAATCTCCCATTTGCCCTGAAATTTCACTAGAAACAATGCCCTTCCAACCGAAACACAGTACCTAATGTTTGCACATTATTGCTTGGCGGTGGAATTACTGGCAAAGGCTCTGCAAAAGAGCCCTACCACTACAAAAGCTAGGAATAAACTATAGTCCTCAGTTATTTTGTATCATTGCCCGAAACAACTTCAGTAAACCTACTAGATAGATAGATAGATAGATAAACTCTTCATTGTTCACCCCATAAATTACAAACAAAAGGACAAGGACAAGTAACGTAAGTTGGACCTAATGCTCATAATAAACCTACTACCTATTAGTAAGATTAGCGAGATTGTGAGAGTAGTCTGTAATACTAGTGAGATAGAAAGGTGAGATGAGATAGTAGAACAGTAGATTATCTAAGCAATTCCTAAGGCTACATCACAGTTCTATTTCGGTATCTCATGAGGTAAGATCAGTTGCATTGAACGCAAGTCTATGACGTACGGGCTTCCCCGACACGTGCGCGGCGCGCGGCGGGAGTTATTCATTCGCATGCTACTGCAATGTAATTAGTCAATGTGACATTGACGTAAACATATCAGTCTACAGAGTTATAGTGCAAGGGTATTCCATACATTTTGTCGAGTGTCATTGGCATTTTTCTATGGAACAGCTGATTTTTAAGCTATTGCATAGATTCTATCGCGGGCCTTGAGCGTGGAGACCGAAGCCAGAAATTCCGTAACGAAAATAACCTAAGGCACAGCGGTGATACTTTTTAGTTTTGCCATCTATCGATGAATAGCAGAACTTTTAATGACTTTTTGAAATATCACGCTTGTCTCTTTAGTTCAGCAACTCGCCTCTAGGTGGCATTGGTTAATGAAATAATTATAATTATAATTGCATAAGTTGATAAAAAATGCTATGCAATATAGCTTTACCGCGGCAGTCCCCGAGCCACACTTCTTTTTTTTTGTGATTTCAGGGTCGGTGCCATAGTAAAAGTTGTTCAAAATAATGAGTACTATGAGCCTTTTACGACTTAGCATACTCTTTCCTTATGACCCTGTGTGTTAGGCTACTATTTTTTCCGATTCTACCCGATGTCCGATTAAGCTGAAAGCACTGACATCAAAGGGAAGACAGATAGTCTTCATACAAAACACAATTTAAAGATGCGGCATAGAATATTTTTAACCCCCGACGCAAAAGAGGGGTGTTATAAGTTTGACGTGTCTGTCTGTCTGTCTGTCTGTCTGTCTGTGGCATCATAGCGCCCGAACCACTGAACCGATTTCAGTTTAGTTTTTTTTGGATGAAATGAGACTTAATCGAGAGTGTTCTTAGCTATGTTTTATAAAAATAGATTGAGCTGTTTAAGAGTTATGGTGGGTTAAAGTGGGGATGGAAGAACCAAAATTCTACAAATGTGCCCAAAATGGTTGTCAAATGAAAGATAAGATATTTTATCAGTGGTAGGACTGTCTAGATTTTTTTTTATTAATAATAAAAAAAAAAATAATAAATAAAAAAAAAAAAACAATTAATATACCAATGTTGGTACTAACATACAAAAAGTATTAAATAAAAACTTAAATTAAAAATTTAAAAAACCCCTGACACAAAAACCTACCTAAAAAAAGTACGAAATAATAATTTGATTTATTTAACAACCTGTACATAAAAACTAAAACACCGCTAAAAATATTAATAATTACAACAAAATATTAGTTAGTTACAAAGAAAACGTCGCGTCGGGGGGACCGTTTCTAAATATTAGTATTTACAACTAAGCTACCACGATGAGTATAACTCCTGACTGATTAGTATACCCCCCCCCCCCCCCCCCCCCGACGCGACGTTTTCTTTGTAACTAACTAATATTTTGTAATTATTAATATTTTTAGCGGTGTTTTAGTTTTTATGTACAGGTTGTTAAATAAATCAAATTATTATTTCGTACTTTTTTTAGGTACCTAGGTTTTTGTGTCGGGGGTTTTTTAAATTTTTAATTTAAGTTTTTATTACCATAGACAACCTGATTTCACTATACTGTGGGCTTAAGGATGGCAAACGGCCTTTGATCTCAGTGGCTGAAAGGAAAACTCCGATGACAGTGCGATAAAAGCTAGTGTTTTAAATTTGTCGGCGCTCTGAGCCAATTATTATTTAGAGTGGTAAAGAAACGTAACTGACAGTGACAGCTGCTAAGCGGCTGACGTTTACCACTGCAACTACGAACTCTAAAAGCGCGGGAAACGATACTTTAGGGATCTCGAGCAGAGCCACAAGGGCAAGGGTTGATAGTTAAGGTGGATACGTAGAAAGCTGATTACAATAGTTGCAATTACATGTGGAATTACAGTGGCGGTCATAGAATCTTATTGTATCGTGTACCTATGCGCGTTAAACGTGTGTTGCAAGTAATGGTTTTATAGAACCTAACTACATGCCCACATTATGAACAGAACCGCTCGACAATACCTAACTTCTGATAATAATTGGCAACACCTCAACCTATGAGTGCCTTTAATTTTTTTTTTATAATAACTTCTTAATATTTATACTCACTTGGTATGGAGTAGAGACAGCTGCAATAGCTGTGAAGCCGACGATATCGCTGAAGTAAACGGTCACGGAAGCGAAAAACTCGGCTGGGACCTGCAAAATAACAAGATTGTAACTCAAAAATAGTGTGTTTAGAAAAAAAAAACACTAAAATGATACATAGGCCAGAGTGTCATGAGACTGCCCCACACATCATTATGATGTATGCAGGGTTATTCATAAAGGGTATGCTAAGCCGAAGAGGGCTCATAGTACCTACTCATCATTATGAACAACTTTTACTATGAAACCAAACCCGAATTCGCGGAAATAAAATCAGCTGTTCCATAGAAAAATGTCATGTCATTGACATTTTTCTCAACAAAATATAAGGAACAGCTGATTTTATTTTCGCGAATTTCGGGTTGGTCCCATAGTAAAAGTTGTTCATACTGGTAATGATGAGTACCTACTATGAGCTCTTTTTGGCTTAGCATACCCTTTATGAATAACCCTGTAGTATCTTAATATATATAAATCTCGTGTCACAATGTTTGTCCTCAATGGACTCCTAAACCACTTAACCGATTATAATAAAATTCGCACACCATGTGCAGTTCGATCCAACTTGAGAGATAGGATAGTTTAAATCTCAAATTATAGTTGACGTTCTCGGTAAAGGCCACGTAAAAAGTACCCGCAACCGACGAGCTTGTATGAAAACACTTATGAAAGTAGAAGAAGCGAAAGACATATGTCAGGATCGTAGCAAGTGGAGGGATGTAGTCTCTGCCTACCCCAATGGGAAAGAGGCGTGATAATATGTATGTATGTATGTATAGTCGCAATTTTAATTTATTGCAAATTATATATAAACTGATAGTTTTTACTATAAATTGACAAGTTAGCATCAACATACTACGGTTGCTATAGTTACGCAATATTTGACAGGACAACGTCTGTCGAGTCAGCTAGTAGTAATATAAAGGTATAGTCTGTATCGTCAACTCGAGCACAGTCGTAATTCTAACTATTGCTAATTTTATACTAAAACTATATCTACTGTAATTTTATCTGACGCGACTCGTACACGTGAGTACCTACGTACAAACGCATTAGACATTTTCTCAGAATTCCCATACATTATTGTGTATGGAGGCAACTTTGAAGTCCTATAATTATAAGGGTTCTTCCTTAATGCTTAATTAGAAGGAAAATACTCGTACCCTATGTTTAAAATGGATGCCGTAATTATTTGATTACTAGCGGCCCGTCCCGGCTTCGCACGGGTAGACTTTGGGTTAAACGTAGAGTAAATTGAAATCGGTGCAGTCGTTCACGCGTGATGGCGTGACCAAAGGTGTTGAGAATAATTATAGGAACTCTTTGTTATAACCTCTATTCTCATGCTATTGCGTAACTATAGCAACCATAGTTTGTTGATGCTAACTTGTCAATTTATAGTAAAAATTATCAGTATAAAACGCACACTGTTTTGATAGATATGATTGAATTTGAACTTTGTACAGAGGTAATAAAGTGCAAATTGACTCTTGGACGTTAGGAACATACCTACATTGCTTAAACAGTGAGTGCTTGCAATTCAATATGAACTTTATACAATAGCAATAAAGCTCGTTTTAGTTAGAAAACGTTTGTATGGGAAAAATAAAAGGGCTGTTTTTAGGGTTTTTCAATATTTCTGAGAGATTTTCTTAATATTTTTTTCCGTAAGAACCTTCTCCTAATAATAACAAATACAACAAAAAAAGAATTAGTGAAATCGGTCCAGCCATTCACGCGTGAGGCCGTGACCAAGGAAAACGGGTTTCATTTTTATATATATAGTAGATGTGTCGGTTATATGTCGGTCTTGCGTAAGAATTAATCATAGAAACTGGGCCTTGAATCCAGAAATTCTGTAACGAAAATTTTAATAACCTAAGCCACACACCGGTGATACTTTTTAGTATTGCCATCTATCGATGAATAGCAGAACTATTAATGACTTTTTGAAATATCACGCTTGTCTCTTTAGTTCAGCAACTCGCCTCTAGGTGGCATTGGTTAATGAAATAATTATAATTGCTTAGGTTGATAAAAAATGCTATGCAATAAATAGCTTTACCGCGGCAGTCCCCGAGTGCCACACGTCTTTTCTTTTAGTGTCGTACCTACACCTATACACATATCTACACCTATACCTACATGTTTATATGTACCTAACCTACATAGAAACATGTTGTCAATATTTATTGTGTAAGCTAAGCCGAAATAGGTCCTTTTTTGTCTCCGTTTCCGGGTTGGTCCCATAGTAAAAGTTGTTCATAATGATGAGTAGGTACTATGAGCCCCATTGGGCTTGGGTTATCCTTTCCTTATTGACCTGTTACACTGACAAAAAAAATGTCACGAAGGAGATGGAAGAGATTCTTGCCCAGAATCGGGACAAGGAAGTTAAAAACTACGTCTCACGATATTACCAGCTATCCTTAAAGAACCGTTAAACTTTAATAAATATAATTATTTTTACAAAACAAAAAAACAAAAATCGACTTCAATAGACCGACTATTGAGTTATTCATCTATTTGTCGCGCACGTACTTAATGCAAATTTAAGACATAAAAGGTTTTCATGGGTACCATTATCAGAACTGGACTAAATTGAAATGGGACCACACGGGAAGCGTCAGCTTTCTAATAAAAAAAGAATCATCAAAATCGATTCACCCAGTCAAAAGTTATGAGGTAACAAACATAAAAAAAAAACATACAGTCGAATTGATGACCTCCTCCTTTTTTGAAGTCGGTTAAAAAAATAGCCAATGTTTCAATCCAGGATCAAAGCGACATTAATTTCTAATGTCCTCCAAATCCGTTCAGCCGTTTTTGCATAAAAACTTTCACATTTATTTTACAATAATTTTAAAACACACATAACTTAACACACATTTATAATATTAGTAGGGATATAATAAAATCCCATAAAAAGTACCTATTAGGCCCAAGTTTGAAGGCATTTTAGGACAGATCTAAACTAACTAAAAATATATCTGTCTTTATCATTGCAAGCCATTAGACAAGGATGCCAATAGTTTCAGAAAATTTAGATCTGTCTTAAAGAAAAAAAGCCTTCAAACTTGGGCCTATTAACCTAATATTATTGTTAATGGATTCGACAAGCGTAAACAGCGCTTTGAAAATATTCTTTTATTCCCTCAGGAAAAGTTTTATCCGCTAGTTTAGATATAGGTTTAGCAATTAACAAAGTTTTTTAATAAACCAAATTCATCACAAACTTCCTAAAGGAATGCGAAGTTTTCACAAAGTTTAATTAAAATAATGCTGTTCGAGTACGGCTTCTCGGATAATTTGCGAAGTTTTGACCAAGCACGTACCTACTTATGTTTTATTTATAAATATATTTTTTCTGAGTAAGAAGGCCCCTTAGCTATTTATTTAATTTAATTGAAAACTAGGAAAATGTATGGGAATAACATTCCTATAATCTATTTAATATTATTATTTATTTTTCATTTAAGATGGTTTTTTAAACAATCCTACCAATTTTCAGCTGGGTGGGAATTTATGTACCCTCGAATTTCTAAATTGACTGGACTATTGAAGATTCTATTTTCTATGACAGAAATGTCATTCCCATACACTGTCATAGCTTTCTATAGAGTTTCCATTATGAAATTGCAACTTGGCTAGGAGAGCTGAAGCCTTATTTTTGCAAATGAGATATTATACAGGGTTATTCATAAAGGGTATGCTAAGCCGAAAAGGGCTCATAGGTCTCATCATTAAAAAAAGATCATTAGGAAAATGTCAATGACACTCGACAAAATGTATGGAAGAGCTGATTTTTTTTTGGCGAATTCTGAGTTGGTCCCATAGTAAAAGTTCATAATGATGCGTACTATGAGCCCTTATGGGCTTAGCATACCCTTTATGAATAACCCTGTATAGCTGTCACTGTCGCTCTCATTGGAAATTTCATGACAAAAAGAAACCGACTATAGTTTACCTGTTGTGTTTGCTTCAGTTGCTTGGCCACGCTCGCCGGCAGCATCTGGTAGAGCAGGGAGTCGCTCAGCTCCTTCTCGTATTCCAGCTCTCTGGCTTTCTCCGATAGATTTCTGGAGTAAACCTGTCCAATACGGAGAAATACATATTTCATTATTTACCATACATCAAAATAGCATATTTTAATACTAAAACTAAGCGAAATAACACTCAGTAGTAAAAGGTAGTACTTATCGTACAAAATTAAAGAGAAAACCCCTAAAATCGCAAGCCCTGACTAAATGCCAATACCACGCGACAAAACAGATGGAACAGATGTTATTTTTCGAATTTTCAGGATTGGTCAATTGTTTATAATGATGAGTACCTACTAAAACTCTTTTTTTTTTGGGATTTTTGGCACTAATACCCTTAATAAGGCCGCCCTCGGTACTACCGAATGTAATATAATAATCTACTATGTCTTTTTTCACTTGTAATTTATTTGGTGTAGGTACTAACAAAATTCAATACCCACAACTTTTTTTCTTAGTTTTTTTTGCCATATCTATGCTATTAACCTCATATTATAATTTTAAAATAATTACCTGAATGGTGTTAACCGCGTTTCTGACCAGAGCTATAATGATGGGGGACACGAAACACACCAGGACCAGTATCCCGGAGCAGATCACCTCGCTCCGTCTCGCTTCCGTGAGGTTCTCGTTCACTCGATCCCTGTAATTAATAGAATACCTATCGTTTATTATCCAAAAAGTCACAGTTTCCTATTCCAAATTCAAAACCGACCGACGGACCTCCACAATTCGATACACTAGCGGTTCCATAGAAAAATATCAATGGGACTTGACAAATCTATGGAACAGCAGATTTATTTTCACGAATTCCGGGTTGGTCCAGTAAAAGTTGTTCATAATGATGAGTACTAGGAGCCCTTTTCGGCTTAGCATACCCTTTATGAATAACTCTGTGGAGGTAAATAAAATAGCTGCTGTTCTTACGGTCAATGAAACAAATTGTCACGCTTGCGAGTCACATCGACTCAAGTGACCTACTCCGCGCCTCACTCACTGCCAAGGCCGCTCGCCGCCCGGTTAAGTACCCGCGGTTCATTCACCACCTCTATATTTAGTTTCGTGGTCCTCAACCTATTTTCAACTGGGACCGCTTTGATTTTTTTGGTAAAAAAAAACTGTGCCAACCAATGAAAACCAACGTGGTTTTGATTTGACACGTGTTATAAAAGAATGTTATTTTGCAAGTATTCCCGTGTTAATAATAACAAAATGTATCTGTCTGAAATAAAACTTTTAAAATGAATGAAATGAAAAGTTAATGTAACATCCACATTATTTGAAATCTTCATCAGACCAGTGTCCATCGGGTGTTGTCTGTGTGTTGTGTTGTTCATCAAATCAAATTAATTATATTTAGTCTTGTATTTTATTTGGTGTGCAATAAAGATATATTCTATTCTCTTTCGAGGACTACATTTTAGCTCTTGCGGGCCACTGGTTGGGAACCACTGATTTAGTTTAATCATACGATACAAACACTTGCATAACATTTCGTATTGCATGCATTTGTTTTATCTCAGGAAGGCACGTGTTTATTAGTATAAGCCCCCCCGCCCTCTCAGTCCCCCGCGGTCATACCCCCGCACCTCTGTACCGCGCAGGCGAGGACTAAGATACACGGTTTGGCTATAGTTGTGATTCGCGTCTCGGCAAATACTAACCAAGGTCTGGGTCACATATAGGGTTGCCAACTTTATGACAAAAATTAAAGTATATTTCGTTGTGAGAAGAGAAATGAACCGACTTTTGTTTTTTGCGCTCTTAGCTTCGAGCAACCGGCAATAAATAAAATTATTGACACAAAAAATCAATAAAATTATACCATGTCAAAAATATTTTTATACTTCTCTTGGTCTTGAAAAAAACAGTAATTTGCATACTTTCTTTTTGACTAACAGTAAACAGTATTAATATTAATGTATAGCTGACAGCCCTAGTTCCGTGCACATAAATTACGTAAAACATTGTGCAAGTGAGTGATCGTACACACAGCTGAGCCAACGTGGCGTCGCGTCAACTCGCGTCGTATAATCTGGCCGGGCGCGCGGCGCTTGGCTCTGTGCCAAGATGATGATTGATGATGTAGCCGGCTGCTGATGTTGGGTGACGTCATGACGTGACGTGGTGTGACGTTGTGGGGACACGCCTTTACGATTCACGTAGGTTATTGAATTGAAATTGAAAGAAAAGAAAAAAGTTTTTAAGTAAAACACGCTCGTGTTGGCTAATCGTACAAAAACTTGCATTTAACCTACGTGAATCGTAAAGGCATGTGTCCAGAACCCTGTATTTGTTTTATGATGCCTAGATAAACGGATTTACAAGGATTTACGATAAACAGGGGGAGGGGAGAGGGATAAACGGGGGGGGGAGGCTTTTATCCAGCACAGGGACACAATCGTCAGCCCGTTATCGCCCACTGCTGAGCACCGGAGCGAGCATAGGCCTCTCTTTTTGTACGCCACTCATCCCGGTCCTGTGCCGATCTTGTCCAGGTTCGACCCGCGATTTTTGTTATGTCGTCGACCCAACAAGCTGGAGGTCGCACAATGGGCTGAGAAAAAAAAAGATAAACGATTTATAAACTGTTTGTTGGTACCGTATGTTCTCTCGGAGCTGCTTCTGCACGGCACGCAGTTTGTCGAGAAAGGTAGCAGTCTGGTCGAAGTAGTCGATGGCGTCCGTCACGCTGCCGTCTTGGTGCTTGTTGTCCATTATTTGCTGATTTCTGAAATCAAAACAATGTTTTTATTTTACAGGAGTATGTAGCTGTTTCCCTGGTTTTTAGAATGTGATGTCTTCAAGTCGCAAGTGAATCGATTTGTTCTAGGCGCGCGTGCTCCATCGTAGACCGCACCATTGCTTACCATCAGGCGAGACAGCGGTCAAACGCAAGCCTATCTCAGAATAAAAAAAAATATTACAAATGCTAGAAAACTTACTTCTTTTCCAGCACCTGATACTCCGGACTGTCCTCCTTGATGTCCTTGTGCAGCGGTATCAGCGAAGGCACCAGGTTCAATGTGTTATCCAGGAGGTCTCTCCCCAGCACCATGTGGGCTATGAACCTGTAAGCCGTAACATTTCCTTGTTGGTTCTTTCTACAGGGTTTTAAGGAAAGGGTATGCTAAGCCGAAATGGGCTCATAGTACTCGTCATCTATCTATATATTTAAAAATGAAACCCGTTTTCCTTGGTCACGGCCTCACGCGTGAATGGCTGGACCGATTTTACTAATTCTTTTTTTGTTGTATTTGTTATTATTAGAAGAAGGTTCTTACAGTAAAAATATTAAGAAAATCTCTCAGAAATATTGAAAAACCCTAAAAACAGCCCTTTTATTTTTCCCATACAAACGTTTTTTAACTAAAACGAGCTTTATTGCTATTGTATAAAGTTCATATTGAATTGCAAGCACTCACTGTTGTTTAAGCAATGTAGGTATGTTCCTAACGTCCAAGAGTCAATTTGCACTTTATTACCTCTGTACAAAGTTCAAATTCAATCATATCTATCAAAACAGTGTGCGTTTTATACTGATAATAATTTTTACTATAAATTGACAAGTTAGCATCAACAAACTACGGTTGCTATAGTTACGCAATAGCATGAGAATAGAGGTTATAACAAAGAGTTCCTATAATTAATTATTCTCAACACCTTTGGTCACGCCATCACGCGTGAACGACTGGACCGATTTCAATTTACTCTACGTTTATCCCAAAGTCTACCCGTGCGAAGCCGGGACGGGCCGCTAGTTATGAATAATTTTTACTCTGGGACCAACCCCGAAAACAAGTTGAAAAATAACCTGAAAATAGTCGAAAAATGTCAACGACACGAGACAAAATGTATAGAACAGTTGATTTTTTCACGATTTCAGGGTTTGTTCCATAGTAAAAGTTGTTCATAATGATGAGTACTATGAACCTCTTTCGGCTTAGCATACCCTTTCCTTATAACCCTGTATAATGTTGAACCAAATCTCGAATTTCAAAATGAACCTCTTAAGGTATGTATTCGACTCGCTGGTCACATGACATTGTAAAGGCGGCAGGAAGGCAGTGGATGAGACTGGCACAGGACCGAAAAAGATGGCAAGCTGAAGAGGAAACCAAAACCCAGCGGTGGGTGGAGGAAGGTTGATGATGATGAAGAAGACTCACCGCTCATACGCCTTGGGCTGCAAGTATCCTCTGGCGAAGTAGTTGATTCCCAGCACAGACGCTATCCCTTTACACTCGATACTGCGGAGCAGGTTCTTGAACCCTACGAGATACCTGTCGAATAGAAAGTAGATAGATAGATAGATAAACTCTTTATTGTTCACACCATAAATTACAAACAGAAGGATTATAACACCTAAAAACTAGTGCGACAACTGGCGGCCTTATCGCTAAGAGCGATCTCTTCCAGGCAACCTTAGGATGGAGAGGATAGATAAAAAAATATATAAAAACGCGGTGTGCAATATAGAAGAAAAACTGTGTCAAACCTACAAAAAAAAAATATAATAAATACTTAGAAATACATTTAAATACTAAAAACACTACTACGAAAATAACTAATTGCGAAAATATACTAGTAGAAAGTATTGATGATTTCATACAAGTCTCAAGTATTTATACAGGGTTATTTTTAGCTCGATTCAAAGCCAAAAAAGGCTCATACTTAGTACTCATCATTATGAACAACTTTTACTAGAATTCGCGAAAAAAAACAAATGTTCCATAAAAAAAAATGTCAATGACACTGGACAAAATGTATGGAACAGCTGATTTTTTTGCGAATTCCGGGTTGGTCCCAACAACAGTACTCAATAATTATTTAAGAAATATATTAAAGAAAAAAAAGTTGTTCATAATGATGAGTACTATGAGCTGTTTTTCGCTTAGCATACCCTTTCTGTATAACCACGTAGAATTGCAACTTGGCTAGAGTGGCTGATTAGAGAACAAAGACGCGACAACTAAAACAATGGGCCAGCCCCCAACGGCTCTCGAATCACACTATCGATTTCAGGCCTCCATTATGATGTAGACTCAATTTTCAATCACGCTTTGCGGATTAAGGCTCGCTTCAGAGTGTCGTCTTTGTGACGAACAAGAAATATGTTAATTTCAACAATATTTTTAACAAGAACATTATAAAAGGTTTTGTTTATATTTAGCTCACCCCGTTTGTTTTATTTATTATTCTTGGGTCAAATTTAGTAATTCAAATTTCACCCTCTTCCTGTCAACCGATTAATCTGAAATTTTGTATACACTTTGGATTTTGGTGACAATACAATTATGTTTATTCATTATCATTATAAATTCAAGATGGCCGCCGCTACAAAATGGCGGATAACGTAGGTTTTATCAATCCCATCAATATGGATATCAAATGAAAGGGCTCAACAAGCAGAATACAATATACTATAAAAAATTGAAATACAAGATGGCGGCCGCTACAAAATGGCGGATAACGTAGGTTTTATCGATCCCATCAATATGGGTATCAAATGAAAGTGCTCAACCAGTATAATACAATGTACTATATAAAATTAAAAAATCCAAGATGGCGGCCTCTACAAAATGGCGGATAACTTAGGTTTTATCAATATGAATTAAACAGAATGCGAAATAAAAACTAAAAACTAGAAAATAAAAATAGGTAAAAAAACTTTTTAAGTTAAACGGTTTTATGTTAAAAAAAAAAACATACATTGCAATGTTTAAGATAAATGTACTAAAAACCAAAAAATAATAAAGTAGATACAGTCGTGGGAATTATAAACATATGCATAGACTAGACTAAAATAAAACCGTGGGGAGAGTTAAGTTAGTTAAGTTAGAGACGTTGTGACGTGACGTTTTTTTACAAAACAAAAAACAAAAACCGACTTCAAAACACCGACTATTGAGTTATTCATCTATTTGTCGCGCACGTACTTAATGCAAATTTAAGACTTATATGGTTTTCTCATGGATACCATTATCAGAACTGGACTTAATTGAAATGGGACCAAATGGGAAGTGTCAGCTTTCTGATAAAAAAAGAATCATCAAAATCGATTCACCCAGTCAAAAGTACTCAAAAGTTATGAGGTAACAAACATAAAAAAAAAAAAAAACATACAGACGAATTGATAACCTCCTCCTTTATTGAAGTCGGTTAAAAACAAGCTTTTGTTCCATTGTCATTGGAGTTACACACGTAGGTATACCAAATTTCAGCTCAATCTTACTTCGGTAAGAGGTTCATAATTGAGTTGCGAGATTCCACCCGAATAAGCATAGATAGATATAGTCACATAGTTAGATACATGTATTGCAGGTTCAATAAAAGCTTTTAACAATTTGACTGCGGCTGTGCCGCACGGAAATAGCGGTCAAACTTGTTACATCCCTCTTTTTGCTTCGTTAATAAATCGGTTATGGAACTCGACCTACTTTGAAAGGACGTCACTTGAAGCTATGGGACGTGACTTTCAGTCCTTAAGCACGATCATATTTCTAAAAGCATAACGTTTATAATGTCATTAAAAGGAAGTAACTACTGGCCTCACGTTCGTTTTGAGATCAAAAATAGTAAGTTAATATTTTTATATAAAACAACAGAACAGCTTTTATTGCATTGTAATATTCAAGTTTAAGTTAAATTTTCGAATCGTAACCTTAATCCAATGTACTTTACAATACAAAATCAAATCGATCAAATACTCATACAAACTTGAATTGATTTATCGTGAGTATCGAGTACCGAGTCGTATGGTTACATCACTAGTTACGTCGCAATGACAAACGTCAAAACGGGCCTCTTATTTTGTGACGACTATAAAAGCTTTTATCTACACTAATGTTATAACATTCTACTTATGTTTCCAATACTTGTGTTATAATGACTACTGTTATAGCACAGACAACATTTAAGCAATTTCACACGGTGTTATAATATCCACATCGATGTCGTAATGAGTCATTATAACATCGCGCTCTCGCTCCTGATTGGCCGCCCTGCGCGCATGCGCGCTCGCTCCTGATTGCGCGCCAAGTTCACTGTGACAATACACGTTTTTATTAGTGAAGATAAACGTATTTTATCAAGTATTGGAAACATAAGTAGAATGTAACAGCATTAGTGTAGATAAAGTAGTGTATGCAACTGCATATAACACAGGTATTAAAACACTCGTTACTATTATGAAACTCGCTCCGCTCGTTTCATAAACACACTCGTGTTTTAATACCCTTCATTATATGACAGTTGCATAAACTACTATTAAAAACGCCACTTGTGCTCACAATCATTCGTATGTGTGACATACGCACGTTTGCAAACGATTTTGTTATTTTTAACTGTTATTTTAGTCACCGATTCCAAATCGAACGCGAGGCCAGTATATTTAGTTAATAAACAAGAAACAATAAAATAAGTATAGTATAGTAGGCAATTTTTCATTCCTAAAAATCCTACCAATATTTATAAACGCGAAAGTTTGTGAGTATGTACGTTTGTTACTCTTTCACGCTAAAACGGCTGTATGGATTTAGATGCAATTTGGTATAAAGATAGCTTATAACCTAGATTAACACATGGGCTAGTTTTTATCCCTGAAACGCGGGGAAAACCGCGGGGTTAATAATTATGATGATTCACTTTTATGGACCTATTAAATACATTTTCAATCACGCTCTCTGGCTTAACTCCCGCTGCAGGGTGTCCTCACAAACGGACAAGACACAATCTCGATTTTAATAGATCGGTTATGGAACTCGACCTACTTCGATAAGAGGTTACTTGGATGAATAGCTGCGGGCTATGGGACGTGATACCAAGCCACCTTCGTAGATAGATAGATACTCTTTCAGGGACTTGTGTATTGCAGAGACAAAACACATGCACACACACACACGTCCATACACTGAGAAAAATGTCCATCTAAATTCCGCTAAAAGAATGATGAATTCAACTAAAGTACGGAACACACTGATATCACCAAAAAGTACGATGATTAGCACCAGTTTCTACGGTGACAACTATCATAACATAATCATAAGCTCCGTACTTTAGGTGACTTCATCATTCTTTTAGCGGAATTTAGATGGCCATTTTTCCTAACGTACATACACCGAAACCCTCTCACACTCTTTCATACATATCCCATCCCAGCTTTTTAGCCTAGAGTCATGTTTTATTTTAATTTTATTTTTTAACGTATTTTTTCTACCTGGAACTTTTGTGAAAATTCTTGCTGAATGGCGACGACACCTGCGACACAGTTTTATACTTCTGAAGATGTCATCAATTCTCATTGTTTCAAATTCTTTGTTGTTTCTTTCTCAATAACCAAATTATTATTAAAAGACAAACTCTTTATTGTTTACACCAGAAATTACAAACAAAAGCGATCAAACCGCCTTTTGTGCTTTTCTTGTGCATTTTAATGTTTGTGATTCCCTTTTTCCTTTTTGTGGTGTCAATAAATCGTTTTTGTATTGTAACACTTAAAACTAGTGCAGCTACTGGCCGTCTTATCGCTAAGAGCGATCTCGTACAAACAAAAGATACATGCTCATATCTCAGAAGTCAGGGCCGTTAAAATCCGTCATTCATAGACTTCATCATAGTCATTTTCCTACCCTTATCCCAGTTATGGGATCAGTACAGTATCGTTAAATATCATCAAATCAAACTAAAAGGTAGAGGGACGGTCAACGAAATGTGACATTGTGTGACAAGGGATAGAGAGACGTGTTTAGTTTCGCGACGTCACACTGCAAAATCTAATAATAACATCTATAAAAACATATTATTATAGTATTAAAATCTATAATAACTTATTATTTTATTATTTTACATATTAGTGGGATTCATGAGAGTTGCATTCACGTCCGAAAGCTACGGTCTCGTCCACGATCGGTTATTTGCCCTGACGTCACTGTTGGCGGAGCAGCAGTCAACAGTCGTTAGATGCACAATGGCACCTAACGAGCCAGCGAAGCGGAAACTCGAGCTTAAAATTGCAAAGTTATTAGTAAACCGCTTGTTTGTTATGAGCTGTTGCGGGGAAGTTTATGGGCAGAGACGTTTTGCTTTGCCCGAATTAGCTTTTAGTTACGCCCCCTTATTTCAGCAGTTAGAAGGATATACAGGGTTATAAGGAAAGGGTAAGCTAAGACAAAAAAGGCTCGTAGTACCCATCATTATGAATAACTTTAGCTATGGGACTGACTTTATCTAGGCTTATCCTCGTATTAAGACTTAAAAATTGGGAAATGAACTACTTACTAGCAAAATTGTACTTAACTGTACAAAACTGTACCTACTCAAGTTATTGTCGGAAAATTACCGCTTTAAATGCTCTGACAACTTCTTGCTGATGTAAAATGTCACGTGCGAAAACAAGCGGAGACTTAAGCAGTGCCTCTCTTTAACCAGTCTTTACAGGATTATTCATAAAGGGTATGCTTTGCCGAAAAGGGCTCATAGTACTCTTTATTATAAACAACTTTTACTATGGAACCAACCCAGAATTTGCGAAAAAAAAAATCAGCTGTTCCATACATTTCGTCGAGTTGTCGAGTCGTCATTTTGTCGATGTGTGAATGACATTTTTCTATGGAACAGCTGATTTTTTTTGCGAATTTCGGGTCGGCCCGTAGTAAAAGTTGTTCATAATGATGAGTACTATGAGCCCTTTTCAGCTTAGCATATCCTTTATGAATAACCCTGTATAAGTAAGGCCCCAGCTATACTCTAAGACTTCACTGCGCTCAGTCTATTCTCAAGATAAAACCACTCGCTTACCTCCAGATAGTGCTGCTGTCGGTATCCTTGATCTCTTTGGTGAGGTGGTTCAGCAGAGCTGCATTCGCGTTGGTGTACCACTCCACTGCTTCTGTCATTGACGTGCCGTCGTTGATGCTCGACCTGAAGGGAAACAGAATTTTGAAAGTATTAGCTGCGGCAGGTTTCACCCGATATCTTACAGGAATTGTTAAATATTCTAATATATATAAATTACGTGTCACGTTGTTTGTCCGCTATAGACTCCTAAACTACTTAACCGATTTCAATCAAATTTGCACACCGTGTGCAGTTCGATCTAACTTAACAGATAGGATAGTTTTTAGATATTTTTTTTTTTTAAGATCTCTATTTATAGTGTCTACCCGTGCGAAGCCGGGACGAGCCGCTAGTTTTGGTATAAATAACCCAATTGTCAATCTAGGTATAAGCTACTTTAATATCAAACTACCTATATCCAAATCTGTACAGTCGTTTCAGTGTCAAAAATTGGCAAACATACGCACACAATCAAAATCTTTCGCATTTATCACATTAATAATTATATTCATCTGGCGAGATGGCGGTCAAATGCAAGCCTATTACTAAAAAAAAAAAATTACTGCGCCCCGTAGTTTTACGGTGATGTTGTTGATAATGATGAAAATAACCTTGTGCTAATCCAGGGTGTATACTATCTCCGTTCCAAACTTCACCAAATTCCATCCAACCGTTTTTATGTGAAGAAATAACGAACACTCAGAAAAACTTCCGATTTTTATAATTTTTGTGTGGTAAGTTTGAAAGATTCCTACCTAACCAGTCACACCCTAACGTGTCACAGTGTTACTCGTGGGATTTTCCCCCACGAGTAACTTTGTTGCACGAGTTAGTGTGTTTCCACTTTCCACGTAGCTTTCGTAGAGCTTACACTCGTAGGACCGCTACGTGGAAACCGCCGCCTACGAAACTCTACGAAATCTGTTCAAAAGTGTACTTAACAAATTAATTCCTTTAAAGTGCTTTTCCTGAAGCTTATGTGGTAAAATTACCGTTATTTAATATACTAATGTGATAATTTTGACAGCAAATATTTAAAACGTAATTTTTTGTTATTTATTTTATTCACATGTTTTTTATAATTTAGTTCTTAGATTTAAATAATAAACAGATTTTAATCTATGCTTACTAACATTAAAAGAGTTACCCCTTTTAATTGCAAACATACACACTCTACTCTACAGTTTGTATGTATGACTGTTTCTAGATGATCTCGAAAACTATTGAGTCGATTAAAAAAATCATTTGACCAATGGAAAGCTACACTATCTCTGAGTGTTATATGCTATATTTATAGTCCTAAACCTGCGAAAGTGAAGGCTGAGAGCTGGGTACGAGGTTCCGAGAACCAGCTGGTGCTATATTTTTCTTTGCAGTAATCTCTTCTAATGTACAAAGTTTGAAGAGACTGCGTCTAAAACACAGATTACCCTAATAGATACCACAAATATCTTTGTTCCGAAAAAAATCATCAAAATTGGAGGAAAGCGCTGATTGGGAGACTGCGCCAAAGCAATAGGAAATTCTTGCTTATCACAAAGCCAAGATGTTGCTATCACATACAATGGGATTATCATAAAATTCAAAAATTCCCAATTCGATTAGATTAAAAAAACTCTGCGGCAAGCAATTAGTAATTTTTAATGTAAACGTGAAAGTTTGTTTGTACGGATTTGATATTATGATGCAGGTAGTTGAAACCTTGGATTAACATATACCCACTTTTATCATTTTCATCATAACCTTTTTTTTCCATCAGAGCAGGTGAAACGACGGGGTGCAGCTAGTGAGCCAATAAAAGTGGATGTTCATTAGTCTGTTTTGACCTATGCGTAATCCGTTTTGAAGATCGTAAGTGCGGAATCAACACGAGGTAATCTATGGACTAAAGCTAATAGCGACTCCATGACAGGGTTGCGAGTCCTTGTGATTGTTTGATGTGAAAATATTTACCCCGAATCTAATTTGAAGGGATCAGGGGTTGAGCACAACGGAACTTACGCCACTTATTGGATTCCACGGAAATAAATATTTGTATCTATTTGACATGGATTACGGGGACCACCTAAGAGTGAGATGGACTTTCGGTTTTCGGCGTGTTTCGGCTTAGTATCCCCGTTGCGTGTAACCTAGTATTACTAACTCATATAATATTATAAATACAAAAATCGAGTTTATTTGTTTGTTTGTTATGCTTACATGTCCTACTCAACAACCGATCATCATAAATTTTGTATACACTAGTCGGGGTATAGAAGAGGAAATAGGTTATTTTTCATCACCGCGCGGATCCACGGGGTGCAACTAAAATATTATAGGATCACTAGGTGCGCCCCGCGGTTTTACCCGCGTTTTCCGAAATAAAAAGCCTATGTGTTCATTCAGACCATGAACAACCTTCATTCCAAATTTCATGTAAATCTGTTCAGCCGTTTTTGCGTGAAAGAGGAACAAACATACTCACAAACTTTCGCGTTTATAATATTAGTAAGATAGTAGATACATGAGATTAAGGCGCGGATCCAGAATTTGATTTAGGGAAAAGGAACTCTCTTTTGACAAATACGTGAGCTATGAGAGCGTGTTTTGAGATGCTTTTAATCAAACTGAAGTAGTTACAAGAGGCGGAAGGGCAATCGTATCTGTTGCCTTACTTTTTGTTTCCACGCCTGTAGAGTTACATATACCTACTCTTAAATTGCATGTACCTACGAGTACATAAAACAAGAGTTCATTGAAAACAAAGACGTTCCCAAACACGAAAATTAAAAGATTCCATTTACTTGCAAGCACGGTTTTTTGTTACATTTTTACGATATCGTCAATAATTTGATACTTAATAAAAGTTTAATGCCGTTTTTACGGCGAGGCAGGTAGTCCCAGTGTTTGTCCTCGATAAATCGTCCGCCTCACCTTGCCCTTGGGCGGTTCACACGTGGCTGTCGCAAAATGATCTAAGAGATAACTTTTATTTTGAACAAGTTAATTTTAATAATGTTTTTACAAGAAGCTTTTATTGCATCGTTACACACGTATACCAAATTTCAGCTCAATCGGACATCGGGAAGTGGTTCAAAAGTTGAGTTTTAAGATTCCACCCGAACAAACATAGTTACATACATACAATGCAAGTTAAGTAAAAGCTTTTAAAACGAAACTGAAACCTACGACAGGGATATGATGCTGGTTTTTTGGTCTCGAAATCCATAAAATTTTGTAAAAGTGCCACGACCATCACCTGATGTGAACCAAATACATGTTAATGTGTAACACTATGTTAATATTAAAATGAAGACAGTTTTGTATGAAGATTTATATAGGTATATATTAACAAGTTTAGTTCTGCCAACTAAACAATAAATGAATTGTTACAAATTATGGATTCCCACGGTTGATCCTCGAGGGCAGTTTTCAGCAACTAAAAAGCACAGCATGGGACCGCAAGAAGTTCAGCCTACTGACCTCCAAACTTCAACATGAAGATGGCATCTGATGATGATGAATCTATATCTATATCTATATAATATATAAAAATGAAACCCGTTTTCCTTGGTCACAGCCTCACGCGTGAATGGCTGGACCGATTTCACTAATTCTTTTTTTGTTGTATTTGTTATTATTAGGAGAAGGTTCTTACGGAAAAAAATATTAAGAAAATCTCTCAGAAATATTGAAAAACCCTAAAAACAGCCCTTTTATTTTTCCCATACAAACGTTTTCTAACTAAAACGAGCTTTATTGCTATTGTATAAAGTTCATATTGAATTGCAAGCACTCACTGTTGTTTAAGCAATGTAGGTATGTTCCTAACGTCCAAGAGTCAATTTGCACTTTATTACCTCTGTACAAAGTTCAAATTCAATCATATCTATCAAAACAGTGTGCGTTTTATACTGATATTTTTTACTATAAATTGACAAGTTAGCATCAACAAACTACGGTTGCTATAGTTACGCAATAGCATGAGAATAGAGGTTATAACAAAGAGTTCCTATAATTATTCTCAACACCTTTGGTCACGCCATCACGCGTGAACGACTGGACCGATTTCAATTTACTCTACGTTTATCCCAAAGTCTACCCGTGCGAAGCCGGGACGGGCCGCTAGTAAACAATAAAATTCATAAATTGATAAATTAAGTCAATACTGTGTTTAAATTTAAATCTAAAAAGATTACGTCGACCTATCAAATTATCCATACCTCCTCGTCCAAACGTACCTATCATCTCACGTTCTCCCATTATATGGCTAACTAGCTTCCGCCCGCGGCTTCGCTCGCGTGGACTATACCTCGGGAACCGATAATTAATTTAACCCTCCTTTTTTGAGAACATGTAAAAAGCGTCATACAATGGAAGCAGGGACCCCAAAAACCCCCAGATGCCAAAACAGATGCTAAATCAGCCCCCTCGAATCATGTAGAAAAAATAATGGCGGCCATTTTGAATCATTTGGATTTTTGCCACAACCATCAAGTAGCCCTTGCTAACTCCTATGACATAAACACAAACACCCACCCATCTTCAACCGTTTCGGAGATATAGACCCTCAAAGTTTGTATGGCGGCCATGTTTTTGAGGCGACTATGTTATTTTTAATGGCTCCAAAAAGGTCCGAGATTTTGGTGACTTTTTAGTCTCAGCGCTTTGGTAAAAATGTTTTTAATTTTCGAGATAATTAGCAGTTCCACCTCGAGGATATGACTTTTCGAAGGTTTTGGATTTTTTCCTGATGTTGTTTACCCGCCTTAAGTTTAGTACATCTGTAAAGATTCATTGAGTTAGCATCAAAACAAATTCTTTCACCGTACTATCTTTACCACGCCATTTCACCCCCACAGGGGTTGATTTTCCAAAAATGGTGAAATAGGTGTTCGTTATTTTGTTAAGCTTCGTATATTTGTAAAGTTTCAATACCGTGACGTCAAAAACAATGCTTCTCCATCCTAACTTTAACACCCTATTTCACCCCTTTAGAGGTAGAATTTCAAAAAATTCTTTATTGGTACACGTTTACTCATCAAGACAAACACACCCTCCATATTTCAAATTTCTACGGCCAGCGGTTTAGGCTGTGCGTTGTCTGTCAGTGAGTCATTACAATTCTCTCTCCGTACTATATTTACTACACCATTTCACCCCTTTAGGGGTTGTTTTTTCAAAAATAATGAAACATGTATCTATTATTTTTATAACTTAGTACATTTGCAAAGTTAAATAATCGTAGCATTGGGAAAAAAATATTTGTATACAAACTTCAATACTCCATTTCAGCCCTTTAGGGGTTGATTTTCAAAAACAAAAATATACTTAGGTGTCTTTTATTTTTTTTAGCTTAGTAAATTTGCAAAGTTAAATAATAGTAGCATTAAGAAAAAAATATTTCCATACAAACTTTAATACCTCGTTTCACCCCTTTAAGGGTTGATTGTCCAAAAATAATGAAACAGGAATCTATTATTTTTTTATCTTAGTACATCTGCAAAATTAAATAATCGTAGCATAGGGAAAAAAATAATTTCATACAAACTTCAACACTCCATTTAACCCCTTTGGGGGTTGATTTTCAAAATCCAAAATAATAAATGTCTATTATTTCTTTTAGCTTAGTATATTGGCAAAGTTTCGTAACCACAGCATCAAAAAAAATTCTTCATACAAACTTCAATACTCCGTTTCACCCCTTTAGGGGTTGATTTTTCAAAAATGATGAAATAGGTGTCAATTATTTTTTTAACTTTAGTATATTCGCAAAGTTTGATAATCGTAGCATTAAGAAAAATATTTTTTTCATACAAACTTAAACACCCCTTTTCATCCCTTTAGGGGTTGAATTGGGCAAATTCCTTTCTTAGTGTGCGTCCGCTTTTTGGTATAAAACTTTTGTCCAAATTTGACGTTTGTAGCTTAAGCGGTTTAGGCTGTGCGTTGATCTGTTAATGTTGATGCGTTGATTCAACACTCTGTTTAACCCTTTCAGGGGTGGATTTTCAAAAAATAATGAAACAGGTATCTAATATTTTTTTTAGCTTATTACAATAGCAAAGTTAAATAATCGAAGTATTAGGAAAAAAATATTTTTATACAAACTTCAACACTCCGTTTAACCCCTTTAGGGGTTGATTTTCAGAAAACAAAAAAATAAGTGTCAATTATTTTTTTTAGCTTAGTATATCTGCAAAGTTTCGTAGCCACAGTATCAAAAAAAAAAATCTCCATACAAACTTCAATACTCCGTTTCACCCCTTTAGGGGTTGATTTTCAAAAAACAAAAAAATAAGTGTCAATTATTTTCTTAAGCTTAGTATATTTGCAAAGTTTTATAATCACAGCATTAAAAAAAAAATCTTCATACAAACTTTATTGCTCCGTTTCACCCCTTTAGGGGTTGATTTTTAAAAAATGTTGAAATAGGTGTCAATTATTTTTTTAATTTTAGTATATTCGCAAAGTTTGATAATCGTAGCATAAAGAAAAAAAAATTTTTCATACAAACTTAAACACCCCTTTTCACCCTCTTAAGAGTTGAATTGGGCAAATTCCTTTCTTAGTGTGCGTCCGCTTTTTAGTATAAAACTTTTGTCCAAATTTCACGTTTGTAGCTTAAGCGGTTTAGGCTGTGCGTACATGTGTCAGTCAGTCACGACCTTCACTTTTATATATATAGATAGATAGATAAATTCGGGCCAGATAGAATAATCTATGTAAATGTATGTTTTATTATGTTATTTTGTTTCCAATATCTCTTAGTGATATAGATTTTAGTCTACATTTTATAGCCCAAACCGGCGAGGGCAAGCTAAGATAAGATAGCTAAGATCACTCCCGACTAATTCACCTTTCAACGAAAAAAAAAAACAAAATTAAAAGCGGTTCATCCGTTCGGGAGCTACGATGTCACAGACATACAACCCGGTCACAATATCTGTGCACCTCGCTGGAATGCGGCGCCTCTCCCGCTTCCCCTGTCACCTCTCCGCACACTCCCCGGTGCGACAGTACGGTTAGCATCTTCGTTGCCGATACACGTCCCGATAATTTTGATATTTTCGCTTTGTTATTGTTTTGTTTTTTGATATTTATTGTTAAGTTTAGACATATGACGTCACGAGGTCAGGTGCACAGATATTGTGACCGGGTTGTACACACAGACACGTCAAACTTATAACACCCCGTTGTTTTTGCGTCGGGGGTTAAGAAGTATAAATGACAGATACGTATCAGCTGATATTTTTGGCACATTTTCAAAATTCAATACTATTACTTCGTATCACAAAATTCAACTAAATTAGCATAGTTAGTCTACGTGCTGACCGACAAAATGTTTTGCAATTTAACCACGTTTCGCCGGTCAAAGCACCGGACTCAAACTTTGCCAAATACCTATAATATTATTAAAGCTACTAGATATTAGATTAATTTTGAGACATTGCCAAATACCTAATATTATTAAAGCTACTATTCGATAAAAATTTAATCAAGACCCAGAGCATCGACTCCTTTTAATCGATCTTTCGAAACTATATATCACGTCTCGATTAATTAGCTGGGGTTATTCTGTCGAGTGAGATATTATCTCGGTCACTTTCGTTCTCATTAGACTTGTCATGAGAGTGAGAGCAATGGGTTGATTAGACGTAATGAGTATAGTGGCGAGACAGTAAATAGGCACACTCGGCCGAGCAAAAAAATCAAGGTTCTAGTGACTGTATCGCTTCGTCAAACTGTTTATACAAACCGAGTACTCGGTTCAGGGCACTGTCTCGCCACTGTACTCGTTACCTGTAATCAACCCATTACTGAGATAATCTCGAACGGTCCTGAATTCCCTGAGAGTATATAATATGATATAGTTTCGAAATATTCAACAGTATAAGTTTCAAGGACAAATCGAGGTAAATAAATCTAATCGGTAAAATCGGTAAATGTTTTTGTTTTGCTATGAAAGTGTTTTGTTAAGCTATTTAATTGTATAGTTTTGTTTATAACTTCATCAAAGCCTTAGATTTATGGTAAATAAATTTATAATTACATCAAGGCCGTATGTAATAGATTGCTTAGATTATTTTATTTAAGTCTACATCTACACCGCCACACCAACGCAATTTCAGAAGAGCTTTTACAAACAAAATAAAGTTAATTAACGACTCATTAAAGAAAAAATAGCTTTGCTCAGATTGGCAAATAAAATTTTACTTGTGCGCAACACAAAAATATATATAGTGCCCAAAAACAAATGTTAATTAACTTAAACATAAACAGACTTTAATTAAGGCTCTATAAGTCTTAGATACCTTGTCCTACTATCTCACTAGTATTACAAAAGTGAAAGTTTGTGGGTGTATTTGTTGCTCTAAATCGGCGAATGGATTTAGGTGAAATTCGTTATAAAGGTAGCTTATAACCTGGATAACACATATGCTACTTTATATCTCGGAAAATGTGGGTAAAACCGTGGGGCGCAGCTAGTTATATTATGAATGTCAAAGTTTGAATGTTTGGATGCTTGTTGCTTCAATCACTCAAGGATTTAAACCAGATTTAGAATGAAACTAGCTAATAGGCCCAAGTTTGAAGGCTTTTTAAGACAGATCTAAATTTTCTAAAACTATTGGCATCCTTGCCTAATGGCTTGCAATGATAAAGACAGATATATTTTTAGTTAGTTTAGATCTGTCTTAAAATGCCTTCAAACTTGGGCCTTATATCCTGTATTAACATATAGGCTACTGTTAATCCCGCAAAACGCTGGCGAAGTTGCGGGTCGCAGCTAGTAAGTACAGCAAATATAAACAGTAATTAAAAAGAATCACGTAACATTTCAAATGAACCTTTTCAGCTTTTAACCGCGAAAAGAAGGTATTTTTCAAGGACCGCGCTAAATAGCGGAAAAACGCAATAACGGGGAAGACGGAAAATAAAGGAGGCTCATAAAAGTACGCCCCAAATAAGGAGTCGTATGAAAAAGTGTAATTATTCGAGACAAATAGAAAAAGGTTCTTTTATCAGTAAAATAAGGAAAACATTCATGTCAGAAGGAACTCAACTCAGCATAATTTTGCTGATTACTAGGACATAGCTTCGCCGATGAACCCCTTTAGTTTCAGTTCTACATCAGGAGAAGTTAAAGATAAAATCGTAGCGTAGCATTTCCTATCTCGTAGCACTCACTGGCGCGTAGCACCAACTCGGTCGTAGCTCTATTGCTCAATCGTAGCATTTGCTCACTGGTGCTTGGGTAATACTTGATCATTCTGGCTTTCTTCTCACTCTTTTTGTTAGAGAAAAGGCGAGACAGAAGTAGAATAAGACAAAGAAGAGTTCACGGTACGGCCTCTGGCAGTACTAACGCTACGGCCACTTTATTGGGATTGCGATGTTTGCGTTATAGCGACAAAATGGTCAAGTAGTTCGTGGAATCGCAATGTATTCGGGCAAAAATGAATGCTTATCGCGCCACTGTCGGTAAACTAGCACTTCCAAAGTTTTCAAAGAAGTTGACGTAATTTAGTCAAGCACACTGCGTCCGGACACGATATTTTTAACGCGACACATCGCGCAATGATAGGTCCAAGTTTGAAAGATTTATTTGACAGGTCTAAACTAACTAATAAGATAAATGTTTTTGTCTTTCCCACCAATTATACAAGACATCAATACGTTTTGAAAAATTAGATTTGTCAACTAAATAATCATTCTTATTAATATTCGGACGCCACAAGCGGCAAGAACTTGCATTTCTTTATTTCAGCAATTACTTTTCTAATTTTCAGCAACTCAGTTAAATACTTGCAGGATAACAGACTGCAAATTATGGGTGATTACACGTAACGAGTACAGTGACAAGGCAGTGCTCTCGGCCGAGTACTCGGTTTGTGTGAACTGTGTGACGAGGCGAGACTATCACTAGAACCATGGTTTGTTTGCGCGGCCGAGTGTGCCCATTCACTGTCTCGCCACTGTTCTTGTTACGTGTAAGCAACCCATTATAAATAGACAGACAGAGAGACAGTCAGACAGGTTAAACTAAACTAAGCTTGTAAAAGATCTCTATTCGAAAAATTAAAGTAGTTTGCACAACTGGACTGTAATCGATCAAAGAAGCCTATCAAAGTTGCCGCTAACTTGAATACAACTTCCTTCCTTTAATGATATTAGTTAGTTTTATTCTTGAAGTTTTGTCGTGCTCAACTCGCCTACTACTTATGTAGATTTACGGTATTTTATATGTGAAAATTGCTTGGGGGTGAGAATGCATATATATCAGCCACCTGCTTTTTAAAAGCTTTTATCTACACTAATGTTATAACATTCTACTTATGTTTCCAATACTGGTGTTATAATGACTACTGTTATAGCACAGACAACATTTAAGCGATGTTATAATGAGTCGATCGATGTCGTAATGAGTCATTATAACATCGCGCGCTCGCTCCTGATTGGCCGCCCTGCGCGCATGCGCGCGCTCGCTCCGCCGCCCTGCGCGCGCATGCGCGCTCGCTCCTGATTGCGCGCCAAGTTCACTGTGACAATACACGTTTTTATTAGTGAAGATAAACGTATTTTATCAAGTATTGGAAACATAAGTAGAATGTAACAGCATTAGTGTAGATAAAGTAGTGTATGCAACTGCATATAACACAGGTATTAAAACACTCGTTACTATTATGAAACTCGCTCCGCTCGTTTCATAAACACACTCGTGTTTTAATACCCTTCATTATATGACAGTTGCATAAACTACTATTATTTAACTTGCAATGTATGTACGTATGTAACTGTGTTTGTCCGGGTTGAATCTTGCAACTTAATTTTGAACCACTTCCCGATGTCCGATTGAGCTGAAACTTGGTATACGTGTGTAACTACGATGACAATGCAATAAAAGCAGACTTTAAAAATATTTTTAAATTAACTTATTCAGTGTGTATTTCTCTCCGATGCCAATGCAATAAAAGCTTGGTTGAAGATATATTTTTTAAATTAATTTAAAAATGAAATAAAATAAAAAATATTATTTTATTTATTTAATTTTTTTTTAATTTTAATTTTTTTTATTATTCAGTGTTTGTGCTAATAAGTAATTTCAGCTTCTGAGTGCTATCTTTTTATGATCGTAATATAAAACATAATTCACATAATACATAAGAAGTCACACCCAGAACCACTAATAGCTTGTTCTGGTACTCACATTCAATGCATCGTGCAATCTTGATGTGGAAAAGTTCTATGCAAATTTTATTTAATGACTTTATTTATGTAAATTGTATTACACGGTAATGGTCTGCCAATTACAGGCACTCCTTACCGCGTGTTTGTTAAACGAACATGGCCACCCTTAATGACTTTACAACAAAGGATTGGTAAATAAAGTAAATAAACCATTAGCAAGGAAAAGTTTCCATTAAGCTGGGAATATAATGAACCTAAGCTGGAAGACTTATATATTTTTTTCAGAACGTCGTATGTAGGTACACAATGCATGCCATCCACACACCATAGGTGCGTGGAAATCTCTCACGGTTCAATTCAATCGTTTGTTTCTTCCGCGCACCTGTATTTTGTGGTAATACCTTAGGTTTTTCCTCTAAACTATAATCTAGGCCGTATTAAACGAAGGTTTAAGAGTCCTCAGAGGTAGGCAACGCACTGAATATGCCTCGGGTATTGAAAGTGTCCATAAGTGGCGGTGACCACTTACCATCAGGTGGCCCGTCGCTTGTTTGCTACTATTATATTTTTATTTAAAAAAAAAAACTACAGAATTGCATGCATGGTGTTATTAATTTACGGACTGGACACGGCAAAAACTCTAAAGTGAAATTGTTTACAATAAAAACTATCGTGGCTTTGACACATTTAAAATTGTTGTTTTCACAATTTGTAAAGACTGACACGGCAGTACTCACGTATTTTTAACAAACTGGAAAAATGTGAAAATGTTTTTTAGAAATCTAGGCCAAAATCCTAGTCTTTGTCAAATGAACTAAAAGACTGTTGTAAAAAAGCACGCGTTTAAGTGATATTACCCTGTAATTTTCCTAAAGGTGAGAATCTCATGATGTTTATTGTTACCAGGGGCGTGTTAAGAGACGCTTATTACAGATTTGGTAGATTACCTAACATTTTTGTAAATTGTATTTTGAAAAATGAAAAAATTGAAAAATGTTGTGTTTTCTGCTGCAATAACACGTCTAAATATAACTACGCTAATGATTTAATTGAAATAATTAATCAATCTATCATTATCCAGATTTAATCAACCTGATTTAACTGATCAATATTAGTGCTTTTTTTTAAATTAAGTCTTGATAAAAAAAGATGAAAATAAAATTTATTGGAATGCAAACAATACGTTGCAGCTGCATTTAAAAAAGCTAAGAAAAAACTTCAGTTAATTCCACTTGACACTTGACTCAAATTCAATACCCCCCAAAAACCAGAACCCACCGCCTAAATCCATCCCCGTTTAATTCCCGGGTTCAATTGCACCATTAAGCACGATCAAAACGTGTATCTTTAATTAAGGCCATTCGTCTTGCCTCGACATCTAGAGGACGGTCGCTAAGTTTGTTTTATTCCAGACAAATTAAGATTAATCGTTTTCTATGTTTGATCTCGTTCACCTTTTTCCACTAGTGTTGTAAAAGCTGTGAATGAGCAATGGCATCTAAAGACTGGGTTTTGTAAAGATGTGAGAGCTTAAAATATCTGTGGATTGTCTTCGTTTTTATTTTGTTTTATGTTTCTCAAATATTTTGCCATCTCTATACATAAATAAGGATAATAAAGTCGTCAGGCACTGAAGATATCTTGAGTATTGGAGGTGTCTTTAGGCGGCGATGACTTACCATCAGATGGGCTGTCGCTTGTATGCCACTTTTTTTTAAATATAATTTTGATTACGGGAGAGTACGCTATTTATTTTTTGTGTACTTGGCACCTATATTTATGAAAAAGAAGCCATATATATTAATCAACAAAAATATACCGTAAAGACACAATTAATCAAATAAGGCAAATACAATCAAAACTTACTCGTATGTAACTTTTGGAGGCAGATTGTAATTAAACCGCTTTTGCGCCTGTCTCTAAACTTTCCTTGTGCTTGTTACATCTGTGGTAACAATAAAGGGCTGTATCGTATCACGATTCATACTAAACGTATACAACATTGTGGCTTACCATCAGACGAGGTGGCGATCAAACGCCAGCCTGTCATAAAAAAAAACATGGAAATACTAAAGTTTTAAACCAAAAACCATGTTTAAAATGTTTCTAGAAACCACGTTAATTTCCATAGTATAAAAAACTGGGATGAAACAAAATACATTATGACCGCAATAACCGCTTGAGAACGATGACTCAATTCAATACGGTAAATAAAGAAATTAATCACATGTGACATGGATGAATCATCCTAGTTAGTGTAAACTATGGTGTGAATTACGGATAACAGTTACAAGTGTCTGACTCATGAAATCAAACGTATTTTTAATGCAATTGAGTGACGAGACGAGCTGATTGCTCGCCTGTTCTTAAACGTCACGTTGCCGTTGTCTGCGCCACCCAGAATTTTGAACTATTAGAATTCAAGAACCTGCGCGGCACGTGACTGCGTTCGTCACCCTGAGAAATATAAAATGTTTTATTTCTATTTGCCCTGAAATTTCGCTGGAAACATTAGCCTTCCAACCAAAATACAGTAATATTAGCACATTACTGTTTGGTGGTTGAATAGCTGGCAAAGATGTTGTTTTTCCTCAGGCGGGCTCTGCTAAAGAGCCACTAGAAAATTCTAGTGAAAAAATCTAGTCTAGTACTCATCTTTAATTTATATCTAACTAGCTACGCCACGCAGTTTCACCAACATTTTTTGGGACTAAAAGTAGCCTATATGATAATCCAGGGTACAAGCCACTTTCATTCCAAATCGGTTCCGCCGTTTTTGCGTAATTGAGCATCAAACATCCAAACATAAACATTGACCTTTATAATATTAGTAGAATTAATCCCGATTTAATTCTACTTATTGGACAAACTGAAATTCAAGTCTGAAAGTCAAATTTATTCGAAAGCAATCCGTTCTAGTAATTAATTTAATATTTATGCCAATGGAGTTCTCGGAATCCACATTTTCGCAAAGATCAAACGAAGCAATCACGATAAATATCTAACAGTCTTTAAATTGTTGAATTACTAAAAAAATGTAGTAATATGGTTTAAATCATTATTTAATTAAATTTATTTCGTGTTATGTATCTAATTCTAAAGCTATTATATTTCTGTTAATGCGATTTTTTTTTACATCAGACTAGGCCTGCGTATGACCGCAATCTCATCTGATGGGAAGCGACGATGTGGTCGAAGATGTAGCACGCTTGCCTAGGAAAAACCTATTCACTCTATTTTTGAACATCCCCGGGTTGTACTTTCTAGGAAAAACAGACGCGGGCAGTGAGTTCCATACCTCTGCCGTTCGGATTAAAAAAGACGAATGAAAACGCTTAGTACGGTTACATGGAATTTCCACCGTATGAGGGTGCCTCTTTTTCGTGCGTCTGGTGCTGTTGTAAAAGAACGGCGAAGGCAAGACAAGGTCATGCAGTTAAGATTAAGGTCAGATTTGTTACATTTAATGTTGTTAACAGCCAATAAATATTCCTTATTGTTTCTTTTTTTTTTATTGCGCCTCGTCGTTTCGCCCAGCCTCCATAATTACAACGAATAAAGTTGTGGAATATTGGATAGATAGCACGTAATCTGTGCTTCAAAATAAGTTATGGGTGCACGCTCGGTTGCATAGGAATAGTTATTTGACGAACTCAACGAACTCTTGATATGCGAGAGAAGCGTAGTGTGCTCTTTGCTCTCAGCTTATCTTTGTGCATTACCCCGCCTCCAATGTGAACGCTATAGCTACGCCATTGTGTGGATAGGTTGCAAGTTTCACAAGCTTTTGTAGTAGTAGTGTTTTTTTAACCGACTTCAAAAAAGGAGGAGGTTATCAATTCGTCTGTATGTTTTTTTTTTTTTTTATTTTTTTTTTTTATGTTTGTTACCTCATAGGTAATCATAACTTTTGACTGGGTGAATCGATTTTGATGATTCTTTTTTTATTAGATTCTTTTCTTATCCCATTTGGTCCCATTTCAATTTAGTCCAGTTCTGATAATGGTATCCATGAGAAAACCATATAAGTCTTAAATTTGCATTAAGTACGTGCGCGACAAATAGATGAATAACTCAATAGTCGGTCTTTTGAAGTCGGTTTTTGTTTTTTGTTTTGTAAAAATAATGTTCTTGTTGCAGAGCCCGCATGGGCACACTTTTGTCAGTTATTTATTTAACCGCCATGTGCAAATAATACTGTGTTCCAGTTTGAAAGGCAATCTTTCCAACGAATATAGGATTCATAGGAGATTAAACATCTTACTCGTACCGGCAGTGCCGGCATTGCAGTCTTCTACGAGTTCAATATTCTGGGTAGCGCAGAGTTGCTATGGCCAACGTGATGTTTACCATCAGGCGAGCGATTTGCTCGTCTCCTCACTCAATTGCATAAAAAAGCTCACCTCAGCTCGCTGAGTTCCGCCAGGAACTGGATCCCGGAGACGGCGTCTATGCGGCTCCTGAACACCAGGAGCGGCAGGTCGCCCATCTGGTGGATGGCACTATCAGTGCCTGCGAAGCGCTGCGTCAGGTTCGACCTGCAAGCAGAAATAATAATAGACCATAGACAATAGACAAATATTTATTTAAAACAAAAAATATACATACAAACATACTAAATATTTAAAGAAGAAAGAACACTATTTTTGCATTAAACCAGTCTCAACTCAGTATAAGGCCAGTCGTAAACCACCGGCGCTGGTCTTCCGTTGAGAATGGCGGGTAACGCACGTTTATATAAATCACGAATTCAAATAAAATAAAAAGAAAACACAACAAACAAATAAATGATTAAATTAAAATTAAAAAGTGCGTGGTGATTTAGAATGTGTGTCTTAATGCGCTTATGATAAGGTTTCATAAGCCGCAGTAAAAACAAAGACTTCGTTTCTTGCATTGTCATCCAGCGGCCCTGCCAATGTTCGATTCTGGCTTTGTGGAATTCGAAATAGGTCAATCTAGTTTTCCTCAAGTAAATGACGCCACTGTATTCTTCAAGCTGCGAACTACCCCATTTTTAAGCCAAATGAGTGAACTAAATTGTGTTTTGAAGACAGTATGAAGTAGGAATCTAATATCTTGCCATTTAACCGTTTAGACGGTGAGAGGATCAGACAAACATACATACTCACATACTTATTTATGCCCCTTTTGGGCAGTCACCTATAAAAGACAAAGTCTAGATACCCAAGTACCATACCTCAAAGTGCTACCGTTGGTAAAGATGAAGAAAGCCACCTCAGACCGCTCCTGCTGCAGCCTCGTCACCAGCTTCCCCAACTCTGTTGCTCTGCTGACCTGGCGAGGAGAAGTAATGGTTAGTAAGTAAGTTCGTATAGGACGAGAGGGTAGCCCTGGTGTCAGAGTTTATGCTGCCTTAAGGCTTAAGTTTAATCAGATCAAGGCCGATCATATTCACACCACTCTTGACATCTGTCTACATATTGCTCATATACTCGTAGGTATTGCAAACGTTGGTGCAACATCGCGACAGAAAAACTATTTGAAGGTGGTGGTCACGACTCTCAGACATGAGGAAGACGACTTGAGGAGACTAAGGCTTACATAAGTTTCAATACCTTAACATGGGACTTCATGTTTTTCCCATTTTTATGTATTAAAACTTGTTTGGATCAAAATGTTTTTTATTGTTGAAGCATTGTGATATTATTCTGAGCACTTGACCGAATCCGATTTTTATAATTTTATTCAATGATTTTACAACTTCAAAAATGTCAAAATGAGCGAGCGAGGTTGCGGTGCGTCATATTCTGCACCTTAAGGCCTCTGCCATGGCTTGGCGTGACCTCTGACATGACTTGGCGTAGCCTTTGACATGGGTAACAAGCGAGACCGAAAGAAATGGGAAATGTAGTAGAGATATATCTTCTCCGTTGTTAGTTTGATGGCGGTATTTAATGCATGGATATTTTTTGAACTATGTGTGATGAGGTCACCGAGTCGTTCGTCTGCTGTTGAGAGTTGTCAAGTAATAATAAATCGAATGTATAACCCGGTCACAATATCTGTGCACCTCGCTGGAATTATCGCACTGTCGCACCGGGGAGTGCGCGGAGAGGTGACAGGGGAAGCGGGAGAGGCTCCCGTTTCCCCTGTCACCTCTCCGCTATAAGGCTATACGCATTCCAGCGAGGTGCACAGATATAATATTGTGACCGGGTTGTAGGTAGGTTGTATAATTAAAATACCATACAAAAATAATAATTATTCAAATTAATCATAATTTTTTTTATTTGTTTATTTTTATTCAAAAATAGGCTTGCGTTTGACCGCCTTGCCTGATGGGAAGAAATGATGCGGACTACGATGGAGCACGCGCGCCTAGAAGATACCGATTCACTCTCGACTTAAAGACACCCATATTATAACCATCGGGGAAAACCCATAATAAAATAATAGGACCATATAAGTGAACGTAATATAGAAAGAGAGAGCTATTGTAACCTTTTCTTATCGAATACTAGTAGAAGACTCTCCCTATGAGAAGAACGATGGAAGTTTGCTTGCAATGGCACAGTTCAATCACGAAATAAATCTGCCAAAGCGAGAACTGACATGTTGAAGGTTCTAAACTATCGTATTTGAAACGTGCGGAACTCTAAAATCGCACCAAAGACAACACAAATCAAAATGATAAGCAACAAATTACGGAAAAGAAATGATATGATCTCATATTTTTGTAATTTTAAGAAACACTATTAAACTGGGAAACTGCACTCTATTTTTCCTGTTCTAGTTCACGTAATTGCCTCTATTTGAATTAATTCAGATTTTTTCGTTTAGGTGTGACATAGATACAGACAGACACCGAAGTCTCGCCTTAAGCCCGTCACACACGTAGCTATAATATATATTAATATAAATATAGCGAGGCATATTACGATATATTTTCAATACAAATAATGAAGTGACCGCACACGGAGCTATAATATATATTTCTATGACGTCACCAAACTATACCGTAATGTATAGCATCGCATATAATATAATATTACTGTATATTATGGTATAGCAAGACATATTACGACATATTTGGAATGTACAGCATGTTCCAACGTGTTCGAGGGTTCGAGTATTTAAGTAGTATAACTAAGTATTTAAATGTAAAGTACATATTTCTTAACTTTATAGAAAATAAAAGATTGATTTAAAATTTTTTAAAATGTTTTCCTTAGGTACCTTAAACACACAGCAAGTCGTTCTTCAGAACTAATACTTTTGCGCATGATTGTGTCTTTTCTGCTTATATAATTTTTAATTAATTCATGAAGATCTACAAATGACGATTTTGAACTCCTAAAATATTGAGCGAATTTTTTTGAGGATAGTTCACGATACAAATTAAATTCGCCACGAGTTTTTTTATTCTCTAGATGCGATTCAATCCATTTAGTTCTAGTTTTTTGATAGGGGGCAACTGACATATCAAAAGCGGCATCAGAATCGTCCTCTGAAGAACTGTCAATTAAATCCAATAACCATGTACCTACTTCTTGAATTCATAATTATCTAATTAGTAATCAAAACACCCTGTATTATAAAACGCGTGCAAACGCTTGGCCGACCATCAATGAAATGAAGGCAAAATATATATTATAGCAAGGCATATTACTATATATTATAGCTACGTGTGTGACGGGCTTTAAGGGTTCTTACCCGAAACAGGTTCAGATTTCGGAACCCTAAAAAGCATCTTAAAAATGTCATATTGTACCAGCATTAAACAATGCTCTTTTAATTAATAGGTATGTCTATTCACAAAGAGACTTCGCATTTTCATCCTTTGACTTTTCAGAATTATTTTGAAGCTCTTTTCTTTGATGTCAATTTACTTTGAACGCCAACCAAGTCTATTACGAAAAATGTGTGCTTTTAATTGGATTTTTAATGAAGACGTGCATCATACGTATCTTTTATTTTATCGTTTTTGATTTCACGATAATAAGCACCTATTTTATTCCAATATACCTACAAGGTGACTGAAAAGAAACTTGTTTTGTTTGGATACCATTGGTTGTTTTCATCTTTACCAATGATCAATTGAGAAATTACTTTGAAAAATTACTTTGAAATCAAATATGAAATATAAAGTCCCATAGACCTCTAATGGGAGGTCAGTTGCGGACGACCCGCGCTACTATGCGAGCGTCGCGCCACTTCTAAGAGCTATTCACCCTCTCACAAATATGTAAAACTGTATCTTACTATGTTTATACAATGTATTAAATTATACATGCTGCAATGCGACGCAATTCGCTTAAAAATTCAAACGCATAACAATCTACAAAGAGATACCGCAATTTTCAAACCGCCGTCTCTACATGTTTACCTCGATGACCGAGTTGGTATTTTCCCTTAGATTTTTTTGTAATTACTTAATAGAGAAGAAGCGTTTTCTCCAATACATGTCATACATTTTCATGAGTTCGCGTGTGAGCATCGAGGGATGAGCTTATCGATACAATAAATAGTTAGAATGGTACTAAGTTATCGTAGTTATGATTTTATGAATCGATAGTTTAAAACAATTGAATCGATAAATAATTTCTAAAAGATTTAAAACACTTTTTGTTAACACAAAAATAAAGTATCGGTACAGTTGAACAAAGAAGGTAAGCACAATAGGCGGTCATATAGTTAAGAGCGATCTCTTGCAGAAAAAAACTCCTTTGATACTTTCCGTTTAAATAGAGCGAAGCAAGTACTTTTAATTTAAAAAAAAACAGTTCTTTTAATACATATCTACTTATATTTCTTACTTTTCTGTGTATTTTTGATGCTTAGCAAAATTTTTGAAACTTTTCGATTTTTTTAGACAGGAGACTTATAGGTTTAAACTCGGCCGTAGGTGGAAAATGGTTTTTTTTGTGGCGATTTGTAACTCTATGTTGGCTGGCCAGTTAGTATTTTTAATTCTGTTTACTTACTAAGACCTACAGTTACTATTTATGTACATAATTATTTTGATTTCGTATTTTCATTTCTATTTATATACAATTTAAATTCGTCGCTCATCCCTACGACGCTGTCAACGGTCAACAGCGCTCGAGTGTGATGAAAAGTGATGCGCAGTAAATTACATTTTCCACAGAAAATGCGAAATGATGGAAAATACAAACACGTGGAGACTCTATACATGTCTTGTGTGATGATGTCATCCTATACAGGGTTATTCATAAAGGGTATGCTAAGAAAGGGCTCATAGTCATCATTATGAACAACTTTTACTATGGGACCATTGTTGAGATAAGAGACTGTGATTGTCGTTGAAAAGTTATCTCGAGGTCTACTGTGTAAATCATGTTGTGTTGTGGGAGCTTCAATCATAGACCGAGTGCCATTTATAAACTGATTTATTAAACGGTTTTATTTAGTCCACCCCGTTTGTTTTATTTATTATTCTTGGGTCAAATTTAGTAATTCAAATTTCACCCTCTTCCTGTCAACCGATTAATCTGAAATTTTGTATACACTTTGGATTTTGGTGACAATACAATTATGTTTATTCATTATCATTATAAATTCAAGATGGCCGCCACTACAAAATAGCGGATAATTTATGTTTTATCAATCCCATCAATATGGGTATCAAATGAAAGGGCTCAACAAGCAGAATACAATATACTATAAAAAATTGAAATACAAGATGGCGGCCGCTACAAAATGGCGGATAACGTAGGTTTTATCGATCCCATCAATATGGGTATCAAATGAAAGTGCTCAACCAGTATAATACAATGTACTATATAAAATAAAAACTAAAAACTAGAAAATAAAAATAGGTAAAAAAATTTTTTAAGTTAAACGGTTTTATGTTAAAAAAATGTATATTTTTTTTAACATAAAACCGTTTAACTTAAAATTTTTTTACCTATTTACGGTTATTTACGGTTTTATGTTTAAAAAATGTATATTTTTTTTAACATAAAACCGTTTAACTTAAAATTTTTTTTTACCTATTTTTATTTACATCTACCTTCAACTTCTATATGATCAGCTACCTACCCTCACATACTATTCGCAGAACTAGTTATCCAGCTGGAAAGAGACCATATTCTAGCTTTGTCAATGCTACGCGGTAATAACAGCGGTTGAAACACATCTGTCTACGGCCCATAAGCCTGTTATACCGTTGATGTTTTCCGGGATAAAATGTAGCCTATGTAATTATGTATCTATCCAGGGTATAAGCTACCAAATGTCATCCAAATATGTTGTGCCATTTTGGCGTGTTTGAATAACAAACCTTGTAACATTAAAGCATTTAAACATCTAGACATAGATAGATAGATAGACAGATAAACTCTTTATTGTTCCCACCATAAATCACAAACAAAACAACATATCTTATCAACAACAACATATCAACATATCAAAATAAATAATAAATAAATAAATAAACGTTTCACACTCATAGCTCCCCACTAGGAATAAATCCTGTGTCGGGGATGCCACGGAACACACACAAAGACAAGGACAACTAACACCCAGACCCAGAACAGATATTTAAATTCATCATTCAAACATCTGCCCGGCCGGGAATCGAACCCGGGGCCTCTGGCTTATAAGGCGGATACACTACCGCTGAGCCAAACAGGCCGACTCAACTTGAGACTCATCGAATCACCTCGAATCAACTCATCGAATCACATCGAATCACTCGAATCAACTTGAGACCATGACATTTAACTTGGTCAAATCTTTTAGAAACCACATATTGTTTCCTGAATAAATATGGCTTTTTACCTATACTTTTTGAAAAGAAACGAAAGAAAAAAGTAATATTATGTCGGAGCGGATTTTTTTACGTATTTTCCGAACAGGAAGTGTTACTCAAGAACCAATATAAAAGCCATTAAAATGAATTCAACATAAAAGTTATACTACCTTCATTGCTATTGAGATTTTGTCGTTATTTTTCGGGACACAGCTCTAGGGCTTTTTTATTTTATGCGAGCCTGGTAAAGCCCATGCGAGTGAACGGGCTTTGAATTCGCGAACTACAGTTTACTCGACCTTTTGAGTTCTTTTTTTGGTATTTTGGTTAGTTTTAACTGTTCTAGATTAAAAAACTAAGTACCTAAGGTAAAATTCAACTAAAAATATAATGTACTTACTAGCAGATAAATACAAATGAAGTCGGTAAACATAGCTATTTCCACATCAAATTTAATTCAAACCCGCCCCCGTCAATTCCTTTTCACATAAAAAAGTAACGAACACAAAACCTCTTTCACCCTAAAATATTTGTAAGGACTTTCCTGTGACATTAAGGTTGATAAATATTTCTGATTTCACAAATTCCTTAAAAGGAATGGGGTTTTTTGGAGCCTCGCTTCTTGGTTGGCTTTAATTTTATTTGGAGCAAAATTCTTATCAAGAATTAATATGAGCTAAATCGGTCATTATTACAAAAAATATTGTGCTTGCGAGGTACTTTAAAAAATCTAAATTTAAATTCAAGAAAGTGTACCTCTTGATTAAAACCACTGACTACCAAATTGGGTAGGGTAGGAAACCCGTCGTATGGGAGTCAGTTCATTTCTAATTCTTATGACAAATTATATATTACTAGCTGACCCGGCAAACGTTGTTTTGCCATATAAATGATTTCTAGTGACTATTAAAATATAGGGGTTGGTGATAGAAGGGGGAAAATATAGGGTTGTATGTATTTCTTAATGCCACAATATATGCAACAATATAAGAAACTAGCTGACCCGTGCCCACTTCGTTGGGCATAATGTTAATTAAACCCGAAGCCATCGCGCGCCGTCCGGACCGTTTTTTCTCCGATTCACTTTGCAAAACGGACTACCACGTAAAAGCCTTTTTATTTTTCGGTTTTTTATACTAACCTATGACCTATGACTAGACTATTAACCTATGACACTCAGCAATAATGTGGCTTTCTATTGGTGAAAGAATTTTTAAAATCGGTTCAGTAGATCCCGAGATTACCCCTTACAATTTAACAAATATACAAACACACAAACTTTACTTCTTTATAATATTAGTATAGATAAAAATTTTGTCCAAAAAATAAAAATAAATGTTTGGGGTGGACAACCCTTATCACTAAGGGGTATGAAAAATAGATGTTGGCCGATTCTCAGACCTACTCAATATGCTCACAAAATTTCATGAGAATCACTCAAGCCGTTTCGGAGGAGTACGTGAACGAACATTGTGACACGAGAATTTTATATATAAGAAAGATATTCGTATGTACCGTACAAACTACATACTCTGCAAACTACATACATACTTTGCTTACTACTTTTTTATTGTCTTTGTGTGTGACATGGCATCCCCGACACAGAGAATGGGAGCTATAATGAGTGTGAAACGTTAACGTTATACTTACTTTACATTTTTATTCTATATACAGGGTTATATTATGGAAAAGATACGCTAAGTCGAAAAGGGCTCATAGTACCCATCATTACGAACAACTTTTACTGTGGGACCCACAAGGAAATCGCGAAAAAAATATCAGTTGTTCCACAGAAAATTGTCAATTACTTTTGACAAAATGTATGGAACAGCTGATTTTTTTCACGAATTCCGGTTTCGTCCCATAGTAAAAGTTGTTCATAATGAGGAGTTATACGAGTATAAGCCCTTCTCGGCTTAGCATACCCTTTCCTTATAGGCCTGTATTATCCTACATAGGAAGATCGTGTCTTGTAGCGTTCTTCAGGAGAGGCCTATGTCCAGCAGTGGACAAAAATCCGATAGGCTGGTGATGATGATGATGATCCCATATAACATTTTTATTAGATTGACCTGTTCCTCAACATCAGCGACCTCCCTCCCGTTGGTGACGCTGTTCTCCAGCGACAGCGTGGTCTGCACGATGAGCGCCAGAATGGGGATGAAGGGCAGAAGCAGCAGCCGCCACAGCTGGCAGTTGCGGCTGCGGCACCACTGCTGCAGCCGCGCGCCGCTGCTCAGCTTCTCTTCTTTGATGCTTGGAACAGCTGCAACAAGGACAATAGTCAATAAGGATGATGGTATTTATTTTGATTTAATGATAGGCTTGCGTTTGACCGCCATCTTGCCTGATGGGAAGCAATGATGCGGACTATGATGGAGCACGCACGCCTAGAAGATACCGATTCACTCTCATTTTGAAGACGTGAAGAAGTGTTCACTCACTCAGTTAGAGCATTCCACAGAGAGTTAGTTTTGCTAATCAACGAGATAACGTCGTCAGCCTTATTTCGGCTTTGGGAAATATGCTTCCATCAAGACTCAAGATTCAGGGCTTCAGGATACGGAAGACATGCCACTTAGCTTAATTTTTGATTTTTTCTTAAATAATAACTTATACCTTTTTTTATTTATTTTTTATTCAGTTATAGGCTTGAGTTTGACCACCATCACGCTTGATGGTAAGCAATGATGCGGTCTACAATGGAACACGCTTCCCTAGAAGGAACAGATTCACTCGCGACTTGAAGACATCCATATCATACCATACTTGACCGGAACATATCCTAATTTGTGGTATGCACATAATTAATAAAGTCTAAATAAAAACAACAGCTGTTATACCATAAAAGGCACAGGTTACTACAGTATTTCGATGATAATAAATAACAGCACTTGATGATAACAATCAAAAACTTTTTTATGTTAACAATCAAAATCGGACGGCAAAAGTTACGTGTAGCCTTGGAGCCACATTTGCGAAATAGAGCAGACACGTCTATTTACATAGTTATTGTTAGGAAACAAGGTGACAACCTGGAGAAGTTGATAGTGACAGAGAAAGTTGACGGCAGGTCACGAGGCCGCAGCCCGATACGTTGGTCTGATCAGATTTGCACCACTCTCGACACCTCAGTCTACGATGCTCCATACTCGTATATTGCTGAATATAGGAAACGTTGGCGCAACATCGTGAGATAGAAAATATTTGGAGGTGGTGTTCACGACCCTCAGACATGAGGAGCACGATTTGAGGAGGAGGTTGGTTGGTTATACAAGAAAGAGGTTCTTCAAAAGCGCTGCTAATAAAATCAAAAAAGTCGGCAACGTATCCGTGAATTCCGTGATACCTCTAGTATTTTCCTCTGGTTTTTTTTTCTGCCATGGTGACCATGATTACCATCAGACAGTCTGTCTGCTTTGTTGCTAGCTGTACTATCAAACATCAAACAAAAACAAGCTTTTATTGGGTTGTCGTTGGAATTACACAGCTTAATCGGACATAGGGATTTGGTTGGAATTCAGTTGCACCTAAATCAGATTCATCATCATTCAACATAAACAAACTAGCTACGACGACCTGTTTGGCTCAGCGCTAGTATATCCGCCTCATAAGCCAAAGGTCCCGAGTTCGATTACCGGCCGCGTAGATGTTTGAATGATGAATTTAAATATCTGCTCTGAGTCTGTGTGTTACTTGTCCTTGTCTTTGGGTATGTTACATGGCATCCCCGACACAGGGTATCCTAGTGGGGAGCTATAACCGTGAACCGTTTATTTTATTTAATATACATTGCAAGTGAAGTAAAAGCTTTTAAAAAGCTCGAGTAAGAAGTATAAAGTATCGTATTAAGTATTCAATCAGACTTAGTACGTAGAACGAAAATGCGAAAGGAACTGGCTTGGAAACGAATTCATAGCATAAACTCATATTTTATGCACATAACTTTATAAATATCTTCGCGTCTATTCACGTATCTAAATAAAGATTTTATTCAGCAATGAAACAGTTGCCAATACAGATATTTATGATTTTGTAAATAGGTAGAGGTAATGGAGGTTTTATTCGAGTGCCCCAAATGTGATTTCTTCACAGGTGGAAGACATTACCTCTACACGTGTATCTGGTTACGTAATATGTCGGCCATTTTATGAGCAAACGTTAATCTTTCAAATAAATGTCTGCATACATTATTGAAAATGTTACTCAAGCCATGTAAACTCTTATTTCGTTTTAATATTGTGTTAGGTAGTTAGATAAGTGGCTGTGACATACAGTCACAGGGGTCTCGCCCTAAGGGTTCATACCAAAGGAGTTTCTGAACCCTTATAGCCTTTAGTGTCAAATATAGACATTTATTCACAGAGACTTAAATTATGAAAATACGAATGAATATTACAATACTAGCTGACTCGACAGACGTTGTCCTGTCAAAAGCCATTGCGTCAATTCTATTTGCGTAACTATAGCAACCGCAGTATGTTGATGCTAACTTGTCAATTTATAGTAAAAATTATCAGTATATATATAATTTGCAATAAATTAAAATTGCGACTATAATAATTTGAGATTTAAACTATCCTATCTCTCAAGTTGGATCGAACTGCACATGGTGTGCGAATTTTATTATAATCGGTTAAGTGGTTTAGGAGTCCATTGAGGACAAACATTGTGACACGAGATTTATATATATTAAGATTAAGATAAGAAGATAATTAAATTAAAAAACTAAACCAATAAAACTAAACTAAACTAATCTAAAAGGCCGCTGCCTGCGGGAATTGTTCCCAAAATGCTGGCCCCATTACCACGTTGTTATGGCGATGCTCACCCTTTGGGCGAGATAGAGGCCAGCATTTAGTTGTTTAATCACCAAGTAGTAGTGTGCAAATAGACCAAATATAATATAATGGGCCGTGGTAGCTCAGTGGGAGAACAGCCGCTTGGCATTCTTGAGGTGGCGGGGTCAGACCCCAACTCGTACCAATGAGTTCTTTCGAACTTATATACGAATTTACATACCACTGGCTTTTCGGTGAAGGAAAACATCGTGAGGAAACCTGCATACGTCCGGAGAAGAAATTCAATGGCGTATGTGAATCCGCCAATCCGCACTTGGCCAGCATGGTGGAATACGGCCTAATCACCCTTCGAGGGTAGACCCGTATCCCAGCAGTGGGAGGATTAATGGTTGAAATGAAGATGAATGAAGACAAAAAACATATACAATAGATAAACTCTTTATTGCTCACGCCAGAAATTATAATCAAAGTATCAAAAGTCTTTAAAAGCATTGTCAGCTGGCGGTCTTATCGGTAAAGGGTTGAATACACATAACGAGTACAGTGACGAGAAAGTGCCCTCGGTCGAGTACTCGGTCTGTATAATACGAGGCTAGACAGTCACTAAATCATGATTTTTTAAATTGTGTTTGCTTGGCCGAGTGTGTCCATTTACTGTATCGCCACTGTACTCGTTACGTGTAAACGTGTAATCAATCCATAAGAGCGAAGTCTTCCCCCTACAACGTAAAGATCAGATTACATACATTATTCCAAACGCTGTGCTTTTGCTAGAAAGCCATTAACTGAGACCTGGTCCAATATAACTTGAACCCTGTCTATTTTACATCCTAATGCAGACAGGTGTAAACTTACATTGGACCATATCTCACTTAACTGATTTCTAGCAAAATCACGGCAGAATATAAAGAAACAAAAAATAATAGCTTTAACACATAACACATTAACCAAACAAACTATGTATTCTTCTTAATTATTTTTAACCGATTCTAAAAAAGGAGGAGGTTTATGTTCGATTGTTTGGTTGTTTCAAAAAAATGTTTTATTTTCAATGTAGACTACATCGATAGAAATAAAATAAATCTCCTTGAAAGTTTATCACTTGTAGGTACAAAATCGAAATCGTTCCTTCAAATTCCCAGACATATTTGGAATTTTCAATCCCTACTATAATTGGAAATAAATAAAATATTTTCCCCCTAGCTAAAGCCGAAAGCTCAATACTATGAATGTTGAAGCTTTCGTTTTGAAATGGTTTTTTTCACTCAAGAATAGATTTTGACGAAGTTTTTTAACCCCCGGTACAAACAGAGGACAATTGGTAAGGGGAGTGTTAAATGTGACATCGTAGCTCGGGAATACTGAAGCGATATACTTAATATTAAAAAGATAAATATACTATGCAAACGAACGTGTTATTTCGTGATCACTCCTTGAAAAAAAAACTCAGAATGTGATCGAAACTATAGTCGAAGTATTCAACTCAATAACACGTCAGATAAAATAAAGTTTGTATATGTTTGGATGTTGCTCAATCACGCAAAAACGGCTGAACATTTCAATGAAATTTGGTTTGTTGGTAGCATAGAACCTAGATTAGCATATGGGTTACTTTTTATCCCGGGAAATGCGGATGAATCCGCGGGATACAGCTGGTATGTAATAAAATGTAGAACAGCATGTTTGGTGGCATTAAATAACTCCTTTATTTCGTATTCAAGCTGTTAGTAGTCTGCTGTTCCATTTAAGGGTGAGTCGGAATGCGTCTGCTAACGTAGCCCGGACATCGGTAGCTTTTATACAAACGCATCTACTATTTAATTTAGATCGGAAGTCCTTGAAACTTTTCTAGGATTCCGCGTTAGTGGTAAATACGATACTTACGGAACTCTTGACGAACGAGTTTAATCTTTATTGGCGAATTTATTATGAGCCAGAGGTCAGAGGCCGGGCAAATGATTGAATGATGAATTTAAATATCTAATCTGATTCTGGGTGTTAGTTGACTTTGTGTGTGTTCCATGGCATCCCCGATACAGGGTATCCTAGTGTGGAGCTATGAGTGTGAAACGTTTATTTATTTATTTATTTTCTACTAGACGTGACTCTGATGATGATAATGATGAAAAGCATATGTATTATTTCAGAACCTAAAGAATCTACATTCAAAATTTTGTTAAAATCGGTTCAGGAGCTACCGAGATACACACACTATCTCATTCATACCTATAATAGTAGGAATGAAAATATTATGTTCAAATTGTTTTATGTTTTCGTTTTGCCAAGAAATAGGAACTCACCTTAATAAATACCAGCATTAGGTGTTGTCACCTTATGGATACGTCCCTACCTTCATATCTATTTAGTACTAGCTGCACCCGGCGGTTTCACCCGTTGTTTTATTATTATTTTTTACTTTGTAAACCTTCCCTAAACTTCCACAAATATTTCAAGATCAACGAAATCGGTCCAGCCGTTCTCGAGTTATAGCCAGACAAACGAACAGTGATTCATTTTTTTATACATATAAGAGAAGAAGAAGAAGAAAACTAGCTGACCCTACAAACGTTGTCCTGTCATAGCTATGCCTTAATTTTCTAATCTTCCGCTCAATTTCCTTAATTTTCCTTTCATAAGAACCTCTTGACAATAACTAACACAACAAAAAAAGAATTAGCCAAATTGTTCCGTCCGTTCACGCGTGATGCGACGACCAAGAGAAATAGAGATTCATTTTTATATCTATTCAATATTTTTCATGCGATGACCAAGGGAAATACTGATTCATTTTTATATCCATTCAGCATTTTTCTATATGAACTAGCACGTTTATTAAAAGTGTTTCAATGTCCGGGCCGCAGCTGTTATTTATTTGTTTTCATCGCATTGGATTGGCGCCTCTCTGTCTATAGCTACTAGAACGCTCTTGTGTATATTTGCTTTAGATATGAATTAATTTGGATTGAATGAAGGAAAATGTTAAAAGAATAATATCGGGCGATAAGATTCTCATCGCAAACAAATAATAAACTCTAGAAAATTCTTTAATTTTTTGTTTAAGAGTCTGTTAACAATAATTTGTATACGTAAAATTATTTTTATTTCAATGGAAATAACATAAATAGACCAAAACAGATAAAAAACAGAGCTCAAGTCTCTATCGGTGGATAGAATACCTAAATTAATGGAGACGTTATTACCTCCTTCAATAGCTAAATTAATTCTCTGGCCGAAGCAGGCATCAGCCCAGAATCGGTTTTTCAATTTGTTTGCAATCGTAGGCGTATTAGAGGTAACTAGCAGAAATAAAGTTACGAGTTTTCATAATCGAAATAAAAATCGAACGACACCCATTTTAAAATCAGTCAAGCCGTTTAGGCTGTAGGGTGATAGGACTTTCTATTAATGTGCCTTACTAATAAAGTGTTGTATGAGTAAAGACCAATATGTACTTACTACAATGCAATCTCACTATATCTCACTAATCTTACTAACATTTGGAATGTAGGTTTTTCATGGTCTGGATTAACAAATGGGCTACTTTTCATCTCGAAACTCCCATGTTAACTTTTTAACCACGGATGAAACCGCGGGACACAGCTAGTAATAAATAAAGAATTAATCAAACATACACACTTACAAACCAGAAAAACATTATCCTTTATTTGGTCAGTCGGGTAAAATGCGCATAAAACGAGAAACTGTTATTAAATTCTGTAACCGAGTCCCTTTTACCTTTTCAGGGAAATTGTCAAAAGTTTAAAACAAACAGACTACATAATAGCCGGTTCCATACTCAGATAAACCTAGTGAGAAAGATGGATTACTGCGTTAGATTTGAGTGAAGCCAAGAACTCTTCTACTTTCGCGCGTGCGTTCACTATACGCACACATTGACATATCACACTCTCTATTCGCGGCACTGTAGAGCTTGTGTACGTACGAGCGAAAGTATTATAGAATAGTTCTTGGCTTCACCCAAATCTAACGCAGTAATCCATCTTTCTCACTAGGTTTGTCTGTGGTTCCATAGAGAAGAAAAATAACTATTTTAAAGGAGAGTCTTATGGTATAGTTTTAGTTTGTCCGTCCATGTTTGTTCTGGGATAACTGCCTTTTTACCGACGTCAAAAAAGAAGTTTTTAATGCGATCCACAGGTATCCACACTCACAGGTATAATAATTAGTAAGATGGGCGAAGATCGTCACTCAATGGGAGCCTACAGATGGCCGACGACCTCCTGGTCGGCCTCGAACGAGGTGGCACGGCGTAACGATCTTCGTAGCTTCCAGCCCGATTGGACCACCTTTGCCGAGAATAGGGATGCGTGGAGAGAGATGGGGGAGGCCTTTCATAGCACTGGGACACAATAGGCTGAGAAAAAAAAAAAAGGTTTTTATTTTTCCTTTTTTTTACATTAGATTTCAGACTAAGCATGCGTTTGACTAGAATCTCGCTTGATGAGAAGCGACGATGTGGTCGAAGATGTAGCGCTTGCCCAGGAAGCGATTTTAACGTTGTCGTTCCCATATCCCATAGTAAATGTTGTTTCTAATAATGAGCACTACAAGCCCTTCGGCTCAGCATACCCTTTCTTTAAACCCTGTACAGTGTACAGTCCGATATCACCTAAATATCTTGTGAAGATCCTAATTAACCAAACAAAACGCTGGTGTTAGTTTTGACAGCTCAATGTAACATACCTAAATTCCGCTTTTCAGTAACTGTCATAGTTAATCCTAGCTGTGACAGCTTCAGGAATAGGTATCCCTATCCCTACTAATATTATAAGTTAATTAGTTAGTTATTATAAGTTTATTGTAAGTTTGTTTGTTACGCTTTCACGCGAAAACTACTTAACCGATCGTCATGAAACTTTGTACACTTATTCTTGGAGGTATTAGAAGTAGCATAGGATATTTTTTATTTTTTAAACGCGGGTGAAACCGCAGGCTCAGTTTTAAGTAATATCTTAATCTTAATATATATAAATCTCGTGTCACAATGTTCGTCCTCAATGGACTCCTAAACCACTTAACCGATTATAATAAAATTCGCACACCATGTGCAGTTCGATCCAACTTGAGAGATAGGATAGTTTAAATCTCAAATTATAGTCGCAATTTTAATTTATTGCAAATTATATATTTATATACTGATAATTTTTACTATAAACTAGCTGACTCGACAGACGTTGTCCTGTCAAAAGCCATTGCGTAACTATAGCAACCGTAGTATGTTGATGCTAACTTGTCAATTTATAGTAAAAATTATCAGTATATATATAATTTGCAATAAATTAAAATTGCGACTATAATTTGAGATTTAAACTAAGTATCCTATCTCTCAAGTTGGATCGAACTGCACATGGTGTGCGAATTTTATTATAATCGGTTAAGTGGTTTAGGAGTTCATTGAGGACAAACATTGTGACACGAGATTTATATATATTAAGATTGACAAGTTAGCATCAACATACTACGGTTGCTATAGTTACGCAATGGCTTTTGACAGGACAACGTCTGTCGAATCAGCTAGTCTTAATATATATAAATCTCGTGTCACAATGTTTGTCCTCAATGGACTCCTAAACCACTTAACCGATTATAATAAAATTCGCACACAATGTGCAGTTCGATCCAACTTGAGAGATAGGATAGTTTAAATCTCAAATTATAGTCGCAATTTTAATTTATTGCAAATTATATATATACTGATAATTTTTACTATAAATTGACAAGTTAGCATCAACATACTACGGTTGCTATAGTTACGCAATGGCTTTTGACAGGACAACGTCTGTCGAGTCAGCTAGTATTATTATAAATTACGAGTCACGTTGTTTGTCCGCTATAGACTCCTAAACTACTTAACCGATTTCAATCAAATTTGCACACCGTGTGCAGTTCGATCTAACATAAGAGATAGGATAGCTCACATCTCAATTTATAGTAAGAAAACATGAAAAATTAGAAAATTTAAAAATACTTAAACCATAATTTAACTTTAGCGCTTTGGACAATGTAAACTTTTTTAATGTAACTTTTGACATTTGACATTTGACATAGAATTGACGCAATGGCTTTTTTACCAATTCGAATTAAATAGTCATCGAGACAGGACAACGTCTGTCGAGTCAGCTAGTATTATGTAGGTGTATTGTTTAACAGAACACGCTGGGAATTAGCGGTTGTTATTTGTTTTTCTGGTATTTAACCACGCGTGTATATTCCATACTTATTTGTTACCACAAAATTCGCTGAAATATGTAACGTAGGTAACTCTTTTGATTTCACAACATTTATGGAATAGACAAAGCCACAAAAGTATCGGAAATACAGGGTTATATTATGCTAAAACATGTAAAGTAAACTCATTGTACTGAACCACTTTTAAGGATTACAACATTATTTTTACAAAACAAAAAACAAAAACCGACTTCAAAAGACCGACTATTGAGTTATTCATCTATTTGTCGCGCACGTACTTAACCCTTTATAAGGCATAACGAGCAGGCAGTGGTAGTATAAATCTAGAAGTAGTTTTAGCTTTTGTATGAGGGTAGAAACCAAAATAGGTTTTTTTTTTTTTTTTTTTTTCACTCCTTCTATGGTGGTAAATATATTCCCTTTGCCGTCCCTGAGAGTAAGGTTTTGTCGAAATAAATAATAAAACTACTTTTTTTCAATCAATTATCTTAGGTATATTCCCTATTAGTTACATACTACTATTACATTAGGTATATAAAAATTACGGCAATACACTTACTGCCTATGGAAGGCAGAAAAACATGGAACTATGCACAGAGGTATGGCACATTTCTCGCACATTATTTTGGTCCTCTTGTCCAGCACCTTCGTGCTGCAGAGGCGGCAACGTTTATATGCTGGCAATGGAGAAGGTAGGTGGTCTCCTACATTCGAGAAACGTATCTCATCGGCAACCACGTGAATTGCTTTTTGGCGAGTGGTGGTCAGAGACACTTTGTTCCTAACAATGTTAGGTAGCATAGTAGATCGTCTTTTCCTGCTAGAATATCCACTTACTAGTCCTCTAGCCAAAGCCACACGGAATTCAAGATGCGATAGCTTTACATTGCTCTTCTTGCTCAGTAAAAAGGCATTTGTGATGCTGGTATCAAGAAGGAAGTAAAATAGGCGAAGCCACCATCTTTTGCTTCTTCGTCCAACAGTATATGTGCTCCTAAGCTGGTCGAATTTGTCCACTCCCCCCATTCGGTTGTTGTATTGCTTGATGACACGAGGACACGGAATTGGCAATTTTGTACCATCTTTTTGGGTTCTCATTGTAGTGGTTTTAGCTTTTGGGTGAAAAGCGGTACTCAAAACCAGTACCTCTTTGTTGTCCTGCCAAATAACGAACGCAACATTACCCCTTACTCTCCACTTGAATTCACCCTTTGATAGCTTCAGCTTCTTTGCATTTGGGCCTTTTATAAGCTGAGGCAATCCAACTCGGTGCCTTCGTACGGTCCCGGAAGCGTAGATCCCATTTTCATAAAGATACTCTAAAAGCTTGTAGTCTGTAAAGAAATTGTCGAACGTAACATGTACGTTCTTTATCTTATTCTCTATCACAGAGTTCATCAGATGTTTTACGACTTTTGATCCTAGGCCTTCTTCTACCGTGTTCGCAGTTTTACCTGTGTATACGTCAAACTCATAGAGATAGCCAGTTTCACTATCACACCGACACCAAACTTTATACCCTCGCTTTATTGGCTTCATCGGCATGTACTGTTTCAACGAGGATCTGCCTTTGAACAATACCATCGATTCGTCGATACTTTGCGAAGTGGAATCATTGGCGTTATGTTTGCAAGCTTCGTTTATTATATTCAGCAGTGGTCGCAGTTTGAACAGCTTATCATAGCCTAATTTCCTCTCAGGTTGTTGTGCGTTGTCGTTCAAATGAAGACAACGCATAATTTTTTTGAATCGTTTTATGGTCATTATGTCTGCTATGTCATTTTCTCTGAAAATGACATAGCAGATGGATCAGAGGACCAGTAAAGGTCAATCGAGGGCAGAACTTTATAGCCCATTATAATAAGAATACCTAAAAAGGCTTTTAGTTCTCGATGGTCCACTGGTGTCCAATCTTCAATCTTCTGTTGGTCTGCGTATAAGTTTGTTTGAAAACACATGAGCTCAAAAGCTTCGTTGGTGAAATATTTTTCAAAGAAGCATAAAGGTCTTGTTTTGCTGTTGAAGAGTTGCTTCGTAGTCATAAGAACTTCATCAAAAACTTCAGGATTGGGCCGATCAGTGGTCCAAGCAATTTTTTTCCAGGTCTCTTCGTCGGCGTCAGAATCGTCAGTATCATCTGAACTCGAAGAGTCGTTGGTAACGGGCTGCGGAACAGTTGGGCGCGATATCCTTGTATCTGAGCTACTAGGTGAAGGTGCAGCATGATGGCGAGGTCGTGATATCCGTCGACTTTCCGATCTAACAAGAACTGGGCTATTGTCAGATTGTTGACACACAGAGCCAGGATGTTCATCAGCTGAACCAGCATGATGATCATCTATGAACATTTCTGAAGATTGTGGGCTGGGCTGGTTACTATCTAAGTGTATCGTCGATACATGGTGAGAACTATCGACATCCTCCAATATTTTCTGTAGTCTAGCTGTGCTAAACGGAACTTGTTCTTCATCAGGTTCCTGGTCATCGTCAGATTTTTCTGGATCATCAGGCAGGCCAAAGATATCTTCAAGTATATTCTCTATTTCTAAATCAGACAAAGCTTTACGACTCATCTGCAAAAACAAACAAAAAGCCCCCATCACCTCACAAGCAAAGGGAATATTCTTCCCACCACAACAAACTCACTTTAGGAAAAACCAAGCCGTGCGAGAATGCAAATATGTGTAAAATCCATTAGTAGTAACCCATTCAATACCGAAAAACTAAAACTTACCTTTCAAAACTCGAAGATGCAAAAGATTTACACTGATAGTAAAATGAATACGAAAATCGTCAAGATTTTGAAATTCCGCCAACTACAGACAAAAATTATGTTGTGACAGCTGACAACTTCTTTATGTCAAAAGAATGAATGATAAATAAGGAAGTTGCCAGCGCAAATAAAAACAAAAAGTAGGTAATAATTTGGAAGTTCTAGCATCGAGAACATGGTGGGAATTATATCCCCTTTGCCTCAAAAAGGGTTAATGCAAATTTAAGACTTATATGGTTTTCTCATGGATACCATTATCAGAACTGGACTAAATTGAAATGGGACCAAATGGGAAGCGTTAGCTTTCTAATAAAAAAAGAATCATCAAAATGGATTCACCCAGTCAAAAGTTATGGGGTAACAAACATAAAAATAAAAAAAACGTACAGTCGAATTGATAACCTCCTCCTTTTTTGAAGTCGGTTAATAAAAACACAGTTGTTCCATATTTTACCATGGAAACTATCGTGGGTTGGAACATATTGTTATAATTAACACAGGAATACTCACGTAAATATTAAGTCGTTTACTACGACTAGTTTTGATTACATTCGGTGAACTTTATCAGGTGAGTTACAAGCGTGACGCGTTCGCGATGGCACTTGTAACTCTCCTGATGAAGGTCACTAATTCAAGAAAATCGGTTTGGCCGTTTGAAGATCATTTACACTCTTATTTCACTTTTTTTTTTATAATGTAAAATCAAATTAAATAGCATAAAACATTACTGAAATTGAAAACTAAACTAATAAAATTAAACAAATCTAAAAGACCGCTTTTTACTTTTAATTTAATTACTTGTCAATATCCGGAACAGCAAGTTTTTTCCTATGACTTTAGAGTTGGAATTATTGTAAAAAGCATTCAGAATTGCGTGTAAATTATCTGTTTTCTAACATATAAATGTAACATTTCCGTCGTATAACTCTGTAGGAATTCTCGAATTTGGTAGAAAATTCCAAATAAAACCAACATGTACGTTAAACGTTACAATATTTATTATTTAAATACCTAGCAGATACTTTAAACTAAACAATACTAACAAAATAAAAATAAAGAAAAAAATAATTATTTATTTATAACAAAACTAGCTTTTACCCGCGGCTTCGCTCGCACTGTTTTTGTCTTTCTTTCTTTCTCTTTTTTTTATAAAAAGTATCCTATGTTACTTCTAATACCTCCAAGAATATGTGTACAAAGTTTCGTGAATCGGTTAAGTAGTTTTCGCGTGAAAGCGTAACAAACAAACTTACATTCACATTTATAATATTAGTAGGGATGTTACTTAGTTTCCACTGTAAACAATACTACAAAGTGTTAAATATGTAAACCTAATTTACTCCATCTATTCTTGGTACATCAACCTTGTTTTGTAAACTACATTAATCATGGTTTTGAAATTGAAAATGTCATACACTATGTTGGGATGTTTGTAATTGTTGTTTTTTGTTGCAATTTTGTTGTTTGTCTCGCTCGCCAGATTAAGGAATAATAATGTTGTTTTATGTGTAACCTTCTTTTTGTTTTATGTTTTTTTATAAATTTTATTTTCTCTTGACAACGTGTATGCAAAGTTTCATGACGATCGGTGGATTAGCTTGCCGTGAAAGTAACGAACGAACTCACTTTCGCATTTATAATTAGAATAATTGAGGATAAAACGACGCGGTATGATTTAACATAAATCAACAAACGTTTTCACAAATTTTCATTTGAAATATTTTATTTCAATTGAATGGATAAATTAACTAGAAAAAAGTATAATACAGTTTTCTTTTCTTCGTCATTTTTTTTTTATTAAAACGACAACTTTTTTTTCCACTCTGTGATTTTATATCTTCAATGTGAGAAGTAGATATGCTGACGACCGATCTCAGTCTTAAGCTCAAGGTTCTGAGAAATAAAGGTAAGCGATACTATTACCTACCTTTGTGATCCGTCCCACCCTTAGGCGCTACTTTGTCATAAAAGTCTTGAAAGGACTGCGGCCTTATCGGCTATGTTCGAAGTTCAACTTTGAAAATTATTTTCAAAGTTGATTCTCAAACTATTCTAGGACGTTTCTGGGGGTATCCTAAGATTGCCTGGAAGAGGAGATCGATAAGGTCGCCAGTTGTTGCAATTGTTTAAAAAAAAGTGTTATGATCCTATTTATTCAAAATATCTGGTGTGAACAATAAAGAGTTTATATATCTTTCTTTCTATTCTGGGCAGTTCGAGATTATCTGTGACTCTCACTCTCATGACAATTCTAATGAGAGCGACAGTGACCGAGATAATATCTTACTCGCCAGAATAAGGCCCCATGTTGTCAACAATATTACCCGACACGACTATAAATCAAAACATAAAGCTCTTTGAGTAAAGCTAAAAGTAAAGTAAACATAAAACAAAGCTTCAAATACACGAAGTTCGAAAATTGAATTCCAAGTGACGTCATTTCGGGCTTGAGGGAAGTCAGATTGGCCTATTTCGAGTTTAATGAAGTTAGAACCGAACGTTGGAGAAGTTAGGCGATAGAGACGCCGGTTGGATGGATTCCTGGCTACAATATATATTACATATTATATTGCTACTACTGAATACTTACTACAATATGTCTAACTTCGTTAGGTATTTACGGTACAGTAAATAACTTTAAAAATACCCTTATGGTTAGTGAGATTCTAGTTTCAGTATTTCAGTATGTATTTTTTTTTTTTTGACAGATTAAAATAGTTAGCTATCACATTAGTAGGAAACAGTTTTTTGAAAAATGCGTCCTTTTGCTAGAAATAACTATTCAATATTCATAAATGTAGTTAAAATTTTTTTTTTTGATATTTTTTAACATTTTTTATTTTATTTTATATTCAATCTAAGTATCATTATGTATACGAAAGACAATACCTACTTTTATCTTCTTAGGAAAAGGGAAATTGAAAGTGCATCCATAATTAGTTACCTAGATAAGCAATATTAAATGTCAATTCATCACTCTTAAGAGATAAGGCTTCTGGATGCTAAAGTTGATAAGACTTGCTGCAAGTTTTTTTCTGTTTTTATGACTTTCATTTTCTGATGTGTACAATAAAGAGTTTTTATGTATTATCTATATCTATCAAGGTTTTATTTAAGTTCGTAAAGGAGTGGTTTTGGGGCTTTATTGCTTATTATTATTTAGCTTACTCTGTCCCACTGCTGGGCAAATAGATCTCCCTCCTCCTTCCACTCTTCAGGATTCGAAGCTTTGAGTCCAGTTATTTAAAGAGTCCAATTCTTTTTGCCATCACGATTTTTATCTACGAACTAAATTTTCATTCTTGCTTGTACAAAAAAAAACTTGTGAACAAATAGGTCTCTATTTTTATCTTCGTAGGAAAATGAAAATTAAAGCACGTCTAACATTTTCAATCAAGAAGTCAATCTAAGTATCATTCATTATGTATACGAAAGACAATACCTACTTTTATCTTCTTCGGAAAAGGGAAATTGAAAGTGCATCCATCATTTTCATTTAACTTTTCATGTATAAAATAATTACTGAAGGACTAAAATTACTTTCCAAAAACTAAACAAACTTACCCATAATAAATTCACTCGATAAAGAATCACTTTTGATTCACTATTCTACATTTAAAATACTAAAATCGCGAGTACGCGAGTGATGTCGCAACACCCTCACAGCTCGAGGGATGAAGAGCTACTAAGGGGCTGCAATAAAATCTAACAGGTTGTTTGGAATTTACTGGAGAGGGCTATTTAAGGGGAAAACTGGCTAAATTAAGGGTAGATTAGATAGTAGCAATGGAACTAATTCGATTATAATGAAGCTGCAGTTTATCAACAATTTGGTAGAGTGGTTCCATTTACTTTTCTGGAGGACAAAATGTTTCTAAAAGGGTATTGCCTACAACCCTTTGTATGGCAGTTTTTACACGTGTAAGCAGTCTTTTCCGTAGGTTTGTACGTAACTTTGGATTTTTACTGCAGTTTGAAATGATGTTACGGAAATAAGATAAGCTACTTAGGTATGTTTATGGGTTTTGGGTTAAACTTATGTATTTTTTGAGTAACTTCCTGCCTAGTTTGAAAATTGCTGTAATAGTTACCTATAACTTTCGTATAATTATTTTTTGGTCATACTCGTAATTATAGGTGTATATTTTTAGCGATAGTTTGGTGAAAGAAAGCTCTATAAAATCCAATGGAAAAATGAGCGGTGTGTATTTGCGGCTGAATTATTTACTTCTGTCTTCTTAATTATTTTCTTTCTTTCTAAATATTTATTCAGTGTCTGTAAATGGTAACTGCGTGGTTATAAAGTTAATTTTATCGATAGTTTGTAAGCAGTACTTATGTAAAAGTCAGACTTAGGTACAAGTATGAAGTTGGCTTAGTGTTTTGCCATCAAGTAGGTATAACTTTTCTGTGAGGTTTATTTCGCTTATTTCACAACATCTGTTCCATACTTTATTACCCGACTGTCCAAGAACATATTTTCACGAATGCTATGTTGTTTGTGTGTTATCAATGCTTTTTATTAGCACAAGGTTTTATTGAATGTGCCCTGTTTGTTTTTAACACGCTTTTATTAGTTTCACCAGTAGGTATGTTTGTAACCGACCCTTTTGGACTCGATTTTGCCCTACTTTGAACGATCAGATTTCATTCAAACTTTGCACACCTGTCAAAGACCGACGAAAATGCGTGTTATTTAGTTTTTTAAACAATTTTGTTTTTTTGTTTTTAGGGTCAAATCTTGTATCTGAATTTTGAACCACTTCCCGATTGAGCTGAGGTACCTAAACCCGTGTAACTACGGTGACAGTGCATTAAAGGCTCGTTTTTATCAATATTTTTAAGCCTTATTATGCGTGTTTTTCTAAAATAGCCTTTTTATTTAATTATAGAGAGTAACAATAAAAAAATCTTAAATTAAAATCTGAACCAATAAAACTAAACTAATCTAAACTATCTAGGTAATTGTTATCCGTTTTTTTATAACTTTAAATGAGAAAACATAATAGTCTACCTATCTATTTAAAGATATAAACATTCTAGAATATAAAACATACCTACAAACACCAGTTTGTTCCCAGTCTCTGAGATTTTTGTTATTCTTAGTAAATAGCATCCACGAGGCTCAACTACTAAAAGATTATTCACTAAAAATCTATTTTTACACGGATTTTTTTTTTCTGTACCTACTCATTACAGTATGTTTTTAAACAAAAGTTGCCTTAGAATACAAATTGTCAATTATTTATTTAGACTGGACTAAGCTTACTAAATCACTATCACTACTGAACTACCAAAAACTACGAAAAACGAGTAAAATACACGGACAAATATTATTTAATTTGCTTTGGATATCTTTACTTTGCTTTGTAAATAACGGAACCTTTAAATATGTTTTCACGTAAAATAAATGGTTTCTTTATATATTTAAATAATGATGCTAAATGGATTACCATGTCGTTTCCTATTTATATTTTTCATCCAAGTTGATAACTGAGGTCTCACGGTAAACGTAATACTATAGGGTTTTAAGGAAAGGGTATGCTAAGCTGAAAAGTGGTTCTTAGTATTTATATTTATGAACAACTTTATAAATGGGACCAACCCGGAAATTGCGGAAAAAATCAGCTGTTCCACACATATTGGCAAGTGTGGTTAACTCTTTCTTTAGAACAGCTGGTTTTTTTTCGCAATTTCAGGGTACCTACATTTATACTTATTACATTATGGAAATTTTATTGACGTGACAACGTCTAACAAATCGATGAACACCGGGTGTACGCACGAAAAAGTGTCCCGTTACACTCACTCATTGTGACGTCACGATCGGAGCGAGAAAAGTATGCAATCATTTCATCAATGTTTTGTTGTGAGGTTGTCACGTTAAACTATCGTCCGTAAACCGACTTTACAGACAACCAATTTTTTAGTTCCAGAATAATGTGGTAGATGTCGCTGTTCGTTCTTAAAACGCGCAAGCGTTTCGTTCACTGAAAACAGCGCGGCTGCCGGGAGCGGTTTAACCGCTATCAGACAAATAAAATATGATGTATATATAATATGAATAACTACAAATAAACCAAGGTTTTAGCATTGGTCACCATTTAATAATTATGGATTGATCTTATAAACTTCTAATTAGTTAGTTAGTTTAGCAAAACTGACAATAATGACAATACTCGAACACCGAATTTGTTGTCATATTAATTCTGTATTATAAGTACCTACTAGTATTGCGACCTCGCGAGTTTCTGCGATTAATAAGATCTCGAAATGCAAAACGGGTCTAAACCAAGTTAGTTTCCATAGTAAAACGGGTCAAGTCGGGTAAAGGGTTTCCAACGAGTCACAACAGAACGAGTCGCTCTGTTAGTGCCTTTTCACACGTACCGGTTGCCGGGTAGCCGGCGCCGGTTACCCGGCGGTGAAGTGTATGGGCATGGTACATAGCTTTCACATGTACCGGCGTTATTTATCCGGCAGGCGGGTACATTTGACACCGGGTATCCGGCGCCGGCTACCCGGCAACCGGTACGTGTGAAAAGGCACTAACTCAGGAGGGACGTGTCATTCATGAATATTCACCCGAAAAACAGTATCTTCTATTCTGGGCTGTCAGACAAAACTGGGAACGAAAATATATAGTAGAAAGAGGTTCTATAAAAAAACTCGTTTCACTGTTGAGTAGTAAAAAAGTTTAAAATAAGTAAGTTATTTATTTCAAAAGTACAAAATCTAATTAATACAAATCTAATAAAATTTTTTTTCATCATTTTTTATATATAATATAGGTAGTTAAAATCTTGTTATTTACAATCTTAAACCTTATGCTACTAAGTTATACTTACCCTATGTTAACTAATGTTACTACTATCGTATCTAGATTCTCTGGAATACATATTTGGAAAATTAGAAAGTGTTTGTGTGTTTTGGTCTACACAATAAGCCCAAGTTTGAAGGCTTTTTAAGACAAATCTAATTTTTCTAAAACGATTGGCATCCTTGTCTAATGGCTTGCAAAATGATAAAGACAGATATATTTTTAGTTAGTTTAGATCTGTCTTAAAATGCCTTCAAACTTGGGACCAATACACAAAGATGTCTAGAAAACATTGTTTCGCTTCACGTTTTGCTGTTGAGGACGTTTCCTGCACGTGTCTTGCTTTAAAATGTGTAGCGAAACCATGTTTTGGATAGCAGTTATTTTGTAGTGTGTATTGTATGTAGTTGTAGACGCGGCTTTAGTGTGTCTATTTGTATATACAGGGTTATTCATAAAGGGCAGGCTAAGCCGAAAAGGATTGCTAGTGCTCATCATTATGAACAACTTACTATGAGAGCAATATAGAATTCGCGAAAAAAAAATCAGCTGTTCCCCATACATTTTGTCGAGTATCATTGACATTATTCTATGGAACAGCTGATGTTTTTTTCGCGAATTTCGGGTTTGTCCCATAGTAAAAGTTGTTCATAATGATGAGTACTATGGGCCCTTTTCGGATTAGCATACCCTTTATGAATAACCCTGTATATGATAAAGTGCTACCAAACCGGCTGGTCCAATCATGGAATAAAATCGTCTTTACATCCGAACTGTCATAGGCTACCGTTTGCAGTCGAGTTTTTGTTTTCATTACATAATACTTGATAATACCTACAATAATACTTGTCGTAGACATTCAGGGCTTTACTATAAGCCTGCTTAAAGTTAACCATTGTTTAAAGTTCTGCGTCTTATTTTCGCACGTGACATTTCACGTCAGCGAGAAGTGTTTTAGGCAGTGAAAACTTTAAACAGGCCTTATAAGTAAGGTGCTACAACATCGACACTTAAGGGTCAATCTGATCTAATATTGACTAAAAGTTAAGTCAATTTAGACCTACCAATTATACGAGTAACTAAAGCTTTTAAAATTAGTTTCTTCAATGGTTTTCTTCTCTTGTTTTCATATATACGAGTAAAAATCAATCGCTGTTCGTTACTCTCGCTAAAACTCATAATTATTTTTACAAAAAATAAAATAAAAAAACGACTTCAAGGGACCGACTATTGAGTTATTCATCTATTTGTCGCGCACGTACTTAATGCAAATTTAGGACTTATATGATTTTTTCATGGATACCATTATCAGAACTGGACTAAATTGAAATGGGACCACATGGGAAGCGTCAGCTTTCTAATAAAAAAAGAATCATCAAAATCGATTCACCCAGTCAAAAGTTATGAGGTAACATAATAAAAAAACATACCTACAGTCGAATTGAGAACCTCCTCCTTTTTGAAGTCGGTTAAAAAACTGCATGACCGATTTGAATATTTTTTTGTTCGCTTTAATACCGAGGTTGGTGTAAAAGTAAAAAGGAGCGGGTGAAACCACGGGGTGCGGCTAGTTACCTCATAAATTATTATTGTGCTGTAGCCGTGCCGTTGAATAACTTTTGAGAATGAAGTCAGTTATCTGTTGGGTAAATGTATCTAGAGTCAAATCTATTTTGGTATACTCTAACTCCGACAACACAAAATACTAGTTTTCTCTTTCCCACATATACCTACAATTTAACAAAACGCAGTTTTTTTTTAATTTTTGTTTAAGTTTTGTTAGATCCCTTTAGATTAGAGAATAACATAACGCCATTGTCTCAAAGTACATAATAGATATTTAACGAAGCCTGTCAAAACATTATCCGCCTGGCTTCCTCTCACATAGAAGTTAATTAATTAAAATATTGGGTTTCGATTAGATCAAAATAATAAATTTTGTAATTTACCACGAAGTTTCGCGAAACACCGAAAAGAGTTCATTGTACTCAGAATTAAAAAAACCTTTTACGAAAAGGCCAACCCTGGAATAGCGATACGCATTAAAACATATGGAACAAGTAGGTAGGTATGGAACTAAATTATCTTGGAATTTCAGGGCTATTCCCATAGTAAAAGTTGTTCATAATAATGTGTATAGTGTTAGTGAGCTCCTTTCGGTTTACTGCCGGCGTTCCGTGTAAGTGCCGGGCCACACGGTGCGGTGCGGCTCCGGCGCGGCGCCTGAGCGGCGCCGCAACGTTTTCCTACATATAAAAATGTATGGTATGCCACACGGTACGTCCGGCACCGCTCCGGCGCACGCAGGCGCACCGGACTACGGCGCGAGGCAGACGAAGCGGGGAGGGGTGCGGAGTGATGCGGTGCGGTGCGGTGCCGCACCGTGTGGTTTGGCCCTAACCCGGCAAAAATAAAACCTAAAAGACAACGCTAGACCTGAGTAAATAAAGTTTTCTGCAACTTTTATGGTAATACCTACAAACTGAAAATGTCACAAGTGGCCCTATCTTCAAAACGCTGTCGAAGTGGCCCCGAATCGTCTCTAGATCTGGCCCTCAGCTATGTGCAGCTGGTGAGTTGGGGGCCAATACAAGCGGCGTACGCCACCGCGTGGGGAATGTAGTTCTGTTCGTAGTGGCCCGTGAACAGGTGGGAATGGGGGCCAATGGCGAACACCGCCACGTCTTCCCCTCCGTGAGTCTCGCGGGATATCGGGACTAGCGACGGGTAGGTGTAGTTTAAATGATCTGAAAAATAAAAAAATTGAATTTAGAGATGTTATGATATTTTTTCAACAAAACAAAATAACATAATGCACATGAACAGAAGATGCACATTAAAATTTAAAAACCCAAAATTGATATGACTGAACCGATTCTGGCAAAATATGTGTATAAGAAAACCTGCATACAAATTAAAAATATGAAAATCTTTCAAAAAAAACCGCGTTCAAATCGATTGACCCGTTCAAAAGCTACGTCGCCACAGACACACATAGCAGTCAAACAATTATGAACAACTTTTACTATGGGACAAACCCGAAATTCGAGACAAAAAAATTCAGCTGTTCCATAGAAAAATGTCAATGACACTCGACAACTCTACTGCCCGTAAGTATATTTACGAAAAAAATGTTTATAATATGTGTATTTCTTTAAGTAACAACTAGCTGACTCGACAGACGTTGCCCTGTCAAAAGCCATTGCGTAACTATAGCAACCGTAGTATGTTGATGCTAACTTGTCAATTTATAGTAAAAATTATCAGTATATATATAATTTGCAATAAATTAAAATTGCGACTATAATTTGAGATTTAAACTATCCTATCTCTCAAGTTGGATCGAACTGCACATGGTGTGCGAATTTTATTATAATCGGTTAAGCGGTTTAGGAGTCCATTGAGGACAAACATTGTGACACGAGATTTTAAGATGAACCAAATGACATTTCATTGCATAACGGACATAAATTTAAAAAATCTTTGACAGACTGGCTTCTTAGCAAATGTTCTTATAGTGTAAATGAATTTATGAATATTAAAGATAAACCATAGATAAATATTATAACTAAAATAATACTAATACGAATATTTGCACGTCTGCTTGCAGGCTAATTACAATTACTCAGAACCATTATTTTAAGAATGTAATGAAATTGTATTGCAAATAAATGATTTGATTTGATTTGATTTGAAAAAAAATGTATGGAGCGGCTGATTTTTTTTCGCGAATTTCGAGTTGGTCCCATAATAAAAATTGTTCATAATGATGAGTAATAATATGAGTCCTTTTCGGCTTTGATAGATAGATAGATAGATAAACTCTTTATTATTCACACCATAAATTACAAACAAAAGAATTAAAACACATAAAACTAGTGCGACAACTGGCGGCCTTATCGCTAAGAGCGATCTCTTCCAGGCAACCTTAGGATAGAGAGGATAGACAAAAAATAGAAAAACGGGGTGTGCAATATTGAGAAAAAAAACTGTCGTATAAACCTACATAATAAAAATCGGTAAAAAAAAATTTTAAGTTAAACGGTTTTATAAAACAATAAAAAAATGTACTAAAAACCAAAAAATAATAAAATAGATACAGTCGTGGGAATTATAAACATATGCATAGACTAGACTAAAATAAAACCGTGGGGCAAGAAAACCGTGGGACGTGCCCCACGGTTTTATTTTAGTCTAGTCTATGCATATGTTTATAATTCCCACGACTGTATCTATTTTATTATTTTTTGGTTTTTAGTACATTTTTTTATTGTTTTATAAAACCGTTTAACTTAAAATTTTTTTTTACCTATTTTTATTTTCTAGTTTTTAGTTTTTATTTTATATAGTACATTGTATTATACTGGTTGAGCACTTTCATTTGATACCCATATTGATGGGATCGATAAAACCTACGTTATCCGCCATTTTGTAGCGGCCGCCATCTTGTATTTCAATTTTTTATAGTATATTGTATTCTGCTTGTTGAGCCCTTTCATTTGATACCCATATTGATGGGATCGATAAAACCTACGTTATCCGCCATTTTGTAGCGGCCGCCATCTTGAATTTCAATTTTTTATAGTATATTGTATTCTGCTTGTTGAGCCCTTTCATTTGATACCCATATTGATGGGATCGATAAAACCTACGTTATCCGCCATTTTGTAGCGGCGGCCATCTTGAATTTATAATGATAATGAATAAACATAATTGTATTGTCACCAAAATCCAAAGTGTATACAAAATTTCAGATTAATCGGTTGACAGGAAGAGGGTGAAATTTGAATTACTAAATTTGACCCAAGAAAGAAAAAAGAAAACGTGAGCTAAATAAAACCGTTTAAAAAGATACCGTTTATGAATAACCCTGTATTTATTTATTACAATCTCGCCCTATTTAAGATTACACGTATCTTCTTATGCGTTACGTTGACTGTGTAATCCTAAAAACCACGAAACAGACTTATGTTAGTCATCACTACTCATCAGCATACGACAATTAAATAATAGATGACTGCACAGATTCATTTTACCACGAATTAGTTCTAAAACTATTCGTGAGAAGCATGAAGTGGTCTCATGCAGTCAGCATGTCTCATACATTGAGACTTTTGAGAATAATTTGTGTCCATAAAAGGATGGTTTTTATTGGCAGCATTTTGTTGAATTCGATGAAGAGGTCAAGTTTTTGGAATCAAATATTGTATCATAGCGTTTCATAATACATAGATGGCTTTAATTGGTGGTATTTTATTTTATTTCTATGAAGAGACCCAGTTTTTGGAAATCGTATCGTATCGGACTTTTGGCATTTTCGTTCTGTCTAAAGACCCTTACATACAGTATTTTAAGATAAATATTGGGCAACAGAAAATAATGGATATACATACAATCGTATTGATGAAGATCACCGAATGTGATCGAAACTAGTAGATACCTACTTAGTAAACGACTTAATTTTTGAGTGAGTATTCCCGTGTTAATTATAACAAAATTGTATTGTAGGTACCTACCTAGAAAAAAAATCAATGACAAAGTTTTGGACCGAAATCTTATCTTAATATATATAAATTACGTGTCACGTTGTTTGTCCGCTATAGACTCCTAAACTACTTAACCGATTTCAATCAAATTTGCACACCGGGTGCAGTTCGATCTAACTTAGGAGATAGGATAGCTCACATCTCAATTTATAGTAAAAAAACATGAAATATTAGAAAATTAAGAAATACTTAAACCATAATTTAACTTTAGCGCTTTGGACAATGTAAACTTTTTTAATGTAACTTTTGACATTTGACATAGAATTGACGCAATGGCTTTTTTTACCAATTCGAATTAAATAGTAATCGTTAAGACAGGACAACGTCTGTCGAGTCAGCTAGTAATACTATAAATTGCAATTTAAACCCAAGCTTGTTAAGCTTTTATGCGCAAGATGGTAGGTAAAAGTAAACTGGCAGCTTTCCATTGTTTGGTCGCGATATTACCAGGATGGTTTTGCTTTCTAGATTGTATTGGTGTAAGTTCACTATAAATAACCTGCTTCTTCTTTGGACTTGTCTGGCTACTTTATTAAGCACGTCAATAAATCCTTTTTTCCAAAAAAATTGTTACCAAATTATATAGTTAATTTAATTCAGAGAATTTTTGCACAAACAGATACAAGAATCGAATAAATTGCTTTTATCAGTAAACAACTTGTTTCACTTGTGATTTGGTCACTATTCCACGAACGTGTGAATAAAAAACTTGAATAGTTGGTCGGCGTGGGTGCAATTAAGGTTGGTGCCAAAGTTTGAGTTCTTACCTCATCTTGCCAGCTTTCGAGTGGTCTAAAAATTCTGAGAGTTAGTGGCGCTAACTATGCGATCGACGGGTTGATTACGCTTAACGAGTACAGTTGCGAGACAGTGCCTTCGGCCGAGTACTCGGTTGGTAACTTGGTATAAACAGTTTGACGAGGCGAACCATGATATTTTGTTTGCTCGGCTGAGTGTGCCCATTTACTGTCATGCTACTGTTCTCGTGTAAATGTAATTAACCTTTATTACACTGAGAAATATGGCCATCAAAATTTCCTAAAGTACAAAGAACACTGATAATCACCAAAAGTACTATGATCGTAGTACAGTGCCTGTGCTACACCAAAGGCAGGTGCCCGCGAGCGTGCACACGCGCGAGGTTTAGCGCAGACCCTAAACCCTCCTATAATTACGCATACAAACGCGGGCTAGCTTTATTGGCATAAGACCGGGTCAAGACGAAGTCCGGATTTGCCAGCCACATACGAGCACCGACCGACCGATTGCGGACAAGCGTTTCGTCAGCAGACCCTAGCCCAATGGGTCGACGACATCAGAACATTTGTCATAGTGGATGAAGTTATATTGAAATATCTGTGCTTAGTGCATAGCAGCCGTGAAATTACACTAGACTGTCTATTTACTGAATATCGAGTGAGTGCTCTAATTCAAATATTGAGGTAAGTTATGCCGGTTCTTTAATTTGGCGGTGAAACTTGTTCTTTTGAAACTTTTGTCATCAGAAAGTACTATAACTCAGAACCATCGTGAGTCACTCGTGAATAAGATTGGCCCGAGATAGGGAGAAATCGCACAAGGGAGAGGACGCATATACAGTGGGCCGATACAGGCTGCCAATAACGATGATATGAGCACACGCCAGGAGATAACCAGAGTCGCCATCATTGATCACGATGCGAATACGGACGATATCATTATCTATTTAAAGGAATTTCCTCTTTTATTGTCAGGCAAAAAATTATATAAATTCGTCGTTTGTAAGTTGCGTATTTGGCTCAACCATTACATATCACCTACCCAATTGAATAATTTACGCAACCGGTCCCACATGATATAATTTGAAAGGCGGGTTCGTTTTCCTGCTGGGTTTCCTCAACTTAGCGAGGTCATTGGCGCTTTGCATGATCAAACTTAGCTCTTTAGAGCGGCTGGTCTGAACTAGTTTTAATTTTGCTATGGTTGGAGAGAACTGTTATGGGCCTATTTTGATTTAACTAAACATAGTCCTCAAGGTACAGGAGCTCTTGTCGATGGAGTATATTTTGCTTTTTATTATATTGAATGAGAATACGAGCAAATCGCTCGCCTGATGTTAAACGTCACGTTTGCTCATAACAGGTCTGCGTCACCCAGAGTTTTGAACTCTTCCAATTCAAGTCCCTGCGCGGCCCAGCACTGCGCTCGTCGCCCTGATATATAAGATGTCTAATTTCCTATTTGCTAGTGCTTTCACTTCCTTAAACGACATGACGTCTGTCGTCTCTTTTGTCTGGTCCAAAAATGTTCTCCTTAATCTTCCCGGTCCTCTCTTTCATTTAACGGCTTTAACCTTTCGCTCTATGATGGTTTTTATTGGTTTGTCATGTCGGACAAGGTACTCAATCGAAAACAATAATAATAGCCAAGAATGAGCTTCAAGCTCAGGCTACAAGTATAAGCTAGAGTTGTGTATGTATCTATAGGTCATAGATTGGATTAATTGTCATTAATTTTCAGTTTCACTGCGTTTAACATTCGCCTAGTTATGTCAAAAGCTCTCAGACACCCTAAAAACTATAACAGGCACAATCCTTTGGTCTTTATGAACTTACATACTTTTGTCATTAGTATCAGTATACTCACGTATGTCGTCCAGCATAACATTGTGTCTCCCGCGCACGCTGGGCTTGTAACCGGGGCCATTTGCGTAGCTCAGGGTGGTGTAAGGGAGGGAGTCTGACGCGTTCATCTGAGAGAGGAAATAGAGCTGTTATTGGCTTTACATGGCCTTTTATGTCTGTGACAGACGGATTAAACTGCACCTGTAGGCCATTCATAATCATTATCCACAACCTTCTTTCGCCCACTGCTGGGTAGGCTTTTCTCCCGTTATGTCATCTGCCTCGGTCACATGCGATCGGGTCCACCCACTTAGCCAAGTTGTAATTCTATAATCGAAACGATATAGAAAAGTAGCAATATGAATGTGAATGATATTTCTATAATCTATTTAAAGAGGTAGATTCTATACTCTACACTAGCTGACTCGACAGACGTTGTCCTGTCAAAAGCCATTGCGTCAATTCTATGTCAAATGTCAAAAGTTACATTAAAAAAGTTTACATTGTCCAAAGCGCTATATGGTTTAAGTATTTTTAAATTTTCTAATTTTTCATGTTTTTTTACTATATTGAGATGTGAGCTATCCTATCTCCTAAGTTAGATCGAACTGCACACGGTGTGCAAATTTGATTGAAATCGGTTAGTAGTTTAGGAGTCTATAGCGGACAAACAACGTGACACGTAATCTATAATATATATTAAGAAGAAGAAGATATTCACATAGATCCTATACTCTACACATTCATACATTTTCCTACTTTCCTATAGTATTTGTGATCATAGATTGTCACTTGGCGGGACAGCTGGCTCTATTACCTATAGATAGATGAGATCGTGCTACCCGGCCATCAGCAAGACAGCCCACCAGAACATTTCGGCGGGTCAACAAATGTTGGTAATACCTTCATAATCATCATTATCATCATCCACGGCCCTCTCTATCCCACTGCTGAGTATAATAATCCCGTAATACTCGTACCTTGTTGCTGAGCCCCAGGACGTCGCTCCCCCGCGCGCTGTACCCGCTGTACGTCATGGTGTGGCTGTGGTCTGCCGTCACCAGCAGCAGCGTGTCCCGCGGGTCCACGCGCCGCAGCGCCGCCTCCACTGCTCTGGCGAGCTCGGCGGTCTCGTCGAGGGCTTTGCGGGCTTTGCTCTCGTGGTGAGCTGTGTCTATGCGTCCGCCTGGAATAGGGGCCGTTTGGTCTGAGCCACACTTCATCTACTCGCATAAAAATGTAAATATGCCTTGTTGTCGCGCATGATATCCTCCCGGAGCAGCCATGAAAGAGATAGTTCGTAACTGGTAACGGTTTATCTTCTTAAATAAACCAGTTGAGCAGTTCCAGGGTGAAGAAATACCGAACGTACACGCCAAATCGTTCACTAACTTAAACATATCAGCGTGATCAGTTTGAAAGTGTGACTTTTGCTATCTTATTTATACTTGATTAGACTGAACAATGATGCTACAAGTACGCCAAAATAATAATGAAAAAAAGAAACAGACAAATCTTGAAACCGTCTAAAAAATACCATCTCATTCATACCTTCAACAAACAAGAAGTATCCGTTTTTGTTTCCTTCCAGCATCTCGAGGGCTTTAACCGTCATCTCCGGCAGCGAGGGGTCGTCGGGCGGCGCCTCCAGGTGGTAGGGCATGTGGTCGGGGGAGAACAGCCCGAGGAGGCTCTGGTGCTTTTTGGAGTCTACGTTTAAAAGCTCCTGGAGAAATGTCATGGACGCATCAGATAATAATATAGCACATTAAAGAAATTTACGTGGACGAGTCTACTCAGCGACTGGTAGACGCCGAAATTCAGACGTTGAAGAGTCTACCAGTAACGTTTTTTGAAGGGGTGACTGGTCCATTGGACGAGTTTTAGACGTGGTCGAGTTGCCTCCTAATCCAAACTCACTTAGTGTCAGAGTTTTGAGGCTACTTTGAGGCCTCCGACTTAATTTGACAGTATTAATAATGTAATAAAATCATGAGTTTTGCAAAAAGCCAAGAAAAACCAGGATTGTGAGCCGTGTCCTATCCTATCCTATACAGTAAAAACCTAATTTTATATTACTCTTACCTCTTTCGTGCCCACGAATTTCGGATTTTTTCCCATAGACTGTTTCTTCATCATCCATTCATTGATGAGGTCCACTCCATCGCTACGATATCCATAATTGCCCTCATCATCCTGGAGAGTCTTTGAGTAGAACATGCTTCTGCCACCGCCTAGAACCACCTGTGGGCACGAAAAATTTCATTTTGTCATTAATCTAAATTTATAAAAACAATAAATCAAGTAAACAATCAGGTGTGACCTCAAGGTGAAATAGAGCAATAGAGCGCAGTAACCTTGATGTTAAGGATCTATTCAAAGTACTAAACTGACCTCAAAACCTTCCTTTTACTTATTCTGATTTCGCACCAAGCTGCATTCGGATTAAATCATAGATTGTTCTAAACAAATCAAAAACCAAAAAAATATATTGTCATAGATTTACCATTTTGTTGCCAATTTACTCTCATGAATATTCTAAATGATTCCCGACTTTGATCCTGTAAAAGAACTTCCAGAAAAGCTTTAAATAGTGCAGCAACTGACGGCTTTATTGCAAAGAGCAGCCAAATTTCTTCCAGTTAGTTTCAGGTGTACATAACCGTAACTGTACTTACGTCAATTCTTCCCACGACTCGTCTCCGCATCAGCTGCATCGCGATATTCTCTACGCCTCCAACGGCTGATACCTGGCCCAGTCTTAATATATGCTGTGTGATCTAGATCTAAATGCCTGGTTTGTAGCTGTACTCGCGCCAATTCTCCCCCCGACTGGGCCCCACACCAGCTGCACCACAATGTCATCTGCGTCTCTTCTGGCTGACACAGCTGTGTCTAGACGTCTGGTGTGCTGTGCGATTTCTGGTGTGACGTCTTCTTCACGCCTCCACGTGTATACTCACGTCGATCCCCCCCCCGACCCGCCCCCGCACCAGCTGCGCCGCGATGTCCCGTCCGCGGCAGGCGCGCGCGTGTGTCGGCAGGTCCGAGTCCGACTCCCAGCGCCGGTCGGCCGAGTGCGCGTACGAGGCGGCTGGGGTCGCGTGGGTAACGCGTGTTGTTGTCACCACGCCTGTAAATATAAACAAACATAAAATTACAACAGAAGACACATTTTCACTCTGACTTTAATCTTATGAAAGTTCGTATTTGCCGAGTGACTTACAGACAACTAACACAAACTAAGGTGATTTTGATTTGACAGCTTAGCCAAACCACTCATTTAACCATGGGGCATGATTTGTCGAGTGGCCAGAGTGATGTGATGTTTAAAAATAAAAAACTAAAAAGTATCATTAAAAAGTGTAAGGTTATTTTCGTTACGGAATTTCTGGATTCGGTCTCCACGCTCAAGGCCCGTGATAGAAGCTATGCAATAGCTTAAAAATAACTTTTGTGATACAGATGACGATGATACTTTTTACTTACCAGTCGCTTTCCCGGCTCTCTGTGCCCAGTCCATCAGCCCCGTAACAGAGTACTTCCCTTCCATCTGTCCCTTGCAGTCCCCTCGCTTCACAGCCGCGCTGAGGCCCACAGTCCCGCTGTTGGCCTTGATGCCTGTCAGGTATGCTGTGCCACTGCAGGCTGAATCTGCCACGTTGCTGTCTACGCAATACGTCTGGAATGTGATGGATGGTTTTTCTTTACATTTTATTTGGTACATTGGGCCGCCATCTTGTATTAATCTCCGTTTTCTTAAGAATCTGTCCGAGAATGGATCATCAAGAAAATCTTTATCATATGGAAAACATAAATCTCATTCATTGGTATTATTATTATCAGTGGATTTGTGAATAGTGTTGACTGAAGTGAACCTTTAGACGTTTAAACATTATCTCTGCAAATGGTTTGGGGGTTGTAAAAGAAAATGGTGCCCGGGTAGGACACCATTTTCTCCTTAAAACTGTAAACTTAAAAGCTTCATCAAGCCTGGATTGCCATCATATAGATTGATGGCTCACAGTTCCGGAGGTCCGTAACTACTGCGTAAGCCAATCACATCGAGAAGCTTGTCAATGTCTTCAGATATGTTCATTTGATTGTTTTCTTTTTTGCCCTAGTCTACAAGCACCTCTCCGGGCCGCTCAACGTCGCTAGTGTTGCCAGTGTTCATAGGCGGCGCTTTTGCTTACCATCAGGCTGACCATCTGCTCTTTTATATAAAAAAAAATCATATTGTGATAGTTCTAGCAGCATACCTTAGATAACCCAGTGTAAGGGAACCCCTCGAAGCTTAACTTGAGTTCCTCCCCCTTGTGGCCGTGCTTCTGCCCCAGGTAGGCTCGTGCAGCGGCCAGCGTTGTGATGCTCATACCGTCGCCCAGGAATAGTATCACGTTTTTGGCCACATTCATGTTGAGAAGTGCATTCACCTGGAAATGTTAATATAGGATTTGGCAATGTGTCACTGTATTGTGTTAATTGGGCACTAGCGTACTTGAACAAAAAGTACTTTCTCGCTCAATCACAAAGTTTAAATTCAAAAATTCAAAATTAATAAATATTTATTTACTGAATTAAAAATTTAGTAATAAGTTGTTATAGGACTATAAAACCAGCAACCAGACCCAGAGTAACTTTTGATACAGCGACCTAAATTGTGTCATAATCAAAAAAAACTTCTAACGTTCTAACAGCTGAACCGATTTTGTTAAAACATGTCTAAGAACCACCGCTAGAAAATTTGCTTGCAATTGAAAAAAACTGCATGCAAATCGGTTCATCCGTTTAAGAGCTACAGTGCCACAGACAGACACACACACACACACATGTATCGATTAAACTATAACATCCCTTTTTTGCATCGGGGATTAATAAATGCAAAAAACATCGCATGAAGTGTAATGTTTATATTCTATCAAAATTGTGAGACAAAATATAGAGGTAGGTATAATAAAAATCGTTTTCAGAAACAGTCAACCAGTCTATTGTCAAAGGCAAAATACTACAGCGCACTCCATTGAAATTAAACTTTAGTTTATTTATATTGATGACTTACTCACATACAATAAGTATAGGTATAGGATAACACAGTTCATTCAACCATAAGTAATTATTATTATGGTAATTATTTCATTGCATAACTATACGATGGATTATTAATTTAATTACTTGCGGTGGCCTTACCGAGGTAATTGTGACTCGTTGATTTAAGTTATGTTATGTTGTAGGTACTCGTAACTAGGGAAATAAAAGGTTTCAGTTTTAAATAACTGTTTTAAATGTATTTCTAGTGTAGATACTTATTTCCGACTTCACATCGCGTCGGGTATAATCAGGAATACCCGACGCCCGGTTTTAGTTTTGATTTTTTTTAACCTCCGGCGCTAAAATACAGTTGGTACAAGTTTAACCGATTTGGATCCCTTTTTAAGGTTCTGAACCTCCTTCGGGGAAGCACCCTTAAGGCAAGACTTCGGTATCTGCCTGTCTGTATGTCACAGCCATTTATTTTTATCAGAAAGCAGGTTTGCCGTTTGCTTGTCTGCCACCTATGGCATAAAAAAAAAAAAAAAAAGGTTTATTAACGGTGGTTCTTAGACATGTTTTTCAACGGCGGACTCAATCTTAACGTAAGTAGTCCCGTGTTTTTATGACACTGATATTTATGTAAAGCAATGTACTGACCTTAGACCGTAAAGTCCACTGCGCCTGCAGATTCCAATGCTCCTGGTTCTTCTCATCGAATGATGGTCTTTGGTCTACTGGAAAAAGCAATATAAATAATCAGACTCGTGTTATAAATCTGGGTCTCGTTGACTTCGGTGGACCCCGGTTAATAAGAATAATCAGCTGTTCCTTAGAAAAATGCCATTAGGGAAACAGCTGTTTTTTTTGCGATTTCAGGACTGGTCCCATAGTAAAAGTTGTTCATAATGATGAGTGCTATGAGTTTTTTCGGCTCAGAGTATTCTTTGCTTATAACCCTGTATAATTACGATATAGTATTATTATTTACTTTATCGTAATTGAGATGAGATCATTGCTATAGGTACACTAGGCCCAAGTTTGAAGGCTTTTTAAGACAGATCTAAATTTTCTAAAACTATTGGCATCCTTGTCTAATGGCTTGCAATGAAAAAGACAGATATATTTTTAGTTAGTTTAGATCTGTCTTAAAATGCCTTCAAACTTGGGCCCACTATTATTCTATTCTGTCGTACTACTATAGGATAAGTTTTACGTAAGTTTTATTTACGTTTTGATGATGTTGTAAGCCAAACATTGCACAGCTTTTTGCTGTTGTTTAATAACTAAGGTGATTTAATTTTGAAGCTGTGAGAAAAATCTGAGTCACAGGAGTCTGGCTATGCTCATGGCGCCACCTGCCAGCAGTGGCGTAACTACACCACCTGAGGTCCGTGGCAAATTCTTTGGATGGGGCCCTCGCAATAAAAATCGTCATGTTATCATTTAATTTTAATAAATTACTTAAGTAGTAATACCTAAGTAGTTTTGTGTTGCGTCAATATGTGCTTGAAGTATACATTACGGGCAGTAGGGTAGTTTTTTGGCTTCATCTGGATCTAAGGCAGCACTGTATCTGCTTTTTAGTTGATCTGAGATGCGAATAAGAACCTTTTAGAAAACATCTTAGGTTTTAAGACAAGTTTTACCTACGTTAGACCACCAACTCGTCTGTTGAACCTATCTAGATGGAATCATACATACTCGTAGGTGTGGGTACATAGGTACATATTAACATTGTTTTAGCTTCACTATTGTCGAATAAAAATGTAAGAAACATTATATTTTCGTATTTTTTAAGCTACAACAGCTTACGTTTAAGTTAAACGACGCCGATTCAATTTGGGTAAAC